>JAUCBL010000035.1:52916-174251 GCA_033807585.1 Hydrophis major
AACCACTGTTAAATGTCAAATTCTCGTGTTTTGCTCCTGAGTTGTCTCACAATTGTAGTCACGCTGCAAACGCTCTGACACTACCCAATTCCCCTTCCCCTTTGATGAAGCAGCCACAGCTCATCCTCAACTTACAACCATCCATTTAGCGACCATTGTAAGTTACAAAGGCAATGAAAAAGTGATTTGTGACCATTTCTCACACTTACGGCCATTGCAGAATGGTCACGGGACGGATCCAAATTGAGATGCTTGGCACCTGACTCATAATTATGACGGTTGCACTGTCCCCTGGGGTAAGGTTTTTGCAACTGTCCAACAAGCAAAATCAGTGGGGGAACTCAATCTCCTTAGCAATGGAAAGTCTGGCCTCAATTGTGGGTGTAAGTTGAGGACTAGCCAGATGCCAAAGCTGATACGGATTCTCAGGTCATTGTACACCCATGTCGTTTCTCAAGGCTAGCAGCTTGTGTGGACTTCAACTCCCAGAATTCCCTAGCCTGAGGTGGAGAAACACACAGAATTCTGGGAGTTGAAGTTCACCCACCTTAAACTCGCTGAGAAGCGCCATCCTAGAGGCTGGAGTCTCCAAACCTGGCCATTTTTAAGCCTTGTGAACCAACTCTCAGAATTCCCCAGCCTGAGACTGAGATCAGCGCACAGAATTCTGGGAGTTGAAGTCCACAAGGCTTAAAGTTGCCAAGTCTGGAGATTTGCTTTGTAGGCAGTGTTGCCAGACGTATGATAATTATCGTATTTGTACGATAATTTGGCCCTCTGTACGATGTACGATCAATAATTCCCAAAAAGGTCAAATGTACGATAATTTTACAGTTTGGCAATTTAAGAGCTAGTATTTTACCTTAAGAGCTAGTATTTTACCATACTGTACTTTTCGTGGGTTCATGCAACTTCATGAGTCTAGATCACGTGTGTGTGCGTACGCGCGTGTAGTTTGTGCATACGTGATACACGCTCGCTCACGAGCTACGTACAAGTACGAGTACGAGTCGAGTCAGCTAGTCGTCGCGCGCGTCAGGCCCATTGAGGTAGTTTATTGCTGATCGTAAGTTTTGCGGGATCGTATCTTGTGGCTTCATGCCCTCAGTTCGGACATTTTCCACATGGATATATGCCTACAGTTGGTACTTCCTGTGAGATATAGAGTTTGCTATATGTACGATAATTTTCTCAAAAAAAACGATAATTTTGAGTCTCGGGTACGATAATTTTACATTTTGAATCTGGCAATGCTGTTTGTAGGTGAACAAACCCCATTGATTGGGGTCGAATCAATGCCAATGGCTTCCTGCCCCCCCCCAGTAATCCCCACTTCCTTTCTGCCCCCCACCCCATCCCCAAACTCACTGGCAAATTGCTGCACGGCGATCCCAATGGAAGTGATCCAAGAGATCCGTCCGGACAATTCCTGGAAATGAGCCACAAACTCCACGAAGAAAACGCCGAAGGAGCGCAAAACGCCAAAGACCAAGGCAGACTGGAGGAAGGCAGCCAAGACCACCACCCAGCCCCAGCCCCCATCTGGGGGGGCGGCACCACAGCTCTCCGGACCAGCATGGAGCCTTGGGGGGGGGAGAAGAAGCGGGGGGGGGGGATGAGAGAAAATTGAGAGTGTGAATCTCAAGACGATAGAAGTGTTTGTCTGAATCTGGGTTTCTTTCTTTCTCTTTCTCTTTCTCTTTCTCTTTCTTTCTGCCTTTCTCTTTCTTTCTCCCCTTCCTTCCTTCTCCTTGCCTCTTTTTTCTTTCTTTCTCTTTCTCTTTCTTTTCCTTCCTGCCTCCCTTCTCTTTTCTTTTTTCCTGTCTTCCTTTTCTCCCTCCCTCTTTCCTTCTATCTTTGTTCCTTCCTTCCTTCCTTCCTTCATCCTTCCTTCCTTTTCTACCTTAATTTTCTCCCTTTTTTCTTTCTTTTTTCTTTTCCTTCCTCTCTTTCTTTTCCTTCTTTTCTCCCTTCTCTTTTCTTTCTTTCTTTCCCTCCTATTCTCCCTCTTTCTTTCTATCTTTGTTCCTTCCTTCTTTCACCCTTCCTTCCTTTTTTCCTTCCTTCCTTTCTTTTCTACCTTCTTTTTCTCCCTCCCTTTTTTCTCTTTCTTTCTTTCTTTCTTTCTTTCTTTCTTTCTTTCTTTCTTTCTTTCTTTCTTTCTCTTTCTGTCTGTCTTCCTTTCTTCCTTCCTTTGCTTTTCCTTCTGTCCTTTATTTCTTTCTGACTCTGTCTGGTTCACTTTTGGCTCTTTGAGTTTTGTGCAGAAGGGGTCAAAAAAGTCAAAATGGCGCTAGTGTTTCCCTTCCCACCAGGCGTGCCACCAAACAGGTGCCAAAGCATTGATCGTAAAGTGGTGGCCTCCATCTTGACTATTTTTGACCACTAACCCTGCAGGACAGGCCCATTTTCCTGGTTAAGAGAAGGTTCCAGGTCTGCTTTGAGCGCAGGAATGCCTTTCCCTCGGGGGATAAAAGTGGGAGAGAACGTGTGAATGCAACTTTCTAATCCTCTTCTGTTGGGGAGGGGGCACTTCTAAGAATTGGCATTGATTGGCCTCTATTTTCGGGGTGCCCCCCCCGGGAGGGGCAGAGAACGAAAATGGGAGGGGGGGAGGACCTGGGATATTCTGTGCCCGGCCTCTCGCCCAGCAAGGGAGCCTCTGAGGTCGTGCAAACGGCCCCTCGGCTGCAAAGAATCCCTTTCTCTTTCTTGCCCCCTCCCCATGTCCCCCGCACCCCCATTAGCTTCCCCAGGGAGGACCCGGGAAGCCACGATTTGCATTTTGCAAGCAGGTAAGTCCGGGGTCGGGGGGAGGGGGAAGGAAGTGGGGTGGGGGGCAGAGGGTGAGAAAAACACACATCCCTTCGGTCCTTTCAACCTGGGTAGGGATTCGGGGGTCCTCTGAGCATCCTCAAAGGCAAAATCTATGCTCCCCCCTTCAACAAAATGGACCATCTCTCCTCCCCCCAGCCCAACAAGTGCAGCATCCGATGCCCAACACCTGTGTCTTACCGGGGTATTTGGGAGGGGGGGCGACACCCCCCTGACGCCCCCCTCTCCAGCGACGGCGGATTCGGAAGGAAGCGGCTGGCGACAATGTTGCAGGAGCCAAAGGAGGCGGGGCCTGGGCTAGAAGCCACGCCCCCTTCCGTCTCGTTCATCGTGGTCCAAGAATCCTTTCCTTACGGGGGGGGGGAGGGGGGGAAGAGGCGGTGAGACCGGCGCAGCCGCACTGAGGACAGGCCAGGAGACGGTGGGGGTGTCTCAGGGGACGGGAAATTAGGGAAAATGCAAAAAGTGGCGACGTGGTGGGGGGGTCACCTTTGATGGATGGAGTGGGGGGGCTCCATCGATAGACCCTTCTTTTCTCTTTTTCTTCCTTCCTCCCTCCCTCCCTCTCTCCCTCTCTCTTTTCTTCCTTCCTTTTTCTTCCTCCCTCCCTTCCTGTCTCGTTCCTTCCTTTCTTGCTTGCTTCCTCTCTCCATGTCTCTTTTCCTCCTTCCATCCATCCATCCATCCTTCCTCCCTCCCACCCTCTTTTCCATCTTTCTTGTCTTCCTTCCTTCTTGTCTGTCTGCCTACCCTCCCTCTCCTCTCTCTCTCTCTCTACCATCTATCTATGTCTGTCTGTCTGTCTGTCTATCTATCTATCTATCTATCTATCTATCTATCTATCTATCTATCTATCTATCTATCCATCCATCTGTCTGTCATGGATGAATGGATAGATGGACAGATAGAGATAGATGGATAGATAGACAGATAATCTATCCATCTATCTCTGTCTATCTGTCCATCTATCCATCCATCCATGATCCATCCATCCATCTATCTCTATCTATCCATCTGTCTGTCTGTTTGTCTGTCCATCTAGAATAGAATAGAATTCTTTTATTGGCCAAGTGTGATTGGACACACAAAGAATTTGTCTTGGTGCAAATGCTCTCCATGTACCTAAAAGAAAATATACATTCGTAAAGAGTCAAGAATCATAAGATACAACATTTATTAATAGTCATAGGGTACAATAAGCAATCAAATCATATCCATCCATCCATCTATCCATCCAACCCATTCCTCCATCTTCTACCCTGCCTGTCTCACCTAAGGGACTCTGGATAGATGACGCCAGACAACACAATAAAACAATATAAACCCAAGAGTAAAGCCCAAAGTTCAAACTTAAACCCAGGTCAGCATGTCTTCCAAGTCAGCCTCCCAACGATTACAGTCCACATTTTAAAATTGCTCTGTTGAAATACTTGGCTCTAGTCTAGTCTATTATTTCTAATACTTGATTTTATTCAACGGTTTTGCTATCCCACCTAAGAATTGCCAGGGAATCACATTCATATTACAAACTACTCGACCTTATATAGCTTATCATTATGTCAATATCATTTAACATCTGACTTTATTTTCCAACCGTTCATAAAATAAATCTCCATATAGTATTCCACTTCTTCTTGGCCTTTAATTGCCAATGTTCATCTTACTCATTTCTGCACATTCCAATATTTTTATAATCACCTGTTCTTCTATTGGAATCTCTTCATCTTTTCTAGTTTTGAGCAAATAACAATTCTAGATGCTATGAATATATGTATGATGAAATATGTTTTTTTTCCTTTACTATAGTTTTCAGGTAAAAAAATCCCCCATAAAAATATCTCAGGTTTTTAAATCTATGTGTTGTTTTATCATCTTTTCCAACCGTGTGTATATTTTCCAAAACACCCAAAGGCCAGACAAGGAATAATGGATGGAAACAGATCAAGGAGAGATTCAACCTGGAAATAAGGAGAAACTTTCTGACAGGGAGAACAATTAACCCATGGAACAGAAGTTGCCCTCCAAAGTTGTGGGAGTGCCATCACTTGAGACTTTCAAGAAGAGGCTGGACTGCCCTCTGTCAGAAATGGTGTTGGGTCTCCTGCTTGGATAGGGGGTTGGACTAGATGACCTACAAGGTGCCCTTCCAACTCTGATGATCTGTTATCTGTTATGTGTGTATTTTTGTATACAAAATATAAATATTTGCACAAGATATATGTACCTGGTCGATATACTGTATAACTGAAAGATGGATTCGTTTTAAAATAAAAATTAAAAAAATTCTTTTAAAAAATTGCCCGGGTGGGTGGGTGGAGAATAGAAGCTGGGATTCGTGTTGCCGTTTGCTGCAGAATGCATTTATTTATTTACATGGGTTTTAAAACTGCCACATTCCACACCAACCTGGAAGGTCTGGCAGGAGACGGCCTAACAAGTAAATAAATCACCAGATTGGTACTTTTTGTTCCAAACAATTGAGGAAGGGTGTGGGGAGAAAGTAGGAGGGCTGGAGAATTCTGGAAGCTGAAATCCTTGCAAACTTAAAAGCTCTCCCTATTGCAAATAACAACAACAACAATACAAAATCAGACTGTAATCTGCAATCGTCTTGGTGGCAGGGAGTTGCAGCTTGCAAACTATTTTGCTACAACACATGTGCAAAGAGCAGTTGTGACCAGCAGAGGGGAATACAAGGCCGATTTATTTCAGGGTTTCAATTTTATTTTATTTATTTATTTACTCATTTATTTTATTATTTTGTTTTGTTTTATTTCATTTTATTCTGTTCCATATTTATATTTTATGATTTTTTTCAGCTTTCAGTGATGCAGTGTTGTGTGATTGTGATATTTATTTATTTATTTATTTATCCATCCATAGAATAGAATAGAGTAGAACAAAATAGAATAGAATAGAATCATATTGGAATATAGAATAGAATATAAAATAGAATATAGAATAGAATATAGAATAGAATAGAATACAGAGTAGAATAGAATAGGAAAGAATACAGAATAGAATAGAAAAGAATAGAATAGAATAGAATAGAATAGAATAGAATAGAATAGAATAGAATGGAATGGAATGGAATGGAATGGAATGGAATGGAATAGAATAGAATAGAATAGAATAGAATAGAATAGAACAGAACAGAACAGAATAGAATAGAATACAGAATAGAATAGAATAAAATAGAATAGAATATCGAATAGAATAGCATAGCATAGCACAGCATAGCATAGCATGCTGGCATGGCATGGAATGGAATAGAAAAGAATAGAATAGAATAGAATAGAATAGAATAGAATAGAATAGAATAGAATAGAATAGAATAGAATAGAATAGCATGGAATGGAATGGAAAGGAAAGGAAAGGAAAAGAAAAGAAAAGAAAAGAAAAGAAAAGAAAAGAAAAGAAAAGATTATAGAATAGAATAGAATAGAATAGAGCTGGAAGGGAGCTTGGAGGTCTTCTAGTCCAGCCCCTCACTCAAGCAGGAGAACCTGTACAATCTCAGACCAGTGATTGTCTGCTCCCTTCTTAATAACCTCCAGAGACGGCATGCCCATGATTTCTGGTGGCAGGCAGTTCCACCTGTTCATTGTCCTCCCTGCTAGGAAGTTTCCCCTTCGTTCCAGTTGCTTCCCTCCATGGTGAGTTCCCCACCATCGTTTCTTTATTTTTTATTTTTTCACTATTTCAAGGCGTTGAGGGATGGTGCCAGGACAGGCCTGCCGGCTACCCCAGTGCCCCCCCTCCCCGCGGGAACCCCCAGCCCATCGACTGGGGAGGAGGGGGGCCACTTAGGGGAGAAAGGTCAAAGACCCCTGAGGTGCTTCATCATGATGCTCCAGCCAGAAGGGCAAGGGTCCAATTCCATCTGGATGGGAGGCCGGTTAAACATTGTCTGAGTAGAGACATCAGCAAATTCCTAGCTCAGTGGGTCAGGGGTGTGTCTGTGTGTCTGTGCAGTGTGCAACCTCCTCGACTTACAACCGTTTGTTTAGGGATCGCTTGCAATGGCCCTGGGGGAAAAAAGAAAGCAACGCACGACCCCCCTGCTTCACCCTTTTGACCGTCGCCACATCGCCCCCGACAGGGGAAGAGAGTCCCTTTGCTCTGATTTTACGACCTTTTCTCCCCCACTGCTGTCGCTAAGTAAATAATCCTGTGGCGGTTGAGGAGTCGCAGGGTCGTTGAAGCAAATTCGGGCTTCCCTCTGGACTTTCATCCGACTGTCACCAAAGGAGATCCGCATGCGACCGTCGTAAATCTGAGGTCCGTTGTGAAGTGTCCTGAATGGTGCGGTGGCCTAGAGGTGTTGCTCTCGCCTCCCCATCAGGAGGCTGTGAGTTCGATTCTAGCAAGAGGCAGATATTTCTCTCTCTCTCTCTCTCTCTCGGCACGATGAGGATATATCTGCCAAATATAACTCCACCCTGGTGATAGGAAGAGCATCCAGCCAATAAAACACTCAGCTCCATTCAATAATCCAGACTCCCCCCCCCCACAAGGGATGATGGGCTTGTTGAAAGAGGATGATGAGTTATGAAAGGGCTGAATTTTGATCACGTGACTACAGCTGCAACGGTCGTAAGTGTGAAAAATGGCCGTAAATCCCCTTTTTCCCCCTGTGCTGCTATAACTTTGAACAGTCGCTAAACAGATGGCTGTATGTTGAGGACAGCCTGCAGAAGTCATAGCTCGTTTCCACAGACAACACCTGTTAAAAAAAACACACAAAGCATATAGAAAGGAGTCACGGCTTTGCTCAGACGTTTACAAGCCGCCATTTTGACTTTTGTGACCTTTCTTCACCCAACAAATTCCCCTGCTCTGGCTAATCCCCACCCCAAATATAGGTAGTCCTCGGTTTACAACAGTTATATTTAGTGACCGTTCAAAGTTACGATGCCAGTGAAAAAATAACTTACGACCACTTTTCATATTTATGACCATTGCGGCATTCCTCATGGTCATGGGATTGAAAGTCCGATGCTTGGCAACCGTTTCATACTTATGACTGTTGTGCTGTGTCCCCAGGGTCCCATGATGCCCTTTTTATAACCTTCCGACAAGCAAAATCCATGAAGGGAAGCCCGATTCACTTAACGACCATGTGCCTCACATAACAACCACAGCAATTCATGCAACAACAGTGGCAAGGCAGGTCATAAAATGCGGCAAAACTCAGTTATAATAAATGTTTCACTTAACAACAGAAATGTTGGGCTCCTTTGTGGCCGTAATACAAGGACTGTTTGCAAATTACATTTTGGGCTGAAATGAAGCCCTTTTGGGAGAAAGGGGCCATTGTATATTTAATAAAATAAATAAAATATGGAATATAAAATAAACCAACCCAAGCAGAAAAACTGCATTTTGGAACCAGGAAGAAAGACCAATTTTGAGGCTAGAGAAATATGTGTGGCTATCATCAGTCAGCAACTGACAACAGAATGTTTATTTTATTTTATTTTAAATTTTATTTTTACATTTTTCTGTAGCATACATTAAGGGCTTAGTAAACAGTGTATTGTCTGGGTCAATTTACATTATACATAATAACAATAATGATAATATTTTTTTGTTTGCACATATTAATCACCTTTCAACTTCCACATCTATTATTTAACTATTAATAAAAGAGATCCCATATTAGAAAATATTCTGTATCTTCATCATCCTTTAACTTTAGTCTTAACCTATCAATTTCTAGTATTTTTTTAAATTATAGTTTTCTCTATAGGAATTTTCTCAGTATTCTAGTGCTGTGCAAGTAGAATTCTCGCTGTTGTCGAAACATGCAATGTTAAATATTACATTCCCTTTATCATATTGTTCTGGTAACATCCTGTTTCCCTCAAAATACGACCTACCTTGAAAGTAAATCCTAGCTTTATTTTTACATGTGCGCCTAAAATAATCCCTACACCCCAAAATAAGCCCTAATTAAAATTCCCACCCACTCCAAAGTGGATGGGTAAAAATTAAGCTAGGGTGGGAATGGGGGGATTGTGCAGCTGCCGTACGACAGTTGTAGCCAGGCCTCACACACCTGCTTTGCTGGCCCATTTCTTCTGCAGCTGGCAAGTTTTTCCTGAAGGCCTCTGGAGCTGATCACAAAGTTCTGGATCGATCCAGAACTGTTATTGGCTGTTATGGGCTGCAGAAATCTTCAGAAAAACCTTGCTGGCTGCAGAAGAAGGACTTCCGGAAGGAGGCCGGGGGCAACGCCCACAAGTTAGGTTAGTCAGTGCATGACATCCCCCCAAAATAAGACCTGGTGCCTTTTTTAGTGGGAAACAAAATATAAGGATCTTATTTTTGGGGAAACACAGTACCATTGATAAAACAGACCCCATGTTAAAAAATATTGTGTATCTTCCTCGTCCTTTACCTTTAGTGTTAATCTATCAATTTCTGCACATTCTAGTAATTTTTAAATTATATTTTCCTCTGTAGAAGTTTCCTCAGTATTTCAATGCTGTGCAAATACAGTTCTCTCTGTTGTCGAAACATGCAATATGAAATATACATTCCCTTTAGCATATTTTCCTGGTAATATACCTAGCAGAAATATTTCTGGCTTTAAATCTATATGAATTTTATTTTTTTATTTTGTTTCATCTTCCTTTCTCTCCTGTCTGTCCAGTCCCTATTTATTCTCTCCCTCTCTCTCTTTTTTTGCAGGAACCGAATCACTTTGATTTCATTAAAAATATCTTCTCCGGAAGAGAATTAGCAAGAGTCCACCCTCAGGCTGAATAAACAGGTCATGGGCTGCTTTTTGTGGTCTCCGTAACCCAAAACGGTGACCTGTTTAATTACGACCAAAATTGAGGCCCAACTATTCAGATGCTAAGTGAGACATTGGTCAATAAGTGAATTCAGCCCCATTCGATGAACTTCTTTGCCATGGTGGTTAAATGAATCACAGCAGTTGTTATTAAGTGAGTCACACAGTTGTTAAGTGACTCCAACTACCCTATTGCTCGTCAGAAGGTCACAAAAGGGGATCGCTTGATCCTCGGGATGCTGTGACTGTCGCAAATATGAGTCAGTTTTTGATCATCTGAATTGGGATATTGCAGTGGTCCTAAGTGAGAAAAATGCTCAAAAGAGACTTTTTTTTCAGTGCTGCTGTAACTTCGAATGGCCACTGCCCTGTTTCTCTCAAACTAAGACCTAACTGGAAAATTAGCCCTAGCGTAATTTTTCAGGATGCTCACAAAATAAACTCTACCCTGAAAAATAAGCCCTAGTTAAGATTGTCATCCAGACAGGCGCATTTAGCACCATATTTTCCCCAGAATAAGACCTAACTGAAAAATAAACCCTGATGCATGTTTGGAGCAAAAATTAATGTAATACCTGGTCTTATTTTGGGGGAAATGTGGTAAATGAACGGTTGTTAAGTCAAGTATTAACTGTAACAGGCTGGATAATGTCATGCCTTGGTTTGCCCACAGGATGGCGCTTCGTGGCCAAAGCAGCTCTCAGCTGTTGGGAAACCTAATTTCATCATTTTTTTCCTTGACTCTCTAGGACGACAACTCTACCTACCCTAGTGAGGTAGGGATGATGGGGAAACCGTTCTTGTGCCTCTGGAAGACCCCCCCGACCCCTCAGATGCTCTGTATGGGGGAGGAGATGTCTATAGATAAAACAATCAGAAAAGTCAAACTAGAAGATTGAGTTGAATTGCAACTATTCGTTTAGTGATGGCTCCAAATTACGGTGGTCCTGAAAAAAAGGGACTGTGAGCCGCTTTTCACCCTTATGACTGTGGCAGCATCCCTGCTGTATGTGCGCGTGTGTGTGTCATGTGATCCAACTTGCCCTGGTCGTTAAGTGAATCACCACCATCACTAAATGAAGCTGGCCTTCCCCATTGACTTTGAAGCTCACTTAAGGGAATCACACGATCCCAGGACGAGGCAACCATTATAAATATGAGTCTGTGGTCAAATTAGGCTCACAGAACCCGGGGGAAGCTGCGACAGTCTTAAGAGTGAAAAAATTGTATCCTGAGTCTCATTTTTTTGGTGCCGTTGCAAATTCGGTCGCTAAATGAATTCTGGTAAGTCGAGGACTACCCAGTGCTCTTCAATATCTTCATTAATGACTTAGAGGAGGGAATAGAAGGGGAACTTACCAAATTTGCAGATGATACTAAGCTGGCAGGAACACTAACACCCAAGAAGATAGGCTCAAGATCCAGAGGGATCTTGACAGACTAGAACCCTGGGCCAAATCTAACAAAATGAAATTCAGTGTAGAGAAAAGTAAAGTCCTACACTTAGGCAAGAAAAGCCAAAAGGACACATATAAACTGGGTGAAACCAGGCTCAATAGCAGGAGCTGTGAGAGGGATCTTGGAGTCTTAGTGGACAACCAGCTAAAGAGGAGCCAGCTGTGTGCAGCAGCAGCCAAAAAAGCCAACGTAATAATATGTTGCATTAACAGAGGGATGCAATCAAGATCAAGGGAGGTACCAATACTACTCTATAAAGCCTTAGTAAGGCCACACCTAGAGTACTGCATCCAGCTTTGGTCACCACACTTATAGAGGTTGAGACTCTAGAAAAAGTGCAGAGAAGAGCAACCAGGATGATTAGGAGACTGGAGGATAAAACATACGATGAATGGTTGCAGGAACTGGGCCTGGCTAGTCTAGGCAAGAGAAGTACCAGGGGAGGCAGGAGAGCTGTCTTCCAATATTTGAGGGGCTGCCCCAGAGAGGAGGAAGGGGTCAAGCTATTTTCCAAGGTACCTGAAAGCCAGACAAGGAACAATGGATGGGAACTGACCAAGGAACTAGAAATAAAGAGGAATTTTCTGAATAATCAACCCATGGAAGAGAAATTGCTCTCGGAAGTTGTGGGAGCTTCATCACTGGAAGCTTTCAAGAAGAGATTGGATTGCACAGGAGGAGGAAGGGGGCATGGCATGGCATGGGGGAGGGAGGCAGAAGGGGAGGGGGCCCGGTGTGTTACAGGATGCAGCTGCCCGAGGGACCCGTGCTAGTTAGGAATCCCAACCAGGGTGTGCCCAGCCTGGTTGCATTCAAATGCCAGGAAGTTTCTGAGCTGGTGTGCAACAGCTCGATTTGGGTGTGCACCGCAATGGTGAGTCATCTTCCCGTGGTCTCGGTAGCATGATCGAAGGGCACGCACGAACCTTGGTGCCATGGCACACAGGGCAGTGGCTTCCAAGCCACGTCACACAGAGCAGTGGTTCCTCAAAATTGCACACTTGAAGATAGGTGGGCTTCTGCGCCCAGAATTCCCTCGTCAATGTGATTTAAGTGGAGTGGATTAGCCTCTCCAGCTCAGATCTTATTTGGGACAAAGGTAATCTCCCCAATCTTTTTGGCTAACATCCTAACCCTCTGTGTCCCCCCAAAGACGCAACCCCCCCAGTCCACAAACTAAGCAAAATCCAAATCTCCTTAATTTGCAGAAAAAAACGAAGACGTGTATCTTAAAATAAGGTTAGCTTTATTAAGGTGAGCCCAGGCGATACAATACAGACTTTTTTTCATTTCAGCCCCTGTGACTTGAATAATTTGAGGGGAAGGTTTCGTTCTTTGGGGCTCCCTCCATCTCCTTCCACTTCTCTCCCCCCCCCAGTCAGTAAGGACCCAGCCTTTTGGGGAGGGGCGTTTCGCTTTTATGACCTCCGTGTCTCCCTTTAAGCAACCCGGTTCAAGGTTGCCTGCAACCATTTTGCCAAAAGAAAAAATAAACCGAGAGCTCCCCCAACCAACAATTCCCATTCTAAACCCAGTCCTCAACTTACGGCCAAAATAGAGGCCAGAATTTCAGGAGGTCGTTAAGTGAGTCGCACCTGATGCTATTGCCTTCTTTTTGCCTGTCCAGCGAATCGCTGTTCTTCAGTGAATCCCACGGTCATTAAATGAGTTGGGCTTTCCCCGTTGACTTGAATTGTCTGAAGGTCGCAAAAAGAGGGTTACGAGTCCCCGGGACATTGTCACTGTCGTAAAGATGAGTCGGTGGCCGAGCATCCAAATTTTGATTGCCGTAGGGTTGCCGCGACGGTTGTAAGTGTGAAAAATGGTTGTTATCTCTTTTTTTCAGTGCCGTTGTAAGTTCAAACGGTCACTAAATGAACTGTTGTAAGTCAAGGACTTCCTCTGTTTTCCTGCTAGGAATGTCCCTCCCTTTTTTTGCTCAATTTTTCAGCCACAGGTAAAAAGCAGCTGTCTTATTAAGAGCCCTTCTACAGGATGACTTTTCAAGGTGCTAGTCCTTCCTTTCTCCCCGCAGCAATATCAAATCTATCCTATTAAACGTCAAGAGAGGCTCCTTGGCCAAAATTTAAATAGCCACAGGGTGTTGGCACAAAGGAACAACCAACTCCCCCACCCCTCCAAAAATATATATATATATTAAAAAATAAAATTAAAAAAATTAAAATAAAGACAGAATGCTAGAAAGAAAACATTATTCAGCCAGCAAAATAATGCAGAAAAAGGACAAGATAGTAAATCAGATATTTTTTAAAAAAAAATTAAAGAAAGGAAACCAAACCATGATTTATCAGCCTTCCTCTTTCCAAAAACCTCCAAGTATCATCTTTTCTCTTGTGGAGTGGAATCTGGGCAACTGAATGGGATTAGCAGAGTGTTTACTGGCCGGATGCCCTTCCTGTCACCAGTGCAGAGTTTTTTGTTTGGCAGATATATTCTCATTATATCTCCACCTAGCATCGAACTCACAGCCTCCTAATTGTGGGGTGAGGGCTCCACTTCTAGGTCATTGCACCGCTCCAAAAACCTCTGGGTATGTTGGACTACAAACTCCATTGTCCCCAGGCTGGGCTTCCCACGGAGTTGAAGGTTGTCTGAAGCGACGGGGCCAAAACCGGTTTCAAATATATCGTCGGTTTCTGGTTTGGAGGCAGGTATCAGATCCTGGGGCATCTCCACGAACTATTTTGGGAGGTGGGCTTGTGTCCAATGTGTGTGTGTGTGTGTCGTTTATCGGGTAGGGGGCATTGCTATTGAATGTGAATTGGGCAAACCCAATCCCCCCTTGCCCCCCTGTTTCCAAATAAACCAGCATTTTTGGTTTAAATCTGCCTTTCCATTCCTTTTTCCCTCCATGGCGCCTTTCCTCTCTTTCTAGAGATGTTTAAATGCTGCCCCCCACCCCAAATTTCCTGCAAAAAAGGGGGGGCTCAGAACGAGCAAAATCCACTGCCCCAATATCGCCCCCCTCCTCAATTTCCCGACACTGAGCAAATCAAAAATTGAAAATACAATCCGTGACGGGATTCAACCGGTGTAACTACCGGTCCGCCTGAACTGTACTGTTACCGGCTCAATGTCCACCCCTGAATACAATATAAAGAGATGGCAATTCTACCGGTTCAGACCGGTTCTATAGACCTGGTTGTTATGATTCTGCGCCGTTTGGAGAACTGGCAAATGGTGGCCCTGGCTGGCCACACCCATCCCCGCCCGCCCTTCCCTTCCTTATCGTCAGTCCTTATCGTGCATGAGCAACATCGTTGATTGGCATGTCCCCGGCCCAGTCATTCCTTAAGGTATTTCAAAAACAGGGGTGGGGGTTGCTGCAAAAAAGAAGCCACGCCCCCCCCCCCCGTCACATGGCCACACCCGAATCCCAACCCCGGGATATAAATCTGGGGGTTTTAGCTCTGCTTGCAGAATTGGCCCCCATTCAAAGCTCCCCTCATTCTACAAAGATTGGGGAGAGGGGGTAATTCTGGGACAAGCCTCGATTCCCATCGTCTCCCACCAACCAGCAATGGGAAAGATGGGAATTGTAGTTGCAGCAGGAAAGACTGGCGCAATGTGCTGAGTGACTACCAGCTTTTGCAGGACTTACAACTCCAATTGGGGGCCAGGATTTCCACCGCTGTGTGAGGAGGTCGTTAAATGAGTCATGTCTGATTTTTCTGCAATCTGCTTTGCCACGATGATTAAGCCAATCACTCTGGCCATTAAGTGAATCATGCCCAGTTTTGTAACCTCCTTCTTCCTCATGGTGGTTGGTTAAGCAAATAATTGTGGCTGTTAAGCAAATCAGCCGGTCATTAAGCGAATCGATTTCTCAATTGCCTTGACTGGTCAGAAGGTCGCCAAAAAGGAGAATGGCAGGGACCCTGGGACGCTGAAAATGTCATAAATAGGAGTTGGTGGCCAAGCGTCTGAATTTTGATCACGTTTAGTGCTGCTGGAACTTAGGACAGTCATTAAATGGAACCGCTGTAAGTCGAGGACTGCCTGCTCCGCAAAAGGTGGAATGTGCAAAAAAGGGTGGAAATTTTTCCCCATCCGCGAAACGCGAAGGGTCGGATCCCTTCCTGGCCCAGAAACCAGCAATCGTGGTTTGGGACGATAAGGATTCCCGGCCTTCAGCAGATGGTGGCGTATGGGCCATCCAGCACCTGGTAGCGGATCTTGGTGTTGGTGACGGCGCCGTGTTTCTGCCGCAGGTGCAGGCGCAGCTGGCTCTTGTGGCGGAAGCGTACACGGCACCGCTCGCACTGCGGAAAGATTGGGAGTTGGTAAAAGAGGAGGGAGCAAAGCAATGGCGGAGCTGGTCAGGTGGAGTCTGGCTGGTTTTCTGGGAGATGTTTCATGACCCGACTGAGTAACATCATCAGTGCAAAGAAGGGTGAGGGGTTTGCGGAGAGGAGGAGGATTGGGGGGTCCTTGGTGGACTCTGAGATTGGTGGTTTCCTTGGAGACGTTTCATGACCCAACTAGGGAACAACATGGAAGGAAGCGGGGTATGTGGAGAGGAGGAGAGGGAAAGGAGGAGAAAGAGGAGGAGGAGGAGGAGGAGGAGGAGGAGGAGGAGGAGGAGGAGGAGGAGGAGGAGGAAGAAGAAGACTATGGGGTTCTTATACTCTCTATGCTGGGTGGTTTTCTTGCAGACATTTCATGACCCAGTGAGGGAACATCATCAGTGCTAGAAGGGAGTTAGGTTAAGGAGGAGGAGGAGGAGGAGGAGGAGGAGGAGGAGGAGGAGGAGGAGGAGGAGGAGGAGGAGGAGGAGGAGGAGGAGGAGGAAGAAGAAGAAGAAGAAGAAGAAGAAGAAGAAGAAGAAGAGGAGGAGGAGGAGGAGGAGGAGGAGGAGGAGGAGGAGGAGGAGGAGGAGGAAAAGGAAGAAGAAGAAGAAGAAGAAGAAGAAGAAGAGGAGGAGGAGGAGGAGGAGGAGGAGGAGGAGGAGGAGGAGGAGGAGGAAGAAGAAGAAGAAGAAGAAGAAGAAGAAGAGGAGGAGGAGGAGGAGGAGGAGGAGGAGGAGGAGGAGGAGGAGGAGGAGGAGGAAAAGGAAGAAGAAGAAGAAGAAGAGGAGGAGGAGGAGGAGGAGGAGGAGGAGGAGGAGGAGGAAGAAGAAGAAGAAGAAGAAGAAGAAGAAGAAGAAGAAGAAGAAGAGGAGGAGGAGGAGGAGGAGGAGGAGGAGGAGGAGGAAGAGGAGGAGGAAAAGGAAGAAGAAGAAGAAGAAGAAGAAGAAGAAGAAGAAGAAGAAGAAGAAGAAGAAGAGGAAGAGGAAAAGGAAGAAGAAGAAGAAGAAGAAGAAGAAGAAGAAGAAGAAGAAGAAGAAGAAGAAGAAGAAGAAGAAGAAGAAGAAGAAGAGGGAGGAAGAAGGAGGAGGAGGAGAAGAAGAAGAGGAAGAAGAAGGAGAAGAAAAAGAAGAAGAAGAAGACTATGGGGTCCTCTCTGAGCTGGATGGTTTCCTTGCAGACATTTCATGATCCAATTCAGGAACATCATCAGTGCTAGAGGGTGGTGGGCTTGGAAAAGAGGGAGAGGGAAGAGGAGGAGGAAGACTGAGGAATTCTGGGAGTTGAAGCCCACCCACCAAATTGACAAGACTGAGAAACACCCTTCTAATGTCATAACTCGACATAACTTGCTTCCTCATCTCGTAGAGCCCTGATGATGGTACCTAGCCTGGCAGCAAGACGTCCCCAGAAGCAAGCCAAACTGGGTGACCCCAAAACCTGAACCCTGAGCTCCCTCCCTTCAGCCCCCTCGATTTTTCCCCCTCCCCACTGTTCCCTTTAAGCCTTGCTCCCAAAAGCCCACAGAGCACTGAGATGCCCAACCTCGCCCAGTTCCCCCCCTGGCCCATTTCTCCCCCCCCCCAGGGGAAAGACACCCCCTTTTGCCCCTCACATGGTAAGGCTTCTCCCCGGTGTGGATGCGGAGGTGGCTTTTCAGGGTCTGCAGGTGTCGGAAGCGGGTGCCACAGGTGCCGCAGGGGTAAGGCTTCTCTCCCGTGTGGATCAAGACATGGGCTCGGAGATGCGCCACCTAGAAAGGGAGGGAGGGCACAATGGGGAGGAACGTCCAATGAAGCCCCCTCTTTTTGGGGGGGAAGGGGCATGTGCCCACCCCGCACACTTCCATAGGGTGCATAACCCTTCAATGGTGGAAAGGTTGGAAGGAGATTCAGCTGGTTCGCCAAGCTGCTCCGAAAGTTAGCAACCAGGTCTCCCGAACCGGTGTGAACCATCTGAATCCCACCATTGGCCCATTGATACCTGGGACAGTGAGGGCTAACCTTTTCGTCGTCATGTGCCGAAAGTGTGCATATATGCACATGCCTGCTGCCTGCACACATAATGCAAGGCGCATGGACCCCCTCCTATTTCCCTCCCCACTCGTGCTTATATGAGGCCCCCTGTGCTCCCCTACCCTCCATACATGCTTGTGTGACGCCCCGCTGGTGCCCTGAAACTGGCCCAAAAAACAGCTGCAGGGAGACCTACTAGGCCCAAAATGGGGTGTGTGTGTGGGGTTTGGTGTGGACCCCCCTCCTGGGAGCAAAAATGGGCAGCGGGGGGGCCCACACTGAACTGCCACACACACACACCCCATTTTAGCCCATTTTAGCCACCTAGTAGGCAGTGGTGGAATTCAATTTTTTTTACTACCAGTTCTGTGGGCGTGGCTTGGCTTGGTGGGCATGGTTTGGTGGCAGGGGGAGGATACTGCAAAATCCCATTCCCTCCCCACCCCACTAACCTGCTTTCCAGCTCCGTTCTCCTGTGCAGGGCAACCAAGAAAGACCCAGCCGATCAGCTGGGACTCGATGGGAGGCAGGGAATCGATGGGGGCAGGGCCAGTCAGAGGCGGTATTGGCCAGTTCTCCGAACTACTCAAAATCTCCGCTACCGGTTCTCCAGGACTGGTCAGAACCTGCTGAATGCCACCTCTGCTACTAGGCCTCCCTGCAGCTGTTTTTCGGCCCAGTTTTGGCTACGGAATGCTGCAGGAGGCGTGGGGGGGAAGTCGGCACAGGCGGCCCGTTTTAGCCACCAGAGGCACCGCGGACCAATCCCTTAATATTTCCAAGCTGGCCCCGCCGACAGGATTTAAGCACCCTGCAGGCTGTATTGGTCCCGCAGGCCTTGAATTTGATACCCCTCTCATAGAGCCTCCATAATCAGGGATAGTCTACCTCCGAAGAGCACACCGCAAGACAGGTTGACGCGCTCCCAAAAAGCAGGATGTTTGCTAAATGGGATCTTCTTTTTTGACATGTGGAGCAACCCAGACGTCGTTTCATTTTATATTATTTCGTTTCAATTCAATTCATTTTAAATAAAATAAAACTCTTTTGAGCCACTGAGCAATTGCGTCGTTTCAGTTTTAAATGAAATCATTTCAGTTTTAAATTTTTGGACCCACTGAGCCATCCTGATTTTCTTTTGTTTTATTTTATTAGTTCTTGAAATAAAATGAACTGTTTGACCCACTGATTAATCCAGATTTTTGATTCGTTTCGTTTCGTTTTTAAATAAAATAAAATAAGTAAACTTTTTTGGACCCACTGAGCAATCCTGATTTTCACATTTTATGGATTTCATTATTTCTGCAAACAAATTTTTTTTTTGACCCACTGCTTTTATTTCATTTTATTTATAAGTAAAATAAGCTCTGCCATTTCCACATTCTTGTGTTTTTAAAGGGATTGTGTTTGCAAAGGATGTTACTCTGCAAACATTGGGGCTTGCAAATGATCCCCTCCTGGATAAGCTGAGAAATAAATTTAAAAAAACATACTTTTGAACAAACTCCTGACATGAGTAGGAACATCTCAAAAAAAAGAAGAAAAAAAACATCCAAATTTTAGGGGCTGCCCTATCCCTTGAGCATAAAAAAAAGGGAGATTTGTAGTAGTGGCAGCCACTTTTGACTTTTTTGACCTAGAGGGCACACTTATCGAGTGTGATTCCCCACAGGGTCTCCTTACCTGTACAAAACGAGCCCCACACATCTCACACTTGTAGGGTTTCTCTCCGGAGTGAATGCGCAAGTGCGTCTTGAGATTAGCCGGCCGGTTAAACTGGGCCCCACAGATGGCGCAATGGTAGGGCTTCTCCCCTGTTGGAACACAATAGGGGGAGGGGGTTTGGAGCATCAAACCCACCCATTGGCCCTTTGCTCTGTCCATCTAACAGGTTGTAGATCAGTGGACTTCAACTCCCAGAATTCTGGAAGTCCACCTAACTTAGGAACGAAATTTTTGGTCATTTCCCACGCAGTCCAACCACAGCACCACCCCTCATTTGGTCTTGAGGTGCACAAGCGTGTGCCCACGTGCCCTTTGCACGCCCACCTGCGTGGAAGGATTGGTGGCTTGCCAGGTTCCCCTTGCAACGGAAGGCAGAGCTGCAGAAATGGCATTTATAGGGTTTTTTGTCTGCCCCCTGGCCGGAGGGTGGGCTGCCTCCGTCTTCTTCATCCTCTTCTTGGAGATATTGCAGATCACAGGCCTGGCAGCTGGAGGATCTACTGTCTGGGGAGCAAGGAAAGAAATGGACACCATCTGTCTCTCTCTCTCTCTCTCTCTCTCTCTCTCACACACACACACACACACACACTCTGTCTCTCTTTCTATCATCCGTCTATCATCCAACATCTATTTGTGTCTATCATCTATCTGTCATCTCTCTCTCTTTCTCTTTCCATCTAGTCGTCTGCCTGCCTGCTGCCTGCCTGCCTATCATTTCTCTCTCTTTCACTCTCTCTCTCTCTCTCTCTCTCTCTCTCTGTATCTAACATCTGTCTATCATTTATCATCTGTCAAAATATATCTATATATCTATTTGTCTATACATCTATCCTATGTATCATCTACATCTATCACCTCTCTCTGACTATCTTCCTATCTATTTAGCCATCTATCTATTAGGTGTATATCTACCTATCTATCATCTATCATCTATTTGTATCCATCTACAAATCTATCTGTGTATTCATCTATCTTCTCTGTCTATCCTGTCTGTCTGTCTATCTATCTATCATGAATCATGTATCTCTATTTTAATATTTTCCGAGATGCAAACGCTTTTGGACATCAGCCCAACCATTTTTGGGGGGAGGGAGGGAGAGGAGAGACCTAGGCACTCTGCACATGCCTCCCAAACTCTCATTTTTATGTTACAGGCTGGCTAGGGCCAGGCACAAACATGTTTAGCTATTGTTCAACCTTACAATGGCACTAAAAACAAATGGTTCACAACGAAGTCTTTTGTTTCTTGGCATTTATGGCTGGGAGGGAGTCTTTCTCTCTGGGCACACACACCCGCTGATGTAGGCAGGGGGTTGCTGAGGCCCTCTGACCTCCAGAAAGTGGGGCAGAAATCCCCTCCCACCCCTTAGACACTCCCCCCATGTCCCTGACTCACCGGAACTGCAGCCATCTCCTCTTTGTGCAGAAAGCTCCTTGGGGCGCTGAGAAGAGAGTGTTGTGGGCGCCGGGTTGCAAATGGAGCACCGGCAGTCAGTCAGAGGCCTCCTGTGGAGGGGGCGGAGGACAGGGGGTGTCAGCCCAGTCCAGATCCCAGATCCCAAGCTCGACTGGGCCCCGCTGGGCCCCTAAGTACCCCAACAGTGCCCTTCCCAGCTGGTCCCTCCCCCCCTTCTTAACCCCAAAGAGGCATGACCCCTAATTTAATGTACCCCCAAACTTCTTGGCCCCTGCAAAGGCCAAAACTCCAAAACGAGGACCCCGAGCAGAGAAAGAAAGGAGTGGCACTCTGCACATGCCAAGGAAGGGCTACCCTCCAAATATGACACCCACACTCAGGGGGGTGGGCTGCTACCCGGTTCGCCCTTGTTCAGGCAAACCGGTTGCTACTTTTATGGGCCGTTTTATGGTCAGTTCGATGAACCGGCAAATCCCACATCTATCTATCTATCTATCTATCTATCTATCTATCTATCTATCTATCTATCTATCTATCTATCTATCTATCTATCCATCCATCCAGGGATGGGCTGCTACCAGTTTGAACTGGTTCTAACAAACCGGTTTTTAATTTTATGGCCAGTTTGGTGAACCGGGAGGCTCAAGGAAAGCCTCTGGAGCCCCGGGAGGGTGAAAATGTCCCCTCCACTGTGGTGCTGGAGGATGAATAGGCCACGCCCACCCAGCAACCAGACAGGGAGCTGGGAGCTTAATTTTTGAACCCTACGCTGCTCCCATCTGAAGTTTGGGAAGGACACTTCCTAATGATCCTCCTCCAGCTGGTGGGATTTGTGACCCAAATCAAAAGTGCAAAATTGGGGGGAGCCCTCTGTACGTGCTCAGAGGTCCTCTTGCCATGATGTCGGGGGGGAGCAGAGGTTCAGCTTTCACCTGGGGGTGGGGCTTCCTTCTGCAGAGCGGCTGGACTGTCCCACCTCGTCCAATGAGTTATCCTCCGCCTGATGCGTCGTGGAATTGAGGACGATAAAGCGGTACTTCTTCCAGTTGCAAATTTTGGGGTCGGGGATCGGGGTGCAGCTACTGGATTCGGCAGGGGAGGCCGGCTGACCCACTGGGAAAAGATCCCCGGCTCCCGGGGATTGGACAGATCCCACTTCCTTCTCTGGAGGGCAGAAGGATGCAGACTGCGGGGCCCCTTCAGTGTTGGCCCCATGTGCAAAGGGCCCCGTGATGGAGTCTTGTTGCAGTGATGGTTCGTCTTCCAGCGGCTGGGCAATTTGGGTCTGGGGCTTCAGGGTGGGCAGCAGGAAGGTGAGCCGGTCATAGCTGAAGGGATCACACAGGGATGGGTTAGGAGGCTCAGTTAGGGATCCTCTCCGACCCCCCCAATCCCCAAATGCTACAGATAAATCTTTGACTTGCAACCACAATTGAACCCCAAATTTATCTTGTTAAGTGAGACATTTATTGAAAGTCAATTTCTTTTTGTGTTGTACAGGTCACCTTCAAGAAGTGAGGGGAGCCGAATGTCAATTCATAAAATATTTCTATGGTCTTTTTGGAGTTGCTGACCAAAAGGGAGGGGGGAGTAGTGCAGCAACTTGGAAATCGAAAGTGCATTCCACGCATAGTTTTTCAAAGGAAGTAACTAGGTGACTGAACTTTCTGCCATGCAAAATTCTAGGCAGATATGATGATCTAACTCAGTTTGTCTCAATCTTCTTCACCACTTTCATATGGAAGGGACTTTAACTGTCAGAATTCTTGGCTGGCTGGTGAATTCTGGGACTGGAAGCCCACCCCTCTTAAAGCAGACTAACTGGGGAATACTGGGACTGGAAGCCCACCCCTCTTAAAGGAGACTAACTGGGGAATTCTGGGACTGGAAGCCCACCCCTCTTAAAGCAGACTAACTGGGGAATACTGGGACTGGAAGCCCACCCCTCTTAAAGGAGACTAACTGGGGAATTCTGGGACTGGAAGCCCACCCCTCTTAAAGCAGACTAACTGGGGAATACTGGGACTGGAAGCCCACCCCTCTTAAAGCAGACTAACTGGGGAATTCTGGGACTGGAAGCCCACCCCTCTTAAAGCAGACTAACTGGGGAATACTGGGACTGGAAGCCCACCCCTCTTAAAGGAGACTAACTGGGGAATACTGGGACTGGAAGCCCACCCCTCTTAAAGGAGACTAACTGGGGAATTCTGGGACTGGAAGCCCACCCCTCTTAAAGCAGACTAACTGGGGAATACTGGGACTGGAAGCCCACCCCTCTTAAAGGAGACTAACTGGGGAATTCTGGGACTGGAAGCCCACCCCTCTTAAAGCAGACTAACTGGGGAATACTGGGACTGGAAGCCCACCCCTCTTAAAGGAGACTAACTGGGGAATTCTGGGACCGGAAGCCCACCCCTCTTAAAGCAGACTAACTGGGGAATTCTGGGACTGGAAGCCCACCCCTCTTAAAGCAGACTAACTGGGGAATACTGGGACCGGAAGCCCACCCCTCTTAAAGCAGACTAACTGGGGAATTCTGGGACTGGAAGCCCACCCCTCTTAAAGCAGACTAACTGGGGAATTCTGGGACTGGAAGCCCACCCCTCTTAAAGCAGACTAACTGGGGAATATTGGGACCGAAAGCCCACCCCTCTTAAAGCAGACTAACTGGGGAATTCTGGGACTGAAAGCCCACCCCTCTTAAAGCAGACTAACTGGGGAATACTGGGACTGGAAGCCCACCCCTCTTAAAGCAGACTAACTGGGGAATATTGGGACTGAAAGGCCACCCCTCTTAAAGCAGACTAACTGGGGAATTCTGGGACTGGAAGCCCACCCCTCTTAAAGCAGACTAACTGGGGAATTCTGGGACTGGAAGCCCACCCCTCTTAAAAAAGACGATCTGGGGAATATTGGGACTGGAAGCCCACCCCTCTTAAAGCAGACTAATGGGGAATTCTGGGACTGGAAGCCCACCCCTCTTAAAGCAGACTAACTGGGGAATTCTGGGACTGGAAGCCCACTCCTCTTAAAGCAGACTAACTGGGGAATATTGGGACTGGAAGCCCACCCCTCTTAAAGCAGACTAACTGGGGAATATTGGGACTGAAAGCCCACCCCTCTTAAAGCAGACTAACTGGGGAATACTGGGACTGGAAGCCCACCCCTCTTAAAGCAGACTAACTGGGGAATTCTGGGACTGGAAGCCCACCCCTCTTAAAGCAGACTAACTGGGGAATACTGGGACTGGAAGCCCACCCCTCTTAAAGCAGACTAACTGGGGAATATTGGGACTGGAAGCCCACCCCTCTGAAAGCAGACTAACTGGGGAATATTGGGACTGGAAGCCCACTCCTCTTAAAGCAGACTAAATGGGGAATTCTGGGACTGGAAGCCCAACCCTCTTAAAGCAGACGATCTGGGGAATATTGGGACTGAATGCCCACCCCTCTTAAAGCAGACTAACTGGGGAATTCTGGGACTGAAAGCCCACCCCTCTTAAAGCAGACTAACTGGGGAATTCTGGGACTGGAAGCCCACCCCTCTTAAAGCAGACGATCTGGGGAATATTGGGACTGAAAGCCCACTCCTCTTAAAGCAGACTAACTGGGGAATTCTGGGACTGAAAGCCCATCCCTCTTAAAGCAGACTAACTGGGGAATTCTGGGACTGGAAGCCCACCCCTCTTAAAGCAGACTAACTGGGGAATATTGGGACTGAAAGCCCACCCCACTTAAAGCAGACTAACTGGGGAATTCTGGGACTGGAAGCCCACCCCTCTTAAAGCAGACTAACTGGGGAATTCTGGGACTGGAAGCCCACCCCCCTTAAAGCAGACGATCTGGGGAATATTGGGACTGAAAGCCCACCCCTCTTAAAGCAGACTAACTAGGGAATTCTGGGACTGAAAGCCCACCCCTCTTAAAGCAGACTAACTTGGGAATTCTGGGACTGAAAACCCACCCCTCTTAAAGCAGACGAACTGGGGAATTCTGGGACTGGAAGCCCACCCCTCTTAAAGCAGACGATCTGGGGAATATTGGGACTGAAAGCCCACCTCTCTTAAAGCAGACTAACTGGGGAATTCTGGGACTGAAAGCCCATCCCTCTTAAAGCAGATTAACTGGGGAATTCTGGGACTGAAAGCCCACCCCTCTTAAAGCAGACTAACTGGGGAATATTGGGACTGAAAGCCCACCCCTCTTAAAGCAGACTAACTGGGGAATACTGGGACTGGAAGCCCACCCCTCTTAAAGCAGACTAACTGGGGAATATTGGGACTGAAAGCCCACCCCTCTTAAAGCAGACTAACTGGGGAATTCTGGGACTGGAAGCCCACCCCTCTTAAAGCAGACTAACTGGGGAATATTGGGACTGGAAGCCCAGCCCTCTTAAAGCAGACGATCTGGAGAATATTGAGACTGAAAGCCCACCCCTCTTAAAGCAGACTAACTGGAGAAATCTGGGACTGGAAGCCCACCCCTCTTAAAGCAGACTAACTGGGGAATTCTGGGACTGGAAGCCCACCCCTCTTAAAGAAGACTAACTGGGGAATTCTGGGACTGGAAGCCCATCCCTCTTAAAGCAGACTAACTGGGGAATATGGGGACTGAAAGCCCACCCCCCTTAAAGCAGACTAACTGGGGAATTCTGGGACTGAAAGCCCATCCCTCTTAAAGCAGACTAACTGGGGAATTCTGGAACTGGAAGCCCACCCCTCTTAAAGAAGACTAACTGGGGAATATTGGGACTGAAAGCCCACCCCTCTTAAAGCAGACTAACTGGGGAATTCTGGGATTGAAAGCCCACCCCTCTTAAAGCAGACTAACTGGGGAATTCTGGGACTGAAAGCCCACCCCTCTTAAAGCAGACTAACTGGGGAATATTGGGACTGAAAGCCCACCCTTCTTAAAGCAGACTAACTGGGGAATACTGGGACTGGAAGCCCACCCCTCTTAAAGCAGACTAACTGCGGAATATTGGGACTGAAAGCCCACCCCTCTGAAAGCAGACTAACTGGGGAATTCTGGGACTGGAAGCCCACCCCTCTTAAAGCAGACTAACTGGGGAATTCTGGGACTGGAAGCCCACCCCTCTTAAAGCAGACGATCTGGGGAATATTGGGACTGAAAGCCCACCCCTCTTAAAGCAGACTAACTGGGGAATTCTGGGACTGAAAGCCCACCCCTCTTAAAGCAGACTAACTGGGGAATTCTGGGACTGGTAGCCCACCCCTCTTAAACTGGGGAATATTGGGACTGAAACCCACCCCTCTTAAAGCAGACTAACTGGGGAATTCTGGGACTGAAAGCCCACCCCTCTTAAAGCAGACGATCTGGGGAATATTGGGACTGAAAGCCCACCCCTCTTAAAGCAGACTAACTTGGGAATTCTGGGACTGAAAACCCACCCCTCTTAAAGCAGACGAACTGGGGAATTCTGGGACTGGAAGCCCACCCCTCTTAAAGCAGACGATCTGGGGAATATTGGGACTGAAAGCCCACCTCTCTTAAAGCAGACTAACTGGGGAATATTGGGACTGAAAGCCCACCCCTCTTAAAGCAGACTAACTGGGGAATTCTGGGACTGGAAGCCCACCCCTCTTAAAGCAGACTAACTGGGGAATATTGGGACTGAAAGCCCAGCCCTCTTAAAGCAGACTAACTGGGGAATTCTGGGACTGGAAGCCCACCCCTCTTAAAGCAGACTAACTGGGGAATATTGGGACTGAAAGCCCACCCCTCTTAAAGCAGACTAACTGGGGAATTCTGGGACTGGAAGCCCACCCCTCTTAAAGCAGACTAACTGGGGAATATTGGGACTGAAAGCCCACCCCTCTTAAAGCAGACTAACTGGGGAATTCTGGGACTGAAAGCCCACCCCTCTTAAAGCAGACTAACTGGGGAATTCTGGTACTGAAAGCCCACCCCTCTTAAAGCAGACTAACTGGGGTATATTGGGACTGAAAGCCCACCCCTCTTAAAGCAGACTAACTGGGGAATTCTGGGACTGGAAGCCCACCCCTCTTAAAGAAGACTAACTGGGGAATTCTGGGACTGGAAGCCCACCCCTCTTAAAGCAGACGATCTGGGGAATATTGGGACTGGAAGCCCACCCCTCTTAAAGCAGACTAACTGGGGAATTCTGGGACTGGAAGCCCACCCCTCTTAAAGCAGACGATCTGGGGAATATTGGGACTGGAAGCCCACTCCTCTTAAAGCAGACTAACTGGGGAATATTGGGACTGGAAGCCCACCCCTCTTAAAGCAGACTAACTGGGGAATATTGGGACTGGAAGCCCACCCCTCTTAAAGCAGACTAACTGGGGAATATTGGGACTGGAAGCCCACCCCTCTGAAAGCAGACTAACTGGGGAATATTGGGACTGGAAGCCCACTCCTCTTAAAGCAGACTAAATGGGGAATTCTGGGACTGGAAGCCCAACCCTCTTAAAGCAGACGATCTGGGGAATATTGGGACTGAATGCCCACCCCTCTTAAAGCAGACTAACTGGGGAATTCTGGGACTGAAAGCCCACCCCTCTTAAAGCAGACTAACTGGGGAATTCTGGGACTGGAAGCCCACCCCTCTTAAAGCAGACGATCTGGGGAATATTGGGACTGAAAGCCCACTCCTCTTAAAGCAGACTAACTGGAGAATTCTGGGACTGGAAGCCCACCCCTCTTAAAGCAGACTAACTGGGGAATTCTGGGACTGGAAGCCCATCCCTCTTAAAGCAGACTAACTGGGGAATATGGGGACTGAAAGCCCACCCCCCTTAAAGCAGACTAATTGGGCAATTCTGGGACTGGAAGCCCACCCCTCTTAAAGCAGACTAACTGGGTAATTCTGGGACTGAAAGCCCACCCCTCTTAAAGCAGACTAACTGGGGAATATTGGGACTGAAAGCCCACCGTCTTAAATCAGACTAACTGGGGAATACTGGGACTGGAAGCCCACCCCTCTTAAAGCAGACTAACTGGGGAATATTGGGACTGGAAGCCCACCCCTCTTAAAGCAGACTAACTGGGGAATATTGGGACTGGAAGCCCACTCCTCTTAAAGCAGACTAACTGGGGAATTCTGGGACAGGAAGCCCACCCCTCTTAAAGCAGACGATCTGGGAATATTGGGACTGTAAGCCCACCCCTCTTAAAGCAGACTAACTGGGGAATTCTGGGACTGGAAGCCCACCCCTCTTAAAGCAGACTAACTGGAGAATATTGGGACTGAAAGGCCACCCCTCTTTAAGCAGACTAACTGGGGAATTCTGGGACTGAAAGCCCACCCCTCTTAAAGCAGACTAACTGGGGAATTCTGGGACTGGAAGCCCACCCCTCTTAAAGCAGACTAACTGGGGAATATTGGGACTGAAAGCCCACCCCTCTTAAAGCAGACTAACTGGGGAATTCTGGGATTGAACCCCACCCCTCTTAAAGCAGACTAACTGGGGAATTCTGGGACTGAAAGCCCACCCCTCTTAAAGCAGACTAACTGGGGAATTGTGGGACTGAAAGCCCACCCCTCTTAAAGCAGACTAACTGGGGAATACTGGGACTGGAAGCCCACCCCTCTTAAAGCAGACTAACTGGGGAATATTGTGACTGAAAGCCCACCCCTCTTAAAGCAGACTAACTGGGGAATACTGGGACTGGAAGCCCACCCCTCTTAAAGCAGACTAACTGGGGAATTCTGGAACTGAAAGCCCACCCCTCTTAAAGCAGACAAATTGGGGAATTCTGGGACTGGAAGCCCACCCCTCTTAAAGCAGACTAACTGGGGAATATTGGGACTGAAAGCCCACCCCTCTTAAAGCAGACTAACTGGGGAATTCTGGGACTGAAAGCCCACCCCTCTTAAAGCAGACTAACTGGGGAATTCTGGAACTGAAAGCCCACCCCTCTTAAAGCAGACTAACTGGGGAATTCTGGAACTGAAAGCCCACCCCTCTTAAAGCAGACAAATTGGGGAATTCTGGGACTGGAAGCCCACCCCTCTTAAAGCAGACTAACTAGGGAATATTGGGACTGAAAGCCCACCCCTCTTAAAGCAGACTAACTGGGGAATTCTGGGACTGAAAGCCCACCCCTCTTAAAGCAGACTAACTGGGGAATTCTGGGACTGGAAGCCCACCCCTCTTAAAGCAGACGATCTGGGGAATATTGGGACTGAAAGCCCACCCCTCTTAAAGCAGACTAACTGGGGAATATTGGGACTGAAAGCCCACCCCTCTTATAGCAGACTAACTGGGGAATTCTGGGACTGGAAGCCCATCCCTCTTAAAGCAGACAATCTAGGGAATATTGGGACAGAAAGCCCACCCCTCTTAAAGCAGACTAACTGGGGAATTCCGGAACTGAAAGCCCACCCCTCTTAAAGCAGACAAATTGGGGAATTCTGGGACTGGAAGCCCACCCCTCTTAAAGCAGACTAACTGGGGAATATTGGGACTGAAAGCCCACCCCTCTTAAAGCAGACTAACTGGGGAATTCTGGGACTGAAAGCCCACCCCTCTTAAAGCAGACTAACTGGGGAATTCTGGGACTGGAAGCCCACCCCTCTTAAAGCAGACGATCTGGGGAATATTGGGACTGAAAGCCCACCCCTCTTAAAGCAGACTAACTGGGGAATTCTGGGACTGAAAGCCCATCCCTCTTAAAGCAGATTAACTGGGGAATTCTGGGACTGGAAGCCCACCCCTCTTAAAGCAGACTAACTGGGGAATAGTGGGACTGAAAGCCCACCCCTCTTAAAGCAGACTAACTGGGGAATTCTGGGACTGGAAGCCCACCCCTCTTAAAGCAGACTAACTGGGGAATTCTGGGATGGAAAACCCACTCCTCTTAAAGCAGACTAACTGGGGAATTCTGGGATTGAAAGCCCACCCCTCTTAAAGCAGACTAACTGGGGAATATTGGGACTGAAAGCCCACCCCTCTTAAAGCAGACTAACTGGGGAATTCTGGGACTGGAAGCCCACCCCTCTTAAAGCAGACGATCTGGGGAATATTGGGACTGAAAGCCCACCCCTCTTAAAGCAAACTAACTGGGGGATTCTGGGACTGAAAGCCCACCCCTCTTAAAGCAGACTAACTGGGGAATTCTGGGACTGGAAGCCCACCCCTCTTAAACTGGGGAATATTGGGACTGAAACCCACCCCTCTTAAAGCAGACTAACTGGGGAATTCTGGGACTGAAAGCCCACCCCTCTTAAAGCAGACTAACTGGAGAATACTGGGACTGAAAGCCCACCCCTCTTAAAGCAGACTAACTGGGGAATACTGGGACTGGAAGCCCACCCCTCTTAAAGCAGACTAACTGGGGAATATGGGGACTGAAAGCCCACCCCTCTTAAAGCAGACTAACTGGGGAATTCTGGGACTGGAAGCCCACCCCTCTTAAAGCAGACTAACTGGGGAATATTGGGACTGAAAGCCCACCCCTCTTAAAGCAGACTAACTGGGGAATTCTGGGACTGAAAGCCCACCCCTCTTAAAGCAGACTAACTGGGGTATATTGGGACTGAAAGCCCACCCCTCTTAAAGCAGACTAACTGGGGAATTCTGGGACTGGAAGCCCACCCCTCTTAAAGCAGACTAACTGGGGAATTCTGGGACTGGAAGCCCACCCCTCTTAAAGCAGACGATCTGGGGAATATTGGGACTGGAAGCCCACCCCTCTTAAAGCAGACGATGTGGGGAATATTGGGACTGGAAGCCCACTCCTCTTAAAGCAGACTAACTGGGGAATATTGGGACTGGAAGCCCACCCCTCTTAAAGCAGACTAACTGGGGAATATTGGGACTGGAAGCCCACCCCTCTTAAAGCAGACTAACTGGGGAATATTGGGACTGGAAGCCCACGCCTCTTAAAGCAGACTAACTGGGGAATATTGAGACTGAAAGCCCACCCCTCTTAAAGCAGACTAACTGGAGAATTCTGGGACTGAAAGCCCACCCCTCTTAAAGCAGACTAACTGGGGAATTCTGGGACTGGAAGCCCATCCCTCTTAAAGCAGACTAACTGGGGAATATGGGGACTGAAAGCCCACCCCCCTTAAAGCAGACTAATTGGGCAATTCTGGGACTGGAAGCCCACCCCTCTTAAAGCAGACTAAGTGGGTAATTCTGGGACTGAAAGCCCACCCCTCTTAAAGCAGACTAACTGGGGAATATTGGGACTGAAAGCCCACCGTCTTAAATCAGACTAACTGGGGAATACTGGGACTGGGAGCCCACCCCTCTTAAAGCAGACTAACTGGGGAATATTGGGACTGGAAGCCCACCCCTCTTAAAGCAGACTAACTGGGGAATATTGGGACTGGAAGCCCACTCCTCTTAAAGCAGACTAACTGGGGAATTCTGGGACAGGAAGCCCACCCCTCTTAAAGCAGACGATCTGGGAATATTGGGACTGTAAGCCCACCCCTCTTAAAGCAGACTAACTGGGGAATATTGGGACTGAAAGCCCACCCCTCTTTAAGCAGACTAACTGGGGAATTCTGGGACTGAAAGCCCATCCCTCTTAAAGCAGACTAACTGGGGAATTCTGGGACTGGAAGCCCACCCCTCTTAAAGCAGACTAACTGGGGAATATTGGGACTGAAAGCCCACCCCTCTTAAAGCAGACTAACTGGGGAATTCTGGCATTGAACCCCACCCCTCTTAAAGCAGACTAACTGGGGAATTCTGGGACTGAAAGCCCACCCCTCTTAAAGCAGACTAACTGGGGAATTGTGGGACTGAAAGCCCACCCCTCTTAAAGCAGACTAACTGGGGAATATTGGGACTGAAAGCCCACCCCTCTTAAAGCAGACTAACTGGGGAATATTGTGACTGAAAGCCCACCCCTCTTAAAGCAGACTAACTGGGGAATACTGGGACTGGAAGCCCACCCCTCTTAAAGCAGACTAACTGGGGAATTGTGGGACTAAAAGCACACCCCTCTTAAAGCAGACTAACTGGGGAATACTGGGACTGGAAGCCCACCCCTCTTAAAGCAGACTAACTGGGGAATATTGTGACTGAAAGCCCACCCCTCTTAAAGCAGACTAACTGGGGAATACTGGGACTGGAAGCCCACCCCTCTTAAAGCAGACTAACTGGGGAATATTGGGACTGAAAGCCCACCCCTCTTATAGCAGACTAACTGGGGAATTCTGGGACTGGAAGCCCATCCCTCTTAAAGCAGACAATCTGGGGAATATTGGGACAGAAAGCCCACCCCTCTTAAAGCAGACTAACTGGGGAATTCTGGAACTGAAAGCCCACCCCCCTTAAAGCAGACAAATTGGGGAATTCTGGGACTGGAAGCCCACCCCTCTTAAAGCAGACTAACTGGGGAATATTGGGACTGAAAGCCCACCCCTCTTAAAGCAGACTAACTGGGGAATTCTGGGACTGAAAGCCCACCCCTCTTAAAGCAGACTAACTGGGGAATTCTGGGACTGGAAGCCCACCCCTCTTAAAGCAGACTAACTGGGGAATATTGGGACTGAAAGCCCACCCCTCTTAAAGCAGACTAACTGGGGAATTCTGGGACTGGAAGCCCACCCCTCTTAAAGCAGACTAACTGGGGAATTCTGGGATGGAAAACCCACTCCTCTTAAAGCAGACTAACTGGGGAATTCTGGGACTGAAAGCCCACCCCTCTTAAAGCAGACTAACTGGGGAATATTGGGACTGAAAGCCCACCCCTCTTAAAGCAGACTAACTGGGGAATACTGGGACTGGAAGCCCACCCCTCTTAAAGCAGACTAACTGGGGAATATTGGGACTGGAAGCCCACTCCTCTTAAAGCAGACTAACTGGGGAATTCTGGGACAGGAAGCCCACCCCTCTTAAAGCAGACGATCTGGGAATATTGGGACTGTAAGCCCACCCCTCTTAAAGCAGACTAACTGGGGAATTCTGGTACTGAAAGCCCACCCCTCTTAAAGCAGAATAACTGGGGAATTGTGGGACTGAAAGCCCACCCCTCTTAAAGCAGACTAACTGGGGAATATTGGGACTGAAAGCCCACCCCTCTTATAGCAGACTAACTGGGGAATTCTGGAACTGAAAGCCCACCCCTTTTAAAGCAGACAAATTGGGGAATTCTGGGACTGGAAGCCCACCCCTCTTAAAGCAGACTAACTGGGGAATATTGGGACTGAAAGCCCACCCCTCTTAAAGCAGACTAACTGGGGAATACTGGGACTGGAAGACCACCCCTCTTAAATCAGACGATCTGGGGAATATTGGGACTGAAAGCCCACCCCTCTTAAAGCAGACTAACTGGGGAATTCTGGGACTGAAAGCCCATCCCTCTTAAAGCAGATTAACTGGGGAATTCTGGGACTGGAAGCCCACCCGTCTTAAAGCAGACTAACTGGGGAATATTGGGACTGAAAGCCCACCCCTCTTAAAGCAGACTAACTGGGGAATTCTGGGACTGGAAGCCCATCCCTCTTAAAGCAGACTAACTGGGGAATTCTGGGATGGAAAACCCACTCCTCTTAAAGCAGACTAACTGGGGAATTCTGGGACTGAAAGCCCACCCCTCTTAAAGCAGACTAACTGGGGAATATTGGGACTGAAAGCCCACCCCTCTTAAAGCAGACTAACTGGGGAATACTGGGACTGGAAGCCCACCCCTCTTAAAGCAGACAAACTGGGGAATATTGGGACTGAAAGCCCACCCCTCTTAAAGCAGACTAACTGGGGAATTCTGGGACTGGAAGCCCACCCCTCTTAAAGCAGACGATCTGGGGAATATTGGGATTGAAAGCCCACCCCTCTTAAAGCAGACTAACTGGGGAAGTCTGGGACTGGAAGCCCACCCCTCTTAAAGCAGACGATCTGGGGAATATTGGGACTGAAAGCCCACCCCTCTTAAAGCAGACTAACTGGGGAATATTGGGACTGGAAGCCCACCCCTCTTAAAGCAGACTAACTGGGGAATATTGGGACTGAAAGCCCACCCCTCTTAAAGCAAACTAACTGGGGAATTCTGGGACTGAAAGCCCACCCCTCTTAAAGCAGACTAACTGGGGAATTCTGGGACTGAAAGACCACCCCTCTTAAAGCAGACTAACTGGTGAATACGGGACTGAAAGCCCATCCTTCTTAAAGCAGACTAACTGGGGAATTCTGGGACTGGAAGCCCACCCCTCTTAAAGCAGACTAACTGGGGAATATTGGGACTGAAAGCCCACCCCTCTTAAAGCAGACTAACTGGGGAATTTTGGGACTGGAAGCCCACCCTTCTTAAAGCAGACTAACTGGGGAATTCTGGGACTGGAAGCCCACCCCTCTTAAAGCAGACTAACTGGGGAATTCTGTGACTGAAAGCCCACCCCTCTTAAAGCAGACTAACTGGGGAATTCTGGGACTGAAAGCCCACCCCTCTTAAAGCAGACTAACTGGGGAATTCTGGGACTGAAAGCCCACCCCTCTTAAAGCAGACGATCTGGGGAATTCTGGGACTGAAAGCCCACCCCTCTTAAAGCAGGCTAACTGGGGAATTCTGGGACTGGAAGCCCACCCCTCTTAAAAAAGACGATCTGGGGAATATTGGGACTGGAAGCCCACCCCTCTTAAAGCAGACTACCTGGGGAATTCTGGGACTGGAAGCCCACCCCTCTTAAAGCAGACTAACTGGGGAATTCTGGGACTGAAAGCCCACCCCTCTTAAAGCAGACTAACTGGGGAATACAGGGACTGGAATCCCACCCCTCTTAAAGCAGACTAACTGGGGAATATTGGGACTGGAAGCCCACTCCTCTTAAAGCAGACTAACTGGGGAATTCTGGGACTGGAAGCCCACCCCTTTTAAAGCAGACTAACTGTGGAATTCTGGGACTGGAAGCCCACCCCTCTTAAAAAAGACGATCTGGGGAATATTGGGACTGAAAGCCCACCCCTCCTAAAGCAGACTAACTGGGGAATTCTGGGACTGAAAGCCCACCCCTCTTAAAGCAGACTAACTGGCGAATACTGGGACTGAAAGCCCACCCCTCTTAAAGCAGACTAACTGGGGAATACTGGGACAGGAAGCCCACCCCTCTTAAAGCAGACTAACTGGGGAATTCTGGGACTGGAAGCCCACCCCTCTTAAAGCAGACTAACTGGGAAATTCTGGGACTGAAAGCCCACCCCACTTAAAGCAGATTAACTGGGGAATACTGGGACTAGAAGCACACCCCTCTTAAAGCAGACTAACTGGGGAATATTGGGACTGGAAGCCCACCCCTCTTAAAGCAGACTAACTGGGGAATATTAGGACTGGAAGCCCACTCCTCCTAAAGCAGACTAACTGGGGAATTCTGGGACTGGAAGCGCACCCCTCTTAAAGCAGACTAACTGGGGAATTCTGGGACTGGAAGCCCACCCCTCTTAAAAAAGACGATCTGGGGAATATTGGGACTGAAAGCCCACCCCTCTTAAAGCAGACTAACTGGGGAATATTGGGACTGAAAGCCCACCCCTCTTAAAGCAGACTAACTGGCGAATACTGGGACTGAAAGCCCACCCCTCTTAAAGCAGACTAACTGGGGAATACTGGGACTGGAAGCCCACTCCTCTTAAAGCAGACTAACTGGGGAATATTGGGACTGAAAGCCGACCCCTCTTAAAGCAGACTAGCTGGAGAATTCTGGGAGTGGAAGCCCACCCCTCTTAAAGCAGACTAACTGGGGAATTCTGGGACTGAAAGCCCACCCCTCTTAAAGCAGACTAACTGGGGAATTCTGGGACTGAAAGCCCACCCCTCTTAAAGCAGACTAACTGGCGAATACTGGGACTGAAAGCCCACCCCTCTTAAAGCAGACGATCTGGGGAATTCTGGGACTGGAAGCCCACCCCTCTTAAAGCAGACTAACTGGGAAATATTGGGACTGAAAGCCCACCCCTCTTAAAGCAGACTAGCTGGAGAATTCTGGGAGTGGAAGCCCACCCCTCTTAAAGCAGACTAACTGGGGAATTCTGGGACTGAAAGCCCACCCCTCTTAAAGCAGACTAACTGGGGAATTCTGGGACTGGAAGCCCACCCTTCTTAAAGCAGACGATCTGGGGAATATTGGGACTGAAAGCCCACCCCTCTTAAAGCAGACTAACTGGGGAATTCTGGGACTGGAAGCCCACCCCTCTTAAAGCAGACTAACTGGAGAATATTGGGACTGAAAGCCCACCCCTCTTAAAGCAGACTAACTGGAGAATTCTGGGACTGGAAGCCCACCCCTCTTTAAAAAGACGATCTGGGGAATTCTGGGACTGAAAGCCCACCCCTCTTAAAGCAGACTGGGGAATACTGGGACTGTAAGCCCACCCCTCTTAAAGCAGACTAACTGGGGAATATTGGGGGACTGAAAGCCCACCCCTCTTAAAGGAGACTAACTGGGGAATATTGGGCCTGAAAGCCCACCCCTCTTAAAGCAGACTAACTGGGGAATTCTGGGACTGGAAGCCCACCCCTCTTAAAAAAGACGATCTGGGGAATTCTGGGACTGAAAGCCCACCCTCTTAAAGCAGACTAACTGGGGAATACTGGGACTGGAAGCCCACCCCTCTTAAAGCAGACTAACTGGGGAATTCTGGGACTGGAAGCCCACCCCTCTTAAAGCAGACTAACTGGAGAATATTGGGACTGAAAGCCCACCCCTCTTAAAGCAGACTAACTGGGGAATTCTGGGACTGGAAGCCCACCCCTCTTTAAAAAGACGATCTGGGGAATTCTGGGACTGAAAGCCCACCCCTCTTAAAGCAGACTGGGGAATACTGGGACTGTAAGCCCACCCCTCTTAAAGCAGACTAACTGGGGAATATTGGGGGACTGAAAGCCCACCCCTCTTAAAGGAGACTAACTGGGGAATATTGGGCCTGAAAGCCCACCCCTCTTAAAGCAGACTAACTGGGGAATTCTGGGACTGGAAGCCCACCCCTCTTAAAAAAGACGATCTGGGGAATTCTGGGACTGAAAGCCCACCCTCTTAAAGCAGACTAACTGGGGAATACTGGGACTGGAAGCCCACCCCTCTTAAATCAGACGATCTGGGGAATTCTGGGACTGGAAGCCCACCCCTCTTAAAGTGGCCCAATTTGAGACCAACTGGTCGAATCCCTTACCAGGAACCCAATGTGTGCTGGGAACGCTGGGAATTGTAGTCTCCATGCCTCCCGAGAGCTCCAGATTGGAGACAACCCGGCTTCTTTCCCCAGAAGCCACTTAAATTCCCCAAGAAAATAACTTTCTTTTTGTTTCTTTTTTGAAAGCCAAGAATGGCTGTTTGTTCTCTTTTTTAAAAAAAAAAAACTCTCCTGTCCTCTTCCAGATGTTCCTCTCCCCTTCCCCAATTCAAGAGAACCTCCTTCCCTCTCCCCTTGGACCTTTGTTGGTCCCTTTCCCCCCTTAAATCCTCTCTCCCCTGGGTACCTGGCCTGGAGGAAACGGTGACAACTTTGGACTACATGTTCCATCTGCAAATAAGAGGCGGCGACCAGCACCGCGGGCGCTGTGCCTGGGCTGAGCAGGAGGCGGGAGGTGTACATGAAATCCAGGAGGGCTTGGAAGCCCACCGGCTCGATGGAACTGGGGAGGGTCAGTACGCTGAGTTCGTGGCCTCCGTGGCCCAGGAAAACCGAATAAAAGAAGCCACTGTCGGAGAAAGAGGCAGGAAGGAAGGGTCAAAACCGAGGACCGTCCAGCCGTGTCCGTCTCAAAGAGAGAGGACTACAAATCCCATAGGCCTGGTGCTTGCTCGGGCCCCTGCGGCTAGAAATTCCCTGCAGGACTTTTATATACTGCAGGGATGAACAAATAAAAAATATTTTTTTTTGAAAAAAGTTAAAACACAAAATCCCAATGATTAAAAATTTTTTTAAAAAAGGAACGCAAAACAACACCCAACGCATACACACACGTAGTCCTCGACTTACGATGAACAATGGAGCCCAACATTTCCATGGCTAAGAGAGACGTGAAGTCAGCCTTGCCCCATTTTAGGACCTTTCTTGCCAGCGTGGTTAAGTGAATAGCTGCTGTTGTTAAGTGAGACATGTGGTTGTTAAGCGAATCTGGCTTCCCGATGGACTCATCTTGTCAGAAGGTCGCAAAAGAGGATCATGTGATGCGACCGTCATAAATATGAGTCCATTGCCAAGCATCTGGATTTTGATCCAGGGACCAGGGGAAATTGTTGCAATGGTCACCGGGGTGAAAAACGGCCGTAAGTCACTTCTTTCTGTGCCAATGTCGAATGGCCACTAAATGAGCTGTCGTAAGTCAAGCACTAGCTGTAGAAACATTCTTTTCTTAGATTGGGAATCCCTCCTTCTATGTTTCTAGCTACATGAGAAGCTCCCATAGTAGTCCTGGGTTCAGGAGTGGCCTGCTACAGGTTCACACTGGTTCAAGCAAACTGGTTGCTAATCTTATCATTTTTTTATTTTTTTTATTTTTAACAGATAATAAATCCATTCCATTTCAATTGTGGGTCAATTAGATACATATTTCATGTGGTTAACAATTCCTAATAATATTCTTCCTAATGGGATAACCATATAATAACCACATTCCCATGTATATAATATAAGTAATATTCAGTATATTTACTGCACTAGTTTCTCTTATTGCTTTCTAATGACATCTAATCCATTTCAATTAATTTTATTTTCTAGCCATTGATAAAAACAAGACCCATTCCATGTAATATTCAGATTCTCCTTTTTTCTTTAATTTCTAACGTTAATCTATTCATTTCTGCACATTCAAATACTTTCTCAATTATTTTTTCCCTCTGTCGGTATTTTAACACTTTCCCAATTTTGAGCAAATACAATTCTAGCTGCTGGTAACACATTATAATTAAGTATATTTTTTTCTTTACGATAACCTTCCTAATAAAAAATATTTCAGGCTTCAAATTTTATCTTTGCTAAATAATTTGCTAAATTTTTTGAAGCCCACCCCTGCCTGGGGTTCAAATTCTGCACGGTGGGCCCCCCCCTTGCATCGGCGTGCCTGCTTCTGGAGAGGACCCCCAACCTGTTTTACATGACCAGAGACCCCACTGGACCTTCTCCAGACTGTGTGTCATGCCCTTGTCGGAGTCTGAATCTGAGGAGGGGAGCGGGAGAATGTAGGCTGGGAATGGCAAAGACCGGCCGGGCAGAGCAGGGAAAAGGTAGAACAAGGGAGAGAGTGTTCAAGAGGGATGCCAGCCCATCCCCTCCTCATCTTAGGGCAGCGACGGTTAACCCTTTTGTTGTCGTGTGCCAAAAGCATGCACATATGTGCGTGCCTGTATGCATAATACAATGCGCACGCATCCCCCCTCCCGTTTGCCCTGCCCCTCACATGCACGAGTGACCCCCCCCCGTGCTACCCCATCCCCCGTACAAGCTTGTGTGATCCCCTGGCGGTCTGGCGGGAGGCATGCGAGCATGTGCGGAGGAGCTGAGCTGGGGCGATGGCTCGCATGCCCGCAGAGAGGGCTCTGCATGCCACCTGTGCCATAGGTTCGCCATCATGGTCCTATGGCACGCAGGGAGGAATGGAGAAGAGAGCCACATGGGTTGCATGGCTTACAGGGGAGGAAAGGGCCCTGATTCCCTTCATTAGCCACACCTGAGAAGACAGTTTATAAGAGAAGCAGGCTGGGTGAGGCACGTTGCTGGGAGCAAGCGTGACTTTATCTTGTGCTGTCGTTGCTTATCTGTGTTCTTGGCATCTTCCTAACCGTGTTGTTTTATTCATGTCTGGAATTCTTGCTCCTGCTCTGCCAAACTAATGACTTCAATTTGGCTTGATTGGACTTTAAGTTACAGTTTGTGTTGACCACGTTTTGGACTTGATTCTCTGCAGCCAAAGGTTGTTCCTGGGAGAGTTTTTCTCCAGCCCAGAAGATAACCTGGACACTGGGGGCAAAGTTGAAGCTAATAAAAGGACTCCTACTGATTATCTGGCTGTGTTGCCTTTGTGCCACGCCCCTTTGGGTCATCACACCTTGTTCTGCCAGCGCCTACCTTGTTCGCGCCCACCTGTGGGGGGAAGTCTCACCTGCAAGCTGTCAGGACAGCCTTATGGGCTTGCAAGGGGCAGCCCCCCACCTGCAAGGTGACGTCGGTCAGGATCCGTCGCTTCCGCAGCTCGTTCAGGTTGGCCAGGATGTCATTGGAGTGGCGGGTGAATTCGCGGACGTAGCTGGCGGGGCTGGGCTGGGCCATGGCTCCTGGAGGGGGGGAAGAGGGGAGGGGGGACTCTCAGGCCCATGTGCCACAAACCTTGGCAGCTTGAAGATGGGTGGGCTTCCACTCCCAGAATTCCCCTAACTGTTTGTTTGTTTACTTTGCTGGAATCAAGATATATTACATCTTATTGCATTGCCTCCATCTATTAAGAAAGTTCCCCCAACGCAAAATGCGATAAAGCAGGTAGTCTAGCGACATTTGTTCCTGCTGTATTCTGGTAAATCTTTGCTGGCTAGAGCTGGAAGGGACCCTGGAGGTCTTCTAGTCCAACCCCCTGCACAACCAGGAAACCCTGAGACATTCCAGACAAATGGATGTCCAGTCTCTTCTTAAAAACCTCAAGATGAGACAGAGAGATAGACGCAGATAGACAGGCATAGATTTATAGAGCAAAGAGGGAAAGAAAGAAAAAGAAAGAAAGAAAGAAAGAAAGAAAGAAAGAAAGAAAGAAAGAAAGAAAGAAAGAAAGAAAGAGGGAGGGAGGGAGAGAAAATCAGAGGGCTTGAAGGGAACTCTAGAGATGTTGTAGTCCAGCCCCTGCTCAAGTAGGAGACCCTATAGATTTGGATAAACAGATAGATAGACGGACACAGACAGAGAGGCATAGATTTATAGAAAGAGAGCGAGAGAGAAAGAGGGAGGGAGGGAGAAGGGAGGAAGAGAGAGAGAGAGGGAGAAAGAAAGAAAGAAGGAGGGAGAAGGGAGGGAGGGAGAAAGAGAGAGAGAGAGAAAGAGAGAACAAAAGAGGGAGGGAGGAAGAAGGGAGGAGGGAGAAAGAAAGAGAGAGAGAGAAAGAAAAAGAACAAGAAAGAAAGAAAGAAAGAAAGAAAGAAAGAAAGAAAGAAAGAAAGAAAGAAAGAAAGAGGGAGGGAGAAGGGAGGAATAGAAAGAAAGAGAGAGAGATAAAAAAAGAAAGAGGGAGGGAGGGAGAGAATGAAAGAGATAGAAAGAAAGAGGGATGGAAAGAGAAGGGAAGGAAAAAGAGAGAGAGAGAGACTGAGAGAACCAGAAGTCTGGAAAGGAACTCTAGAGGTCTTGTAGTCCAACCCCTGTTCAAGTAGGAGACCCTATAGATATGGATAAACAGACAGTTAGACGGACACAGACAGACAGGCATAGATTTATAGAAAGAGAGCGAGAGAGAAAGAAAGAAAGAGGGAGGGAGAAGGGAGGAAGAGAAAGAAAGAGGGAGAAAGAAAGAAAAAGAGAGGGAGAAGGGAGGGAGGGAGAAAGAAAGAAAGGAAGGAAGGAAGGAAGGAAGAGGGAGGGAGAAGGGAGGAAAAGTAAGAAAGAGAGAGATAAGAAAGAAAGATGGAGGGAGGGAGAAAGAAAGAGAGAGAGGGAGAAAGAGAAAAAGAAAAAGAAAGAAAGAAAAAAGAAAGAAAGAGGGAGGGAAGGAAGGAGAAGGGAGGAAAAGAAAGAAAGAGAAAGAGATAAAGAAAGAGGGAGGGAGGAAGAGAGAGAGAGAGAAAATCAGAAGGCTGGAAAGGAACTCTAGAGATCTTCTAGTCCAACCCCGTGCTCAAGCAGAAGACCAACTATCCCATTTCAGGCCAACTGCCCTCTCTTCTTAAACACCTCCACAGATGGAGTGCCCACAACTTCTGGTGGCGAGCAGTTCCCCTGGCTAAGGATTGTCTTGGTCCAGAGACTTCTCCTTGTGTCCTCGGCTGGATGGCTCTTGGTGGATCTCCACTCCCTTGACCCCCCAACCCATTCAGCCGAGTCCACACGGATCCTAAGCCCAGGCTGGTCCCAACCAACCAACCCCGCCCCACACGGGTGGACCATGGCTTAAGCTACCAAACCAGCTTGGTTACAAGTCGCCAGGAGCTACCCTGCAGCTTCGTCCCCGAACGGTGGGTCCAGCCCCCTCCCCAAATACTCACCCCTGTCCTGCAGGGAGGAGGGGGCTGCTGTTCCTGCCAGCAGGTGTGGGGTGCTTTGAGGTGGGAAGGGGGGGGAAGAGGCAGAGATCCAGCTGGACCCCCCCAATCCCTTCCAGAGCCTTCCGAGAACCAGCCTCAAACTTCCCTGCCTCCAGCGGGGTCTTTTATAACATATGGAGAGGTTGGGGGGATGTGGGGGATGAAATAGGAAGGAAACTGACTGGGTGATGTTCAGCACAGAAGGAGTGGTGTGTGTGTGAGACAAAGAGGAGCGGGGTTTATTTATAGAGCTTTCAGGAAGAAGGGCCCGGAAGAGCTCAGGAAACTTTGGCTGGGCACCATTGGTGGATGGGGGTCTCTGCCCCCACCCCCCAGAGATTAAAGCTTGACACACACACACACACACACACACACACACAGAGAGAGAGAGAGAGAGAGAGAGTTCCTCAATTCTTCTCTGTAATTTGTGATAGATAGATAGATAGATAGATAGATAGATAGATATAATAGAGATAGATAGATAGATAGATAGATAGATAGATAGATAGATAGATAGATAGATATAATAGAGATAGATAGATAGATAGATAGATAGATAGATAGATAGATAGATATAATAGAGATAGATAGATAGATAGATAGATAGATAGATAGATAGATAGATAGATATAATAGAGATAGATAGATAGATAGATAGATAGATAGATAGATAGATAGATAGATATAATAAAGATAGATAGATAGATAGATAGATAGATAGATAGATAGATAGATAGATATAATAGAGAAAGGTAGATAGATAGATAGATAGATAGATAGATAGATAGATAGATAGATATAATAGAGAAAGATAGATAGATAGATATAATAGAGAAAGATAGATAGATAGATAGATAGATGCATAGATAGATAGATAGATAGATAGATAGATAGATAGATAGATAGATAGATAGATAGATAGATATAATAGATAGATAGATAGATAGATAGATAGATAGATAGATAGATAGATAGATAGATATAATAGAGAAAGATAGATAGATAGATAGATAGATAGATAGATATAATAGAGAAAGATAGATAGATAGATATAATAGAGAAAGATAGATAGATAGATAGATAGATGCATAGATAGATAGATAGATAGATAGATAGATAGATAGATAGATAGATAGATATAATAGAGAAAGATACATAGATAGATAGATAGATACATAGATAGATAGATACATAGATAGATAGATAGATAGATAGATATAATAGATAGATAGATAGATAGATAGATAGATAGATAGATAGATAGATAGATAGATAGATAGATAGATATAATAGAGAAAGATAGATAGATAGATAGATAGATAGATAGATAGATAGATAGATAGATATAATAGAGAAAGATAGATAGATAGATAGATAGATAGATAGATAGATATAATAGAGAAAGATAGATAGATAGATACATAGATGTATACAGATAGATAGATAGATATAATAAAGAAAGATAGATAGATAGATAGATATAGATAGATAGATATAATAGAGAAAGAAAGATAGATAGATAGATAGATAGATGTATACAGATAGATAGATAGATATAATAGAGAGAGAAAGAAAGAAAGAAAGAAAGAAAGAAAGAAAGAAAGATAGATAGATAGATAGATAGATAGATAGATAGATATAATAGAGAAATATAGATAATAGATAGATAGATAGATAGATAGATAGATAGATAGATAGATAGATAGATAGATATAATAGAGAAAGAAAGAAAGATAGCTAGAGATATATAGATAGGTATAATAGAGAAATATAGATAGATAGATAGATAGATAGATAGATAGATATATAGATAGATATATACAAATAGATAGATACATAGATACATAGATACATACATACATATATATATAGTCCCCGATTCTTGTTTCCTTGTATTGTGGGGGGCCAGAAATGCCTGTGGGGGGAATGGGTGGGTGGGGTGCTGGGAGGAGGGGCTGTATGTTTGTGCATGGCTGTGTGTGTGTGTGTTGGTCTGAGTGCACATGTGTAAGATGTGTAGAAGAGGAAGCACCTGCTTGCATGAGAGCATTTCCTATCGGGCAGCTTCCTGGTTGTTTGGCCGGGAGTTTTTTGGGCCCTCATCCCAAAGATGAGGTTTCGGGGGCGGGGGAGCAGGGAAGTTTGGGCCTCCGCCGGATCTGCTGTTATCCGTTACTAATTTGGGGGCCTGGAATATATGAGGTCATTGGGGAAAATGAGGGGAGGATCTCTGGACACCATCCATCTTTTCTGGCGACAACGCTTAAGTTTTTCTCCACATTGGGAAGTTTCAAAGGGGTGGACTTCCACTCCTAGAATTCCTCAGTCAGTGTGATTTATGTTGAATGGACTTCAGCTCCCATAATTCTCCAGCCAGCATCCTTTAAGACTTCAACTCCTAGAATTCTTAGCCAACATGCTTTAAAATAAGTGGGCCTCTATTCCCATAATTCCTTGGCCAGCATGCTTTAAGAGGGGTGGACTTCAACTCCCATAATTCCTCAGTCAACGTGCTTTAAGATGGCTGGACTTCAAGTCTGAGAATTCCCTAGTGAGTTTTATTTATGATGGGTGGACTTCAACTCCCAGAATTCCTTCATCAACGTGCTTTAAGATGGCTGGACTTCAAATCTGAAAATTCCCTAGTGAGTTTTATTTATGATGGGTGGACTTCAACTCCCAGAATTCCTTAGTCAACGTGCTTTAAGATGGCTGGACTTCAAGTCTGAGAATTCCCTAGTGAGTTTTATTTAAGATGGGTGGACGTCAACTCCCAGAATTCCCCAGTCAGTGTGACTTATGTTGAGTGGACTTCGACTCCCAGGATTCTTAGCTAACATGCTTTATAATAAGTGAACCTCTGTTCCCATAATTCCCCAGCCAGCATGCTTTAAGAGGGGTGGACTTCAACTTGCGATTTTCACACGGTTGGGACTAAAACATTTTAACATTTCACCCTGCAGCCATTGGAAAGTTTGCCGGGAACAAGCTCGATTTTTCCCGGAAAGGACAAACAAGCATCGACAAGCCAGCGTGGATTCAGCTTTCAACATTGGTGCCAGAAAAGTAGGAAAGAAAAGCTCCCAAAAAGAGAAGGAGAAAGGCCGAAACTATCCTTAAAACAATTCTTATTTTTCTTTAAATAAGCCCAATCTGATCCAGGCTCTGCATTCCCGCCCAGCAATTTTTAACCAACAATGGTGGTTAGTGGTTGCAATTTTTTTAATATTCGTGCCAGTTGGAAGGAGGAACTACCAGTTTCCTTGTCCAGGGAGGGGCCCTGAGGTTTGTTTTTTTTTGCATACCCAGCAAAAATAAAAGGTGGGGGGAGGGCAGCAGGAAACTCAACCGGTTGGAAATCTGCCCGCGGTTTGCAAGGAAGCCGAAGCGGCTTTGAAGGCTTCCCAGGCCCAGGAGGGAATGTCGGCAGAAGGGCGCTGTGATTTCACTAAAGTTTATATTGTCTTTTTTACCCTCCAAAGGAAAATAACACTGGTGCGATGGGTTGGGAATGATGGGGTCATAGATCCAGGTGGAATACCAGAATTGGAAAGGGATTTTGGAGGTCTTCTAGTCCAACCCATTGCTCAAGCAGGAGACCCGATATACCGGGGTGTCCAACCATGGAAACTTTTAAGATTTGAGGATTTCAACTCCTAAAATTCCCTCAGTGGACTTGAACTCCCAGAATTCCCTCAGTGGACCTGAACTCCTAGAATTCTCTCAGTGGAACTCCCAGGATTCCCTCAGTGGACCTGAACTCCTAGAATTCTGGGAGTTGAAGTCCCCGGGTCTTAAAGTGGCTGAGGTTGAACCTAGGCCTATTGTTGATATTTATAAATAATCTTTGACTTACAACCGTTAGTTTAGTGATCTTCAAAGTTACAGCAGCACTGATAAAAAAAGTGACTTATGACCATTTTGCACACAAGACTATTGCATCTTCTGCTTGGTCACGGGATCAAAACTCAGAGGCTTGGCCACTGGCATGTACTTTTGATTGTGACAGAGTCCAAAAAGGAAATTGCCCAAAAAAACCACCCTGAAAAATGGCCTGGGTTTTTTGGCCATTTTTGGGGCTGTTTTTGAGCCATTTCAGGATGTTTTCAGCATTTTTTGGACCAAAACAGCCCCAAAATGGCCCATTTTTTGCCCATTGTTCAGGTAAAACGACCAGAATACGGCCTGGAAAACTGTCTGAAAAAGGCCTCAAAAATGGCCTGTTTTTTGGCCGTTTTGGGGGCTATGTCCAGACCATTTGGAGGGCTGTTTCAGGCTATTTCTTGGTCCATTTTCAAATTGGTTTTGGGCTGTTTTGAGGCCACTTTTTGGGCCAAAACTGCCTGAAAACAGCCCCCAAAGGCCTGGTTTTTTGCCATTTTTCGGTGCTCCAGCGCCTGCAAAGACCAGCTGGCGACGGTGCGTGTGTCCACAGAGAGGGCTCTGTGTGCCATAAGTTGGCCCTCACGGCTCTAACCACTGCACCACACTGCCGGGCAGGCACCACTCCTTAGGTGTGTGCCTGTGAAAACACAGTGCTCCTGCCAAAAGCGATAAGAACAGCCACTTGGGCGATAAAGCTGGCAATGCGCCATGCACCGTTCCATGTGCTGAGATGCAGAAGGATGCCGAGCCTTTCCAACAAGGGCCTTCCAGGCACTCTGCACATGCTCCGATTCTGAGCCCCAGGCCCAATCTCAGTCCTCAACGTACGACCACTGTCAAGCCCAGAATCAACAAAAAAAATTTATTCAGGGCGTTTTGTCCCGTTTTACAACTTTTCTCGCCGCGTTTGTTAAGTGAATCACCTCCATTGTTCAAGGAATAACCCTGTCAATGTAATTTACAGTGTCCTCGTCTTATAGCCACAATGGACTCCCAGTGTTTCTGTGGTGAAGTGAGACATTTCTTAAGTCAGTTTTGTTCTGTTTTATGACCTTCCTTGCCACCGTTGTTAAGTGATCACTGTAGTTGTTAAATGAGTAACTCGGCAGTCGTTAAGCAAATCCGGCTCCCTTCCATGGATTTTGCTGGTCAGGTCACAGGGGCCACTGCGACCGTTGTAAATATGAAGCAGTGGTCAAGCATTCAAATGTAACTCACATGACTGTGGGGATGCTGCAACGGTCATAAGTGTGAAACATGGTCACAAGTCACTTTTTTTGGTGCCGTTGTAACTTAGAATGGTCACAAAAATGAACTGTTATAAGTTTGAGGGCTAACTGTAACTGAATTGGAAGGGACCTTGGAGGTCTTCCAGTCCAACCCCACCACCTGCTCGAGTGGGAGTCCCTACACAGGTAGTCCTCAACTTACAACCGTTGCAAAAAAAAGTAAATCAGGATTGCTTTTCACCCTTTATGACCATCGCAGCCTCTTTGTGATCAAAAGGAAAACGCCTGGCAACCCGACTCCTATTTACGACGGTCGCTGTGTCCCGGAGGTCACGTGTTCCCCTTTGGCAACCTGCCGACGAGCCAAATGGATGAAACTGAACTCGCTTATTGACCGTCTCACGAACTGACCTTCTGGAGGGAAAAAGATCAAAATTTGCTCAAGGTGGGGGAGAAATGGGGGTTCTATCTCCCTCCCTTGCAAAATTGTCCCCCCTCCCCCAAATCCCGAGGATTTAGAGAAGCGAAAATTCCAGACACACAACTACACATATACACACACTCACACCCTGGGCAAGCAGCGGCTTGCTGGGTGATGAAACCCCTGGTGGGCCGGCGGCTGGCACACCCTGCCCTGTCTCAGCCGGGCAAGTCTGCTTGGTGCCACCCCCCTGGACCCTGCCCCTGCCAGCCGCTTCCTCCACCCTCTCTTTCTCCAATTACCAGGGTACTTAACCAGCCCAGGCAAAGGGTAGGGCTGCTGGGAGTCAGAGTCCAATGGGACCCCACTCTTCCCCCCATGACATACATTACAAGAAGAGATTGGAGTGCCATCGGTCAGAAATGGTGTAGTATGGTCTCCTGCTTGGGTGGGGGGTTGGAATAGATGACCACCGAGGTCCCTTCTGGTTTTGTTATTCTGTTTTTTCTTTCTTTTCTTTTTCTCTCTTTCATCCCTTCCTTCCTTCCTCCATCCTTTCCCTTTCTCTCCTTTCTTCCTTTCTTTCAGAAATGGTGTAGGATCTCCCACTTGGGGTGGGGTGGGGAGGGGGGGTTGGACTAGATGACCTACGAGGTCCCTTCCAACTCTGTTCATCTGTAAACTGTAATACTCTTGCAAAAATCCGAGAGCCCCCCGCGCCCCGCCCTAAAAGCTGCTTCTTCCCCAAACACGCACCCTCCGTGCAGAAGATTGCACCCTCCACCTCTCTGCCCACGCCGGCTGGGGAGCATGGGTGTTGAAGTCCCACACTTGGCACTCAGATGGGACTCCGGTGGGACCTCCCCTCCCTTTCTTCCCTTGCAAAGAAGCCCCCAAATTTCAATGCCCTCCTCTGTCCCTGTCCCTGCCCCTCCCCCCTCCCGTAGGCTTGGAAGCATGGGCCTTGGAGTTTCCCACCTGTGCAGATTGCAGGTGAGGGCGGGGCGGGGAACAGCCTCGTCCCAGGGGCCGCCCTTCCCCCCCCCATGCCCGCCTCCCACCCAAACCACCGGAAGTGGCAGGAATTCCCAGGGTCCACGTGACGCTGTGGAATGCGGTGACGTCATCCCCGGGGGGGGGTTTCGATCCAAAAAAAAAAAAAAAAACCACAGGGAAAAAAAAAAGTGGAAAGAAAAGAAAGTTTCTTTGCCGCGTTCGGAGCGGAGAAAGTTGCGGAGAAAAGTTTTCTCGGCGCGGGAGGGAAGGTGGGGGGACGAGGGAGACGCCGGGATCAGGTGAGGAGGGGGCAGAGGTGGTGGTGGGGGCTTTAACCTGGTCTATCCAGGGCAGGGTCTGAGCGGTGGGGGGGCATACACTAGACTGGGGAGGGGGCTGCTCTTCTTGGGGTCGCCGCCTTGCTGCAGCCGTTTCTGAGCCCCCTCCTCTATCCTGAGCCCCCCCAGGCCTTTCTGAGCCCCCCCCGTCTATCCTCCCAGCCCTTTCTGACCCCCCCAGTTTATCCTGAGACCCCCCCCGTCTCCTGAGCTCCCCTATTGTCTGTTTATCGTCTTTCTTTATAGCCACCTCTTTCTTGCCTGCCTCTCTCCTTCATTTTATCTCTCCAACTGTTTATCCATCCGTCCATCCCTCTGTCTATCCCCTCCCTCCCTTCCTTTTACCATTCATCTGAAACGGATTCAGAAGCAGAACTCCCAAAAAATAAGGGGAAAGGGAATTAAGGATTGACCAGGAAAGCCCAGCCGTTCCATTCAGTGCCCAGTTTTGACTCGATGTGTTTTTCCTCTGCCACCCCCCCCCCCAAAAATCCAGGTTCCCTCAGCATGTCCGGCCCCACCTGGCTACCCCCAAAGCAAGTGGGGCTCTTGGCCCAGCCAGATGTCCCTATCTCGGCCACAGCCGCCTGCAAAGTCCAGAAGACCTTCGCCACCATCCCTGAAGCCCCCAGACCCACCCACCGAACTCCGGAGACCAATGGGGGGATGAGCTCAGTGGGGGGCCCTGCCCGGGACCAGCCACCTCCTCCAGGTAAATGTGAGACCCCTCAGTATTTGGGGAAGGGTTTTCTGCACAAACAGGGATGGGAGGGGCGGCTCCAAGGCGCAATTTCTCAGCCTGAGCCGCTTGAAGATGGATGGACTACAACTCCCAGAATCCCCGGTTGGGGTAATTGGCTGACTAAGTGGGCGAGGTTGGGGTAATTGGCTGACTAGCATTGCCAAATACTTTTGACACCCCTGTAAGGTAAGCCCTTAATGCAGGGGTCTCCAACCTTGGCTCCTGGAAGCCTGGCGGACTTCAACTCCCAGAATTCCACAGCCAGCTGGCTGTGGAACTCTGGGAGTTGAAGTCCGCCAGGCTTCCAGGAGCCAAGGTTGGAGACCCCTGCCTTAATGGCTCCTTTGTCAAGAACTTGGGTTATTGGGGGAGAGGAAAGAAAACAGACCCACAAATAGCTGAGAAAGTTTGCCACCACCCCCCCACCCCCCACCCCCATTGAATTGCCAGGTTGTGGCGTTGAGCCATGGAGGAAGGCAAAACTTTTCAAGAAATCGGGATAGAGGGATGGATGTAGACAGAATATGGGTGAGTGGGTGGATGGATGGACAGATTGGATGGGTGGGTGGACAAATTGGATGGATGGATGGACAGATAGGATGAATGGATGGGGACAGGATGGATAGACAGAATGGATGGATAGATGGAGACAGGATGGATGGAGGGAGGGACAAAAGATGGAGGGATGGACAGATAGGATGGATAGATGGATGGATGGACAGATTGGATGGATGGATGGACAGATTGGATGGATGGATAGACAAATTGGATGGATGGATAGACAGAATGGATGGATAGATGGAGACAGGATGGATGGATGGATGGACAAAAGATGGAGGGATGGACAGATAGGATGGATAGATGGATGGATGGATGGATGGACAGATTGGATGGATGGATGGACAAATTGGATGGATGGATGGACAGATAGGATGGATGGATGGGGACAGGATGGATAGACAGAATGGATGGATGGATGGAGACAGGATGGATGGATGGATGGATGGACAAAAGATGGAGGGATGGACAGATAGGATGGATAGATGGATGGATGGACAGATTGGATGAATGGATGGAGACAGGATGGATGGTTGGAGACAGGATGGATAGACAGAATGGATGGATAGATGGAGACAGGATGGATGGATGGATGGACAAAAGATGGAGGGATGGACAGATAGGATGGATGGATAGACAAATTGGATGGATGGATAGACAATGGATGGATAGATGGAGATAGGATGGATGAATGGATGGACAAAAGATGGAGGAATGGACAGATAGGATGGATGGATGGACAGATTGGATGGATGGATGGACAGATTGGATGGATGGATGGACAGATAGGGTGGATGGATGGGGACAGGATGGATGGTTGGAGACAGGATGGATAGACAGGATGGATGGATGGACAGATTGGATGGATGGATGGATGGACAGATAGGGTGGATGGATGGATGGACAGATTGGATGGATGGATAGACAGAATGGATGGATAGATGGAGACAAGATGGATGGATGGATGGACAGATAGGATGGATGGATGGACAGATAGGATGGATATGGACAGGATGGATAGACGGAATGGATGGATAGATGGAGACAAGATGGATAGATGGATAGATAGGGTGGATGGATGGATGGACAGATAGGGTGGATGGATGGGGACAGGATCGATAGACAGGATGGATAGATGGAGACAAGATGGATGGATCGACAGATAGGATGGATGGATGGATGGACAGAGAGGATGGATGGATGGGGACAGGATGGATGGATGGATGGAGACAGAAGATGGATGAATGGATGGAGACAAGAAGGATGGATGACAGATGGATGGAGACAGAAGATAGATGGATGGATAGACAGAATGAATGGATGTATAGAGACAGAAGATGGATGGACAGATTGGATGGATGGATGGACAGATTGGATGGATGGATGGATGGACAGATTGGATGGATGGATGGATGGACAGATAGGGTGGATGGATGGATGGACAGATAGGGTGGATGGATGGATGGACAGATTGGATGGATGGATGGGGACAGGATGGATGGTTGGAGACAGGATGGATAGACAGAATGGATGGATAGATGGAGACAGGATGGATGGATGGACAGATTGGATGGATGGATGGACAGATAGGGTGGATGGATGGGGACAGGATGGATGCTTGGAGACAGGATGGATAGACAGAATGGATGGATAGATGGAGACAGGATGGATGGATGGACAGATTGGATGGATGGATGGATGGACAGATAGGGTGGATGGATGGATGGACAGATAGGATGGATGGATAGACAGAATGGATGGATAGATGGAGACAAGATGGATGGATGGATGGACAGATAGGATGGATGGATGGATGGACAGATAGGATGGATATGGACAGATAGGATGGATATGGACAGGATGGATAGACAGAATGGATGGATAGATGGAGACAAGATGGATAGATAGGGTGGATGGATGGATGGACAGATAGGGTGGATGGATGGATGGACAGATAGGGTGGATGGATGGGGACAGGATCGATAGACAGGATGGATAGATGGAGACAAGATGGATGGATCGACAGATTGGATGGATGGACAGAGAGGATGGATGGATGGGGACAGGATGGATGGATGGATGGAGACAGAAGATGGGTGGATGGATGGAGACAAGAAGGATGGATGACGGATGGATGGAGACAGAAGATAGATGGATGGATAGACAGAATGAATGGATGGATAGAGACAGAAGATGGATGGACAGATGATGCATCGATGATGCATGGATGGAGGGATGGGTGGAGCCAGATCTCTGAATAGGAATCATATCTGCATTCTAAAATGGCAACATGACCTTTGACTACATTTCCCAGCAGACCTTGCTCCTGGGCAGGCCGGCCACCTGACATGTCTGGGAGTTCTAGATCCCAACACCTAGAGAACCCAGCTTCATTCCTTCTGCCCTTTCCAGAGTATGAATCTCTGCCCTTCTTCTTCCTCTGCCCCAGGCCCCATCTTCCATCCTCAGGATTCTCCTGCAGATTCCCCTTACTCCTCCGTAAGTGAGCGAGGATCTCGGGGATCCTGGGATAGCGCTACACCTCCCAGCTACACCCTGCAGGTAAGGAGGCCCCGCGATTGACCCCACCTGGCTGAAGGGGGAGGAAGGCTTAGAGTGGTCTGGGGGAAAGGCAGCCCACAGAGATACCATGCTGAGCTGCTGTCTTTTCCCCAACCTGGTGCCCTCTGGAGAACGCAGCTGCCGGGAGCCTTGCCGGCACCTACCGTGTTTCCTTGAAAATAAGACCTTGTCTTATATTTTTTTGCCACTAAAAAAAAAGGCACCAGGTCTTATTTTCGGGGACGCCATCCATGGACTAACCTCACTTGCACGCGTCGTCGCCGGCCTCCTTCCGGAAGTCCTTCTTCTGTGGCCAGCAAGGCTTTCCAGGCCTCTGCAGCCGATAACTCTGGATCGATCCAGAGTTTTGTTATCAGCTACAGAGGCCATCAGGAAAGCCTTGCCAGCCTTGCCGGTTGCTGAAGAAATGGGCCGGCAAGGCAGGTGTCAGGGTGTGCGAGGCCTGGCTACAACTGTCCAAAGGTAAGTAGGAGGGCACCTTCATCCACCACCACCCATCCTCACCCTAGCTTAATTTTTACCCTGGAGTGGGTGGGAATCTTCATTTGGGCTTATGGGGGAGGGGAGGGCTTTTATTGGGGCTCACGGGTAAAAAAAATCAAGCCAGGACTTCCTTTCAGGGTAGGTTGTATTTTGGGGGATAGTGCAATTCTGAGAGTTGTAGTTTTACTAGCCAGAGCTACAACTCCCAGGATTGTTCTAGGCATGGGCAAGGATCCCGGGAGCCGCATTTCCCACAAGGAAAAGGTTAAACTGCTAAAACGCTGGTGCCCTTCTGCCAAAACAGGGCAGGCCGAGATCCAACAGGCACAGCCCTTGGGAGGGGGGCAAAGGCAGGGAGTCACCCTGTTTCCAGAAGCCCAAGTCGGATCAGCGTGGTTAAAATGGCTTCCTCAATCAGAGAGACATCCTGATCCCCCCCCCCCCAAAAAATTATATTTTCCACCAGGAGGGAGAATTGCTGGAGCAGGCGCGTGGCCTTCACCCCACCAACCTCGATGTCCAGATAGATTCGCTCACCAGCATGTTGGCGGATATGGAGAGCACCCAGCAGCGCCGGAGTGAACGAGCAGTGAGGAAGCTGGCGGATGGGAGGACGAGGCGGGGATGGGGGGTGCCTGGGGGTGTGTTTTGTTCCCCCCCCAAAAAAATCTTTACTTGGGACCCTGATTGTTTTACCCGTTTTTTGCAGAACACGGAATCTGCACCGTATCCACCTCTGCAGCCTGGTGCCCCCAAACCCAGCCCGGCTTCGGCTACTTACAAGCCCACCCTCTCAGGCGGCTTTGTGGCCCCCAAGCCGGATGCCAAGACCCTGCCTTACGGAGGCCCACCAGGCTCTGGATCCCCTTACCCAGCCACCCCAGTGCTTCCCTGCCAGTACGGCTCACCCAGCTTGGGGGATGTCTACGGATACCATCGTGCCCCATTGGCACCCAAGCCGTACCCCCAGCCAATGCCCGCCTCATATGCCACGGCGTCCTCCTCAGCTGGGGCCCCCTTCAATGTCCAGGTCAAGGTGGCCAAGCCAGTGGTGGGCTACAACCAGCCCAGGCGCAGGGCCGAGCCGGCATATGGGCCGCCATCCCCGCAACTAGGATACGGGGTGAAACCTCCCCCTCAATATGCCACTGAACCGGGGTCCCGTCCGCGCCCCCATGAGGCCGAGACTTGGTACCCGGAGCCTCCCTCCTATGGCCAGCAGCTGGGTGAGGGGGAATTCTATGCTGGCCCTGCAGGGCAGGGCAGGTTGGCGCCGGCAGGACAGTTCCAGTCTGGATTGGCGAAAGCTGGGAAGGACGAGTTGACAGCGCCGCTGGTTCCTGCTGGCAGTGCGGGGCTGAGGTTCCCCCATCAGGTAACTCTAGCTGCTGGGGATAATGGGGAAGGGGAAGGCAGGGTAGGGGTCTTTCTGGGGAAGGGGGCTTCCATCCAGGAATGGAATGCAGGAGGGAAAGAATGCTAGAGAAATTCAGCTTGTGTATGAGAATGAGGCTGAGGACAGCTCCTTCTCAACAGTTCCCAGAGTCTTATGTTTTCTGCGGCAAGTAAAGGTAGTTCTTGACTTATTGAGCCCAACATTTCCATTGTCAAACAAGATGGTTGTTAAATGAGTTTTGCCCCTTTGTACAACCTTCCTCGCTGCCGTTCTTAAGTGGATCCCTGCTGTTGTTAAGTGAGTCGCTTGGTTGTTAAGCAAATCTGGCTTCCCCATTGGCTTGTCTCATTGGAAGCTTGGAAAAGGGGAATCCTGCAACCCCCGGAAGCCCCAACCTGTCGTAAATATGAGTCCGTTGCCAAGCGCCTGAATGTTGATCACATGCCCATGGGATGCTGCCATGGTCGTAAGTGCGAAAAACGGTCAAAAGTCATTGTTTTTGGGGCCATTGTAATTTTGAGTGGTCACTAAACGGTTGGAAGTTACCTGTATAGGAGGCCCAGTGGCTTAAATTCCTGAGGAATTTGTTGGTGGAAAACTGGATTGCACTTGGCCCATGCTCAGGAGCTGTGCCTGCATCCTCATTTTTTATCACATTTAACCCGGGGCATGTTTTGGGGAGGGGATGTTTTGTGCTTCTCAGTTTCCCAGCTTAGTGACCGCCATTCTCCCAGCCTCCCCTCTCTTTCCCGCAGCCTCCCTTGTGCCGCCCAGAAGAGGAGCTGGACCGTCTGACCAAGAAATTGATGTACGACTTGAACAATCCTCCCACCGCAGAATATTTTGGTGGGTTTCTCGGAGCCTTTAAAAATTTAGCGATCAAAAACAAAAAAACCCAAAACGTTCGTCTTTTTTAAACGGAGCCTCTAGGTGCAAGAGCAGTCTACCTTGAAATGCTATCGCTGGGCAGAATAGCCATGTGGGAAGCTCCTCTTGGCTTGTTTTCAGAGGAAACTTGGATCTTTTCGACTCAACATTGGTTTTTTTTGGGGGGGGGAAGGGAGGGGTACAGATCTGGCCTGCTACCGATTTGCAACTGAGCATCGTAGTTCTCTCTCCTTGACCCTCGCAGGCCGCTGCGCTCAGTGCGGGGAGAACGTGGTGGGCGACGGGACAGGCTGCGTGGCCATGGACCAGGTCTTCCACGTCGAGTGCTTCACCTGTGCTACCTGCCGGTGCCGCCTGCGGGGACAGCCGTTCTACGCCATTGACCGCCGGTCGTACTGTGAATCCTGCTATATTGTGAGTTGATGGCGGGGGGGGGGGGAGTTTCAAAAAAAATTCTCATTTTGGGTTCTCTCATTTTTTTGTTTTGTTTTTTTCAAACTTAGCCTCTTGTTTTAAGATGGGTGGACTTCAACTCCCAGAATTCCCCCTGCCTGGCAGGGGGAATTCTGGGAGTTTAGAAGTCCACCCTCTTCATACAAGTTTGAAAAACATGGCTCTAATTTATGGGAGTTGGGCTCCCCCTGGTGTCGTCATGTGAAAATGCGCCTTCCTGTTCATGAAATGGACAAGTCCCTTCTTGTGTCAGAATAGAGCTGGAAGGGACTTCCAGTCCAACCCCGTGCTTCTCTAGTAGAGCAGGGGTTTTTTTTAGGTGACTCGAGCAAGTGATCCAAGCCGCAGGCACCAAAAGGCCTGCAGAATCCTGCCATCTGCCAAATCAGCCATTGCTTTACTCGCAGAGGCTTGAACCCAGGGATAAAAACAATGGCAAGAGAGTGTAGAAAGAATGTTAGGGATAACATTGTTTACCCTAACTGGTTTAGGTAAAATAATAAATATGTAATCACAGTTTGTTAGTTAAAGTGTCTGCAACTTTAACTGTAGGACTGTAATTAGGGGAATGGTTGTGAAAGCACTTTAAAAGAAGCAAGACAACAGCTTGCTCTCTCTCTGGCTTTGATGATCCCTAATTACTCAAGACTCAAGACTACGTTACTCGAACGGGAGAGATAAACAAAGGACTGATTTGTAAGTGAACTGACATAGGATATTCTACACAGACTTTGCTAACTGAATATCCTTGAATGGACTGACTAAGTGATACATGACTATTGGACTGTTATTTTGACTATGCTATGAACTCATAATGGAATAAACTATATTTTTGATAGCACAAGCATATCTGTTATTTTTACTGTATGTTAACAAACATACAAACTTATCTTACTCATTTATCTGTGTGCCTATCTGACTAACGCTGCACGTTCTGTTTAGCTTGTCTCCTTAACCCTGGTTGGGGAACCCAGGCTTAACACTGGTTATGGGCCCAGAGGCTGCAAAGTCAGTTTAACTAGGATAAAACAGATTTATGTAAAAAGTGAGAGTTTGTGTTGTTATACATTACAGTAAACAGACAGCTGTGTTTTATTAATTATAGTTTTATATCCATATATAGAAAACATGGCACAAGTCAATCTACAAAGTTTGTGCCTTATATCCAAACTGGATGGAATAAACTATGTATCATGGTCTATAAAATGTAGTCTACTTCTACAAAGAGAAGGTTTGTGGAACATAATTGAAAATCCACCAAACATAGAGGAATGGGATCCAGAGGATGATGAAGATAGACTAAAAATAGAAGAATTTATGCATAAAAATCAACAAGCTATTTGCATAATAGGATTAACACTGTCTGACCAACAACTTGTTCATATCCACGGAGAGCAAACAGCTGTTGGGTGTTGGCAGAAGCTGAAGAGGATTTATGTCCGAGATAACGTTGGTGCTCACATAAATCTAACACGGAAGCTTTTCAGTACGCATCTCCAGACGAATGGTGATATGCTTAGTCATTTGGAAACTATGCAAAGCATTTTTCAACAACTGCACGAGAAAGAGCTTATTTTCTCTGAACTACACCAAATCTACATAATTCTATCTTCACTAGATGAAAGTTATGACAACTACATCACTTCCCTTGAAACTTTGCCTAAGGAAAGTTTAACTTTAACTGATATAACTGGCAGATTGATTGAAGAGGCCAGAAGAAGATTTGAAAGAGACCAGTTAAGGAGGGAGCAACCTCAAAAAGAAGATAATAAATCTCCTACTGCATACGCAATTAAAAAGTGTTTTAATTGTGGAGGAAGAGGACATTTGGCAAGATTTTGTAAAAAAGCAAAGCGCCAGAACGCTGGCCAGAATACTAAAAGTCATCAAAAGATAAATAAAAATTTAGAGTTAGCCATGTATACTAACGAAGCTGTAAAAAATAATTTATGGGTGGTTGACAGTGGAGCATCCCACTGTATAACAAATGATAACAAAAATTTTATTAAAATGTCCAAGAGTACACAGCAGATATCGTTAGCCAATGGCTGGAAACTGAAAGCTAAAGGTCAAGGTATAGCATATTGTTCTTTCATAAAAGAGAATGTAAAAATGTTATATGTACCACAACTTAAGTTTAATTTAATTTCAGTTAGAATTTTGGTTAAACTAGGATATGTAGTTACCTTTAAAGGAGATAACTGCATAATTGAGAAAGAAGATAAGAAAATTACTGCATCTTTAAGAAGTGAATTATATGTGTTAAATGATAATGGTTTAGAGGTGGCTAACACGGTTTATGATAATAAGAAACCTCATGATGAATGTATTCACTTGTTACCCCAATGGCTAGGGCATTTAAATTTTAAAATGCTTAAGAAAACTGTTGAATTATCTAAGGGAATAAGTTTAAAACCTTGTAATAAGTATTTGCAATGTAATGCTTGCAATCAAAGCAAGAGCAAGGTCAAACCGGCTAATAGAGTTGATGGATTTACTACCAAAGAGCCTTTAGAAGTAGTATTTGCTGATTTAATAGGTCCGAAAAAACCAAGCGTAGGAAGAGCTCGTTACATATTAAGTATAATGGACCACTATTCTAGATATGGGTTTTGCTATTTAATGAAGAGCAAAACTGAAACGTATCAAAATCTCTTTAATTGGATTAAATTTGCTGAAAGGAAAACTAAAAAGAAATTAGTAACTCTTATAACAGATAATGGTACGGAATTTACAAATAATAAATTCCAGAATAGACTTAGAATGTTAGCTTTTCAACATAAAAAGTCTGCACCATATAGGCCACAACATAATGCCTTTATAGAGAGACGAGGCCAAACACTACAGTCAATGGCACGAACTATGATGTCTGATTCAGGATTACCTGACAATTTATGGGGAGAAGCAATAATGTGTAGTAATCATATATTAAATAATGTTGTTAATTCAACAACAGGTGAATTACCATTCACACTGTGGCATGGTACAAAACCTGATTTAAGTTACATGCACACATTTGGAGCACTAGCATGGGTGCATATCCCTTCACAACTTAGACACAAAGGACAGCATACAGCTAAAAGATTATTTTTTGTAGGATATAAATCTAATCATAGATCTTATAGATTCTGGGAACCAGGTACATCTAGAGTTTACACCAGTGCTAGTGCTAAATTCCTAGAACATGTAGGATGGAATAGTTTAGAGCAAGATTTAAATAATGAAGTAATTATTGAACCCTACAAAAGGCAGAAAGATCAGACAAGTTATAAGAAGAGTCCAATTAAAGAAGAAGTCCATGAAGAACAAATAGGACCAGAACAAGAGGAAACTGTTGATCAGGAAGAGTTAATCAAGAAGAGTTAATAAATGAAAGTCCACCTGTAAGTCCTGTAATACCTAGACGTATTACACGTGTAACTAGACCACCTGATAGGTATCAAGCAAGTATAGTTTGCCAAGTAACTAAAGTTCCAACTAGTATAGGTGAACTTAAGATGTATCCTGCTAAGGATCAGGAGAATTGGCAAAAGGCAATGGAAAAAGAACTAAATTCATTAAAGATAATGAAAGTATATGAAGATGCTAAATTACCTCCAGGAGAAAAATCCTTTGGGTGCAAATGGATATTTAAAGTAAAAACTGGAAATGATGGGACTGTTACCCATAAAGTTAGGTTGGTAGCTCAAGGATTTAATCAAACTGCATCTGATTACGATGAAGTTTTTGCACCAAGTCTTAAGGCTACATCTTTGAGAGCAGCATTAGTGTGGGCAGCTAAGAAAAACTATGTCATTAACCATTTAGATGTAGAAACTGCTTATCTGCATGCACCATTGCAGCACACTATATATTTGAAAAAGCCAATTGTTATAAAAGACAATAAAGTAAATAGTAATGATTGTTGGAAACTCAAAAAGAGTCTTTACGGATTGAAGCAATCTGGCTTTGAGTGGAACCAATATATTGTGAAAGAGTTAAACAATATAGGTTTTAAATCTGGTTTAGCAGATCCATGTGTGTTTAAAAGAGAAAATAATGGAACGGTGTCATTATTGTTATTATTTACAGATGATATTGCTTTGATAACTAAGACTAATAATGAAGCTAATGAGATTATATCATTATTAGCCAAAAAGATAAAATTAAAGCATTTAGGTGAAATTAAAAAGTATCTAGGATTGACAATTAACAAAACAAAAAATGGTTTTAAGATATCTCAAGAAGATAAAATTTGCCAATTAATTAAAACATACAAAATGGAACTTTGTAAACCGGCAAAGACTCCAATGAGTCAGGAAGTTTGCCAAACTAATGATCAAAGTCCCAAATTTGATAAGTCCATATATCAATCTTTGATTGGTAGCTTATCATATATCAGCAATTGGTCAAGGCCAGATATAGCTTATAGTGTAAATCAGCTGGCACGTTTTAATTCAGATCCACATCAATGTCATTGGCAATCATTAAAGAGAATTTTAAGATATCTTAAAGGAACAATGAACCATGCATTGTATATAGAACCAAAGGGTGATTTGAGTCTTAGTGCCTATGCAGATGCAAGTTTTGCAACTGACATAAACACTAGAAAATCAACATCTGGGATGGCTATATTATTTGGTAAGACACTAATAGGGTGGAGGTCAATCAGACAACAGCATATTAGCTTGTCCATGATGGAAGCAGAATTTTCATGTCTGTCATAACTATGCACTGACTTAATTCTGTACAAACAGTTATTATTAGACATGGGTATAACTGTTAAAGATTCCATTATTGTGTACGAGGACAACCAAGCAGCCATAAAATCAGCTACTAGTATTGCTGTAAAAACTAGATCAAAGCATACTGATTTAAGATACTTAAATGTTAGAGAATCTGTAAAGAATGGGCTAATTAAATTGGAATATTGCATGACGGAAGAAAACATTGCAGACCAATTTACAAAAGCTCAAGGAGTAATCAAGTTTAAAGAGAGTTGTAACAAATATGATTTAAAGATGTAAATAGTTATTATTATTATTTAACCTAAAAGGGGAGAATGTTAGGGATAACATTGTTTACCCTAACTGGTTTAGGTAAAATAATAAATATGTAATCACAGTTTGTTAGTTAAAGTGTCTGCAACTTTAACTGTAGGACTGTAATTAGGGGAATGGTTGTGAAAGCACTTTAAAAGAAGCAAGACGACAGCTTGCTCTCTCTCTGGCTTTGATGATCCCTAATTACTGCATGGACTCAAGACTGTGTTACTCGAACGGGAGAGAGACAAAGGACTGATTTGTAAGTGAACTGACATAGGATATTCTACACAGACTTTGCTAATTGAATATCCTTGAATGGACTGACTAAATGATACATGACTATTGGACTGTTATTTTGACTATGCTATGAACTCATAATGGAATAAACTATATATTTGATAGCACAAGCGTATCTGTTATTTTTCCTGTATGTTAATAAACATACAAGCTTAGCTCACTCATTTATCTGACTAACGCACGTTCTGTTTAGCTTGTCTCCTTAACCCTGGTTGGGGAACCCAGGCTTAACAGTTCTTTTATAATTTTATTTTATTTTTTAAAAATCTGATTTTTCTGACTGAACCCGCCCCCCCTGCCGCCCTCTCTGACCCAGGTGACCTTGGAGAAATGTTCCATGTGCTCCCAGCCCATCATGGATCGGATCCTGCGAGCCATGGGCAAAGCTTACCATCCCCAGTGCTTCACCTGTGTGGTTTGCCACCGTTGCCTTGATGGGATCCCCTTCACCGTGGATGCCACCAGCCAGATCCACTGCATTGAAGATTTCCACCGGTGAGATTTGGGGGAGAGCGGTGTGTGTGTGTGTGTGTGTATTCCTTTAGGGCTATCTTTTAGGATCCCAAAAAGAGATCCTTGGATTCAAAGACCGTAGTACGACTCTTGTCCTCCGTGCTGCGGTTGTAGGGAGGCGGTACCACAAGTCCCATCCTCCCCAGCTAGCAAGGTGGGAGAAGCGGGGACCCCAAGACCCCAAAATCTCAGGAAGAGGGCAGGGCCCAACATCATGTCTCTTTCCTGATTCCCATCCCCTTCTGCCCCCGCCCCCAGGAAATTCGCCCCCCGATGTTCTGTGTGCGGTGAGGCCATCATGCCTGAACCAGGCCAGGAGGAAACGGTGCGCATCGTGGCCCTGGACCGCAGCTTCCACATCAATTGCTACAAGTGCGAGGTTAGCCACAGCGGGGGGGGGGGCGGCGGCAGGGAGGCTGCTGTCCGTGAGCATGGGAAGAGTGGACAATGGGTGGAGCTGGGCTTGTGGGTGTGCTATGCGACAGAGGTTGTTAAGGAAAGGCATTTGCGTGGGATGGTGGAATGTTGCCTACTAAAGAAGGGGGATTGGACTAGATAACCTCTAAGGTCCCTTCCAGCCCTGGGATTCTATGATGTCTCTCTCTGTCTGCCTGCCTGCCTGCCTATCATCTCTCTACCTATCTATCTACCTACCTATCAACTCTCCCTCTCTCTTTATCTATAGCTAACTATATCTATCCATTCATCTATCCATCCATCTTTATCTCTCTGTCTGTCTATCCATCGAACCATATCTTTTCTCTCTCTTTCCCTATGCATTATATCTGTCATCTTATCTCTATCCATCTATTTATATCACACATCTGTCTCTCCATCTCTCCATCCATCTCTCCAGCTGTCTCTATATCCATCTATCATCTGTGTTTGTCATCTATATATCTATCCATCTATCCATGTATCATCTCCCTCTCTCCGTACCTACCTACCTATCTTTAGATATGTATTCTAATTATCTATATCTAACTATATCTTATATCTATCTATCAATCATTCTTGTATATCTTTATTCTATCTATCTATCTTTATGTTTCTGTCTCTCTGTCTTCTATTTAATCTATCTATCTTTATATATCTATTTATTCTACTTACCCTTATCTAATTTATCTTTGTCTGTCTGTCTCTCTTCTATTTAATCTATATCCATCTATCATTATCTCTGTCTGTCTATCCGCCTAACCAAATCTATTGTCTATTTTTCTATGCATTATATATATGCATCATCTATATCTACCTATCCATCCATCCATCCATCTATCTCTGCATTATCATCTATGTATCCATCTATCTATATCACACATCTGTCAGTTTATCCATCTCTCACATCTGTCAGTTTATCCATCTCTCCATCTTATCCATCTCTCCATCTTCCCATCCTATCTAGTTATCTCTGTCCAGTCGCTCTCTATCCATCTATATTTACCTATATCCTTTCTTTCTTTCTTTCTTTCTTTCTTTCTTTCTTTCTTTCTTTCTTTCTTTCTTTCTTTCTTTCTTTCTTTCTTTCTTTCTTTCTTTCTTTCTTTCTTTCTTTCTCTTTCTTTCTTTCTTTCTTTCTTTCTTTCTTTCTTTCTTTCTTTCTTTCTTTCTTTCTTCTTTCCTTTCTTTCACTTTTCAAGGAAAGATTGGACCACTGCTTGTCTGCTGTGGCATATATTCTCCTATCCTGGACCAGGGGCTGGACTAGACGACCTCCGAGGACCTTTCCAATCCCTGACATTCTGTGACTTCAGAAGGGAGGGAGGGAGGGATCGTTTTGGGAGTACCCCTAACAGTCACACCCTGTTTTCTTTTTCCTCTTCCCCCCGCTTCCCCTCTCCAGGAGTGTGGCCACCCGCTCTCTTCTGAAGGGGAGGGCCGCGGCTGCTACCCGCTGGACGGCCATATTCTCTGTAAGAACTGCAGTGCCCGCCGGATCCAGGACCTCTCCTCCGATATCACCACTGACTGCTGATGGGGGGGCGGCTTCATGGGCTGCTCGACTTTGCACCCCATTTTCTGGGTGCAAAGAGCTGGTTGCTGTATTGCAGGGTAGGGCCCAAGATGGCGCCTTGAAGAGGGGGGTGGATTTCAACTCCCAGAATTCCCTAGCCAGCTTGGCTGGCTGGGGAATTCTGGGAGTTGAAGTCCACCCCCTCTTCAAGGCGCCATCTTGGGCACCACCCTGCTCTAAATTGCTTTTTTCCCCCGTTACTTCATTTCCTTCCCAATTTGGGGGGGAGGGTGTAGAAAGCCCCCCAGCTCCGCAAGGACTCCGCCAAATAGATTTCCGTCCATTCTTCAGTCTTGTCCCAGCTTCCACAGACTACAAATCCCATCATCCTGAGAGCTGCTCTGCGTTTCAAGGGTGGAACTTCCTCTGTCCCCTGAATATCTTTGAATGGACTCCCACACCCATAAGCCTGGGAGACTCCCCCAACTCATAAGCTGGTCTTATCTGGATAAATTTGGGACTGGGGGCTATTTCCCCTCCTCCCTCCCTCCCTCCCTCCCTCCTCCTCCTGGGATGCTATGTGAGCACAAATCTTCCCCTGTTGAACTTTTGCCTGTTAAATTTTATTTTATTTTTAAAAGATTTTCTTCTTCTTCTTCAAAATAGACTTCGGTGTCTGAGTTTCTTCTTCCTCTTCCTTCTCCTCCTTCTTCCAGCCTGACTTATTTTTATTATTATTATTTTTAATAAATAATGATATCGGGCCATGGGTGTATTTTGAAAATGGAATTAAAAGAGGTGCCCCTTTTCTGTTTTCTGTCTCTGTTTTCTTCTTGGATGGAGGGATATCTCATTTATGGGGCATGGAGTTATATTTGGGGGGTGGGGGATTGGGCCTGGTTGTGTTTGTCTGGGGCAGTGTTTTTCAACCTTAGTCAGTTTAAAATGTCTGGACTGCAACTCCCAGAATTCCATGACATGGCTGACTAGGGAATTCTGGGAATTGAAGTCCAGAAGTCTTAAAATTTACTAAAGTTGAAAAACACTAGGGACTCCATACCCCTAAAAATTGGCATCTAACTTTAATCAAATCACCTTTGGCTAATTTTGGATGGTAACTCCCATCGGCCCTAACCACGATGCTAATAAAACATGGTGGACTAGAGACTCCCAGTTGATGTCGCAGTGGTATCAGCGGCAGGAATCGTAGCTCCGCAATCCCTGCAGAATATGCCCGTCGGAGGCCTGTGAACAGTTCTGGAGAACTGGTAACAGAAATTTTGAGTAGTTGGGAGAACCAGCAAACACCACCACTGACTGGCCCTGCCCCATCTATTCTCTGCCTCCCAGTGAGTCCCAGCTGATTGGATGGGTCTTTGGTTGCCCTGCACAGAACGGAGCTGGAAAGTAGGTTAGTGGAGTGAGGAGGGAATGGAGATTTTACAGTATCTTTCCCCTGCCATGCCGGCTATGCCACATCCACCAAGCCACGCTCACAGAACCGGTAGTAAAAAATTTTGAATCTGACCACTGGCCGCCAAAGCCACCCTGGAGGGGAGGCGAAGGAAAGAGGGACGCTCTGGAGGTTGCGGACAGCAGCCACTCTCCTGCTTGACCCAGAGAAAATCCTCTAACCTGAAGGCACGGAAGGGGCAGCCATCCTGAAGGCCACCAAGCTAGGGCAGCCAAAGCAAGACAGAGCAGAAGCGAGTAGAGGAACAGTGTGGGACTGGGTGAGATTAAGCTTGATTTCTAACTAAAAGTTATCCCCAAAGTAATGATCTTGGGAAAAAAGGATACTCAAAAGAGTAACAAGAGAGGTGGCCACATTTTTATGTTCTGCTTAAACAGACAAAAGCTGTAAAAAAAAAAAAAATCAGGAAACTCCTGCCACTTTTTCTGCCCGAGATTTTATTAAAAAGCAGAAACTAAAATTGGCTTTCTTGTTTTAAAGATATGCTAATTTTGGGGGTGGGGGAGGAGGAATTATTGATCTTTTATTTGGGTAAATACAGGGGTTTGGGGAGAAAGAGCTGTGCTTATCGCTGCTAACGGGAATTCTGGGAGTTGAAATCCAGGAATGCTGGCTGAAGAATTCTGGGAGCTGAAGTCTGTGAATGCTTGCTGGGGAATTCTGGGAGTTGAAGTCCACAAATGCTGCCTGGGGAATTCTGGGAGTTGAAGTCCAGAGGTCTTAAACGTTGCTGAGAAATTCTGTTTTTCTGCTCTTGGCATTAGTGCTGTTCTTCCTCCTCCTCCTCCTGAGTCGGCCGGCGGCGCGTTCACGATGCCTGCCTGCCCTGGATGAGCCTCTGCAGGCCCTCCTTGTTAAACTCCATGCAGTGCCAGTCCAAAGACTCGGTGGTATCCTGGGCTCCCAGCCGCAGGTACAACTTCTTTGCTCGTTGGTTGCTCTCCATGGTGCTGAATTTCATCCCAGTGCAACCGGCAGCCAGCGCCACCTGCCAGGCCAGAGACAAATGACACATTTCACAGGTGACTCTGGCTAAACCAGTACCCGGCTTTCCATGGTGCAATAATAAAATTGGCCTCCCCCTCCCCCGTTCCTCTAGTAGACTGCCACCGAAGCTGTGGGCTCTGTGATCCTTATCTGACACAGCAGGAGAGGTAATCCTCGACTTAGACCAATCCCCCCAGCGACCAAACCTCTGATGGGGTGCAGGCAATTCCTCGACTTATGATCACAACTGAGCCCAAAATTGCTGTCGCGAAATGGAACAGCGGTCCAGCAATTTTTGCCCGGTTTTGTGACCTTCCTTGCCACTGTTGTTAAGTGAATCACTGCAATTGTTAAATTAGTAATAGAGTTCTTAAGTGAACCTGGCTTTTCCCCCATTTAGAATGGGGTCGTGTGAACCCCGGGATGCTGCAACCGTCATAAGTATGAGTCACTTGCTGAGCGTCTGAGTTTGGGTTGCAATGGTCGTAAGTGTGAAAAATGGTCCTAAGTGACTGTTTTTTTTAGTGTTGGAATTTTGTGCGTTCCCTAATCAAGTGGTTGTAAGCCAAGGACTGCCTTTCCTGAGAGAGGGACCACAATTCCTCATTTGGGGGAGTCCTGAAGAGACAAGGCACTAGTCCTCAATGCCATCACAGGAAAAGGTTTTACATTCCGAACTTACTTCAGCCACTTTCACCAGCAGCTGTTTTCCGATTCCTTTATCTGGACAGAAGAAACCACAAGGAAGTTAGGGGGTTGCCTCAAAAAGTGCCATGCCAATTACATTTCTTTCTTTCTTTCTTTTTTCAATAAAAAAGGTCTAATAATTGCAATCATTTTCTTGGGAAACACTGGATTTTGCCCAGACTGAACCTCCTTCTATTTTACTGTTTTGCAAACTTGCCAACTATAAAATGGATGGACTTCGACTCCCAGAATTCCCAACTGGCATTTCTTAAGATGGATGGACTTTAACTCCCAGAATTCCCCATCCAGCATCTTTAAGGTGGACTTCCAGAATTCCTCAGCTGGCATGCTTTAAGAAGAATGGATTTCAACTCCCAGAATTCCTCATCTAGCACTTTTAACATGAGTGGACTTTAACTCCCAGAATTCCCTATCCGGCATGTTTTAAGGTGGATGGACTTCAACTCCCAGAATTCCCCAGGTGGCATGAATCACTCCAACGGGCAAGATAATATAACTACTACTAATCCGATAGGCATTGCTCATCAAAATTGGCTTTTTAAAAAGATGTCACGGACTTAATTTGCTTAGTTTGTCTATTTATTCAATGTATATGCGCCTCCCCCTCAATCTCACGATAATAAAGCAACCCTAGGTGAGTCCAAACACGATCATTGTTTAACCTACCCCGAAATTCCGGCGCCACATAGATATTTTCCAAATAGATGATCTTTCCATGGTTGACGCAGTACCCCTTGTAGTACAAGGCGTAGCCGATCGGACGCCCTGCGTTGGTGGGGCAAAATTATCATATATGAATTTATTTATCGTGTGGCGCATTCACATCCCATTTCAATTTAAAAAAACCCACCAGAGTTCAAATACGAAATATTTTGGAAGTAAAATAACACAACTGGATCGCATCAGAAGCTAAATGTCAACTTATTAAATATTTCTGTGGTCTTTTTAGAGTCGCCAATAGAAAGGGAGGGGGGAGCAGTGCAGCAGCTTGGAAACCAAAAGTGCATTCCATCAATACTTTTGATTGTAAATTAGGGGACTGAAGTTTCTGCCATGCAAAAATCTAACTGAAGAGTATAATTGATGGCTCTGGGCTATGGATGTGTCTCATTGGAGAATATGAATTATGATACACCCAGGGGATGAGAGGGAAAACCAGGGCCAAGGGTGACCATGAATGATGGGTCTCAGAGTTGGCTACACCTAGGCAATGCCCAGAAGGCCCCCAAAATGGGGTGATGGAGTGGAGAGGGAGTGCTGAAAAAAGCAAGAAAAAAAAGCAAAAACTCTGCCCACCTAGTCACATGGCCATGCCCCCTAGCCACACACCTCTAGCCATGCCCACAGAACCGGTAGTAAAAAAAATGCTTAATCCCACCACTGATTTGCAGGGCCGAAACTTCAGTTTCCTTGTTACTATCTTTGACAAACTTTTTAGGGAATGCACTTTCGGTTTCCAAGCTGCCGCACTGCTCTTTCAAACCCCTTTCCCCGCCTCCCTTTCTGTTGGCAATTCTAAAAAAGAGCAGGGAAATATTTTATGAGTTGACAAATGATTTCATGCATTTTCAGACTTTGAAGTTTTACACGTGTGTGGTGGTGGGGGGAATTGGGGGGCTGGGGAGCAGCTTTTACCTGGCTTGGAGGGGTTTTCGGGGGGCAGCTCAGCCATGAGACATTTGAAGAAAGGATCTTGGCTAAAGCCGTCAGCTTTCAGGTCTGGGGCAGGGAGGAAGAAGAGGAGGAGGAGGAAGAATGGAGGAAGAAAGGAGGAAGGGAGCAGGAGGAGGTGGAAGAAGAAGAGACGGAGAAGGAGAATTAGGAAGAAGAGAGGAGGAAGAAAGGAAGAGAGAAGGAGGAGGAAGAGGAAGAGGAGAAGGTGAAAGGAGGAGAAATGGAGAAGGAGAATTTGGAAAAGGAGAAGGAAGGAAGGAAGAGGAATGGATGAAGAATGAAGGAAGAAAAGAGAAGGTGGTAGTGGAAGAAGAGATTGAGAAGGAGAATTACAAGGAGAAGGGGAGGTGAAAGAAGAAGAGGAGGAGGAAGAAGTGATGGAGAAGTAGAGTTAGGAAGAAAGGAGGAGGAAGAAGGGAGGGAAAAAGAAGAAAAGAAGAGGTGGAGAAGAAAGGTAGAGGAGAAGGTATAAGGAGAGGAAGAGATGCAGAAAAAAAATTAGGAGGAGAAAGGAGGAAGAGAAAGAGAACAGAAGGAAGAAAGGAGGAAGATTAGGAGAAGGAGGGAAAAAAGAAAGGAGGAAGAAATAAGGGATGGAGAAGGAGATGGGGAGGAAGAGAAACGAACAATTATTTCAGAATTCAAACTTGTAAAAAATAACCCCTACCCCAAAATCCTGGCTCTTCAGCGCTCCTGGTTTCCCCCAAGGGGCAAAGGTGCCCGCTCTCACTGGCTGTGCCATCCACCAGCCAGCCGAGGGCTTCCTTCTGCTCTCTGCCCACTCCCCAAATTCCAGAAAGGTTGCCCTCCCCAATGCCACCCCCACGCAGGGGAGGGGGAGGGGAGTTGGCATTCCCCCCCACCTACCCACCCTCCAAAAAAAACTTTACCTTGGGCGCTGATGGACACTTCGTGCAATAAATTATGATATTCTGCAATTTCCTGGGGAAGGAGGGCAAAAATAGAGAAGTGATTAGGAAGCCATCCTGGGGGCGGATGGGGGGAGGGAATTGAACCCCCAGATTCCAACCTTGTCCAGAGGTTGAACTATCGATTAAATAAATAATGAATGGTGATAATTCAGTATGAATATGTGCATGTTTGCTAAATGTAACAAATAGGATTAAAATGCTTTTTAATCTGCATTCCTACAGAACAGGGTCATTAACATGAAAATAACATATTGAAATACTGAATAGCCAAATTATGAAGGATTATAAATTGAACACGCGAATCGTGAAAGATTTTAATATATAAATGTTTGTATTATTATTAGAACTAGCTCGATACCCGTGCTTTGCTACAAAACTGTGTGATCGGTCTTAGTTTTGGGGGAGGAAAATAAGGAGGGGGGGAAATTCTGCCTCTGCCTACCAGCATCCATTCGTATTCATCTGGCTAGCGTCTTATCAGTGTGGGAGAGAGTGGAGGGCTGTTTGGAAACTGAAAGAGTATTTGCTGTGTGAGCAAGAAGGAGACAGCAAGGAGCCTGGGTGTGGCTTAGCTCAACTGTTCTGGACTAAAGCTGCTTGGTGCTCTGAAACTGAACCCCCTCTGCTTGTGTTTTGCTTTGGAAGAGATTTCTTTTCAGGTGGGGAGGGGGAGTAGAACTCCTTAGCATCAGAGCATGTTAATAATAATAATAATAATAATAATAATAATAATAATAATAATAATAATAATAATAATATAGGAAATACTCTAAATGCTCTGAGGATCATTTGGAAAAATCCTTTCTTAGGGAGCCCCTAGAAACCAAGAGGAACATAGGTGCCAAAATTTCAAGTTTGTAGGCTTTACGGTTCTGGAGATTTTGTGATGATGCGCGAGAGGTATTTCCCTTTTTATATATATAGATTGAATAACCAAATGATGAAGGATTATAGTTGAACAAGCAAATCATGGAAGGTTTCAATTTAACATAAATGTTTGTGTTATATCAGAATTATATAAGCTTGCAAAATGTAATAAATATGATTAATAATATTCTACTTGTATTAAAAGGTATAACACTTAGAATAGGGTGATTGGCATAAAAAATGGCACATCAAAACATTAAATAAGGAAAGATGATCATTTCATGGAAATGAAAATATGGGTATCATTACTGGAATTACACCAGCATGTTAAAGGAAACAAGTGTGATTAATGCTATTTTATTTGTATCCAAATGCATGACACTCAGATGCTACACTGTTCACGCATTGGTATGTTTGTAAAAAAATAAAAAACTTTGGGGGGGTTGTGTGGAAATAAAAACAGCGCCCCAAATGCAGCAGGGAGGCTTAACAATAATTAGGCATTCCTCCAATGAGGACCTTTCGAAGATACGACGCTGGAAAAAAAAGCGACGGGAGACCATTTTTCACACTTAACGACTGTCAAAATTTGGCCACTGGGCCACCGACTTGTATTTATGACCATCGCAGCGTCCTCCGGGATCAGGCGATGCCAAGTCCAGGGGGGAGCTGGATTCACTTAAAATGTGCGTGAGTCACTTCAAGAACTGCAGTGATTTGCTTAACAACCGTGGCAACAAAAGGTCACAAAATGGGACGCAACTCACTTAATGACTGTCCAACTTAAGCAATGGAAAGGGTTGGGCTCTGCTGCAGCTCTTAGTCAAGGAGCTCCTTTGAGAAATTAGGCAGGAAGTCAAAAGGAAATTATTTTTACTTCCTTGTTCTGGTTGGGATCCCTGAGTCTAATTAGAAAAATGGGGTTCTTTGCACAGTATTTAACAAAATCACACAACTCAGCACCCCACAATCTCCCAACCTGGGCAAGTTGAACCAAATCAGAGAGAAAGGTGCTGTCAGGGGCTGCTAATTCTGAATTTATGTTTCCTCTTTTTTAGGTTGCTGGAAAATCTCACCAAGAGGCCCCCCGGCTCTTGGGGGCTCCTTGTGGATTCGAACAGGGTTTTTTTTTTCCGTTCCCATCACTAAATGTGGAATGGTTCAGGTGCCAGGTGTGAGTTCACCTGCCAACTTAAGATTCATTGTTCTGCAACACACACACACATGCACACAAAGACAGACAAACACACAAACAGAGACACAGAGAGAGAGAGAGACAGGGAGAGGCAAAGAGAGAGAGGCAAAGAGAGAGATAGAGAGAGAGAGATATACACAGAGAGAGAGAGAGCGAAGGGGGGGAGATACACAGAGAGAAATACACAGAGAGATAGAAAGAGAAAGACAGAGACACACACAGAAAGAGACAGACACACACACACACACACACACACACACAGAAAGAGAGAGAGAGAGAAAAAGCCTAGTTGAAAATTACAGACCAATCTCTTTATGTTGCGTCACCTGTAAAGTCATGGAATCCATTATCCTCCACTAAGAGACAAACAACCTACTCTCTAATAAACAATTTGGTTTCAGGAAAAAACTATCCTGCAATCTGCAACTCTTACACTGCAAAAACATATGGACTATACAACTCGATCAGGGCAAAGCAATAGATGCAATCTACATAGACTTCTGTAAAGCCTTTGATTCAGTGGTACACAACAAACTACTCCTAAAACTAAAATCTTACTGTTAGGTCTGGAGCATGGTGCGAATAATGGAGACAAGCCGATAGAAACAGTGAACTTCAAACTCTTTATTTACATGGTGTAACAGCTCAAACTGGAGGGCTGCTATAGCCTTCCTTATATAGGCAACTTATTAACTATTCAACCAATAGCAATCTGGGAGCGCTAGCTCCGTTAACCAATGAGAATGGCCTGTTAATGGCCAATCAGGTGCTCCTGAATGGACCAATCCGATCCTGCCATTAACAGCCAATCAGAAGTGCAGGGCCAGAACCCTGCACTTGACTTCAAGCTCAAGATAACATTTATTCATTCACAACACCCCTTTCCCCCGGCTTCTGCCCACGGGGCGCGGTTACATAGTCCTTGAGGTAGGACGGTTGTTTTATCAGTCTTTTTGATTTTTGCAAAGTGCCTGGTGGTTGGCTGCACTTCTGCTGAGGTAAATCATTGTTTAACGACAGGGGTGCCTCTGGTTCAGAGTTCGCGTTTCCGTCGTCACCAATAACTTCAGCAATTCCCTGAGGTGAACTCACTCCCGTCCCCGGTTCCTGTTCCTGCGTTTCAGTTCCGTTATCAGTCCCTTCAAAAAGATTTTCCTCTAGTTGAAATTTGTCTTCCTCTGTATCTCCCCCCCCCCCTCAGTTTGGTCATAAGGGAGTTCGGAATTGCGTGACTGCAGCCGCAATCGTAGTTGATCTATGTGGCGCTTCCAAGGTCTATCGTCAGGGCACTGAATGAGGTATGATCTTGGGCCGGTTATGCGGATTATGGTCGCTTCTACCCACAGCGGATCGCCCGATAAGTTTTTAGCGAATACTAAATCACCTACCTGGAAGGTACGGCATCGGCCGCTGGATCTGAGTGGCTTTTCCGGTTCGTAGGCTGGGTGTAACCAATCAAGGTGGGAGCGGAGCTTTCATCCCATTAGCAGCTCGGCGGGAGTTTTGTTGGCGATGCTGTGAGGTGTGATGTGCTGTAGGAAAAGGATTCGGTTAATTTTCTCGTCGATGTTGTTGTAGTCTATCTTTTATACAGTCCTTTTGATGAATTGTACCTCAGCGCTTTGGCCGCAAGGTGCGCAGGCGAAGTAAGCGCATGTCGGATACCGCGGTCATCCAGGTACTGTTCAAAAGACAGCGTGATAAATTGGGGCCCGTTGTCGGATACCAGAACGTCTGGTAATCTGTGGGTTGCAAACAGTCTTTCCAGTCTTTTGATGACCGCTTCGGTGGTCGTGTTCCTCATTCGGTGAATCTCGAGCTAATTCGAGTAGGCGTTGACGGTTAGCAAAAACGTGTGGCCTTTGGTTGGCCCAGCAAAGTCCATATGGACTTAAACGATCCTGTAAAATTTTTGGAGTGGGGGCAGCAATGAGCACATCGTCAAAATAGGGGACAACGCCTTTGATCCCCTGCAATAGTCTCTCCATTAGGCTCTGAAAGATCCCTGGGGCTACACTGACTCCGAATTGAAGCCGCATACACTTAAAGGCACCTTGGTGTGTTACGATAGTCTTGCCTGTGCCGTTTTTTTGTCAACCGGCAGTTGCTGATAAGCCTGAGCTAAGTCTAGTTTAGCGAAGACTTTTCCGCCCCCCAGGGAATGGAGGAGGTGTTGCACCACCAGCACCGGATATGGATTTTGTTGCAGGGTGTGGTTTAGGGTGGCTCGATAGTCCCCACAAATTCTAATGGAGCCATCCGGCTTAATTGGTGTCACGATTGGTGTTTCCCATGGGGAGTGGTCGGTTGGCTTTAAAACTCCCTGGGCTATCAACTTATCAAGCTGTTCGTCGATTTTCGGCTTTGGAGCGAACGGAACTCGATGAGGCTTAAGGCGGATGGGAGCTATCTTTGGATTATGGCTAAAGGATATCGGGGTCCCCTTATACTCGCCTAGCTTTTCTGCGAAGACGTCCCTGAATTTGTGGGCGAGGTCTTCCTCCCAGTCACTGCCGCCGATTCGGTTAATGCCTGCCACTTCAATGCCGAGTGGTGCGAACCATTGCAGGCCTAACAGACTAGGCCGGTCCTTGTCGATCACCGTCAGGGGTAAGTACGCCGTGCGGTTCTTGAACGGAACCCGGACTCTACTGGATCCTATGACTGGAATCCGGTTCCCCTGGTAGTCCTTTAACACAAGCCGTTGGAATTGAAGGTCTTGGCGCCGGATTGTAGGGATGAGTTGCTTGAGGGTCTTCCAGGAGACCATTGAAAGAGACGATCCCGAGTCAACTTCCATTTGGCAAGGTTGATTTTCAATGTCCACTTTGACCCGAATTTTCTTAGCGTCTAGTGAAGAGGCGTGGCCGATAGTGAGTGTTTGGTGGGCCTCTTCCCGCCTCGTTAGGTGATTCATGGGTCGGTTTCTGTAGGAGTGGTTTGCTGGTTCTTGCCTTACAGGGCGATTCCCTGTCGATTGGCGGAGATTGGTACCCTTCGAGGTCTGGCTGGGTCCGAGGAGACTTCTGCAGACCCGTCCGATATGGCCTCGTTTCCCGTACTTGTGGCAGAGTGCGTCGCGGAATTTGCAATTAGTGCATGGTTGCTGGGATTTTGGGTAATGGTCCCAGTTGGACCGCAGGTGATGGACCTCTTCTTCGTCGCTGTCTGATGACGAAGAGAGGTCCTCATGGTGGGCCATCGAAAGCTGTCCTTCTGACAGGTGAAACTTCGCTGGCTGGTTGGTGTGCTGGAGCGCGATTCCGGCATAGTTGGGCAGCCGACTTCTTGGTCGCCTCTGCTGCCGTAGCCTCAGCGATGGCATCGGCAAGGCTAATGTTGCCCTTTGCCATTATTTTGCTCTGTACGTTTAGAGCGTCTAACCCGAGAACTACTCAGTCTCTCAAGGCCTCCTCTAGGCCGGCGAAATCGCAAAGGCCTCCCAAGTTCCGGAGGTCTGCAATGAAATCGGCAACGCTTTCTCCTTTCCGCTGGTTTCTTTGATAGAACTCGTGTCGTCTTACGAGCGTTGGAATGGTCGGTGCATAGTGGGCCCTTAGTAGAGGTTCGAGGACGTCCCAGTCCATGGCCTTCATTTCAGTCGGTTTCGCTAATGCCTTAGCCATTTTGAATACCGTCAGGCTGCAGTGCGTTAGGAATTCCGCCCGTTTCTTCCCGGTTGTGGCATCCTTCAGATTATTCGTTTCCAAAAACATTTGGAAATGGTCCACATAGGACTCCCAGTCCTCTTGAGCTGGATCGAACGGAGCAGGTGGTACTACGCCGCCGGACATGGTTCCGCCGTTGTGCGCTTCAGCCATGTGCTTAGTTGTCTTCGTTGGCTCTGATGTCATCCAATCCCATCCTCGTCGCCAGTGTTAAGTCTGGAGCATGGGTGCGAATAATGGAGACGAGCCGGTAGAAGCAGTGAACTTCAAACTCTTTATTTACATGGTGTGACTGGAGGGCTGCTATAGATTTCCTTATATAGGCAACTTATTAACTATTCAACCAATAGCAATCCTGGAGCACTAGCTCCGTTAACCAATGAGAATGGCCTATTAATGGCCAATCAGATGCTCCTGAATGGACCAATCCGATCCTGCCATTAACAGCCAATCAGAAGTGCAGGGCCAGAACCCTGCACTTGACTTCAAGCTCAAGATAACTTTATTTGGCATTATTCATTCACAACACTTACGATATCTCTGGACACCTGCATTACTGGATAGAAGCATTCCTGTCAAACAGACAACAAATGGTCAAAATTGGGAGCGTCCTATCAAATTCTGTACCTGTCAACAGTGGTGTCCCCCAAGGCAGTGTTTTAGGACCAATTCTCTTCATACTCTACATAAATAATCTCTGTGATCATATCAAGAGCAACTGTGTTCTCTTCACCGATGATGTAAAGCTATTCAACACCACAGACAATACTGCTACTCTTCAAAAAGACATCGACTATATATCAGAATGGTCAAACAAATGGCAACTTCAAATCTCAACAAATAAATGCTCTGTCTTACATATTGGCAAAAAAAATCAGAAAATAAAATAAAGGCTGAATAGTCAAAACCCTGTTGATGATTCAAGCTCTGTCAAGGACCTTGGAATACTCATCCCAAATGACCTAAATCAGTGATGGCTAACCTTTTCAGCTTGGTGTGTCGAAAATCGGGAAAAAGGGTAGCCTTCCTTGGGTCGTGTGTCACCAAGAAATATCAATAATTTGGTTTATGACGGACTGGGCTGGGGTGATCACACAGGGCTGTGAAACTCGTCTCCCTGGTCTCAGGGCTGCAGGTGCAGGATGTGGGGATCGGAAGGCCACCTTACAGGGCTGTGAACCTCATGGATCTCCTTTCCTCCTGTAGCGTTCCTGAGGTAATGAAACTGACAAACCTCAGTTTATGGCAGTTAAAACTGGTTCTCTGCTGCAAAGATCTTGCGGCAGCGGTGACACCACACCTCCACGCAACAAGCAGGAAGCAGGGATTGGAGCAGAGCACAGGCAGCCTCTAAATGTGCAGGTTTTCCCCACACCAACAGGCGTGTCAGTCAAAGTGCCTCGGCGTGTCACGAGTGACACGCGTGTCATAGGTTAGCCATCACTGACCTAAGTGCTAGAGCCCACTGTAACTACATAGCCAAAAAGGCATTAAGAGTTGTTAACCTAATCCTACGTAGCTTTTTCTCCGGTAATATCACACTATTAACTAGAGCATACAAAACATTTGCTAGACCAATACTTGAATACAGCTCATCAGTCTGGAACCCACATTATGTATCTGATATTAACACAGTTGAGAAAGTCCAGAAATATTTCACAAGAAGAGTTCTCCACTCCTCTAGCTGCTGCAGAAGACCTTATGCCACCAGACTTGAAATTCTAGACCTAGAAAACCTAGAACTACGCCGCCTTTGGTCCGATCTAAGTATAGTATATAAAATCATATATTGCAATGTCCTACCTGTCAATGAATATTTCAGCTTCAATCATAACAACACAAGAGCAAAGAATAGATACAAACTCAAGGTAAACCGCACCAAACTTGATTGCAGGAAATACGACTTCATCCACCGAGTGGTCAATGTCTGGAATCCTCTACCTGACTCTGAGTTTCTTCCCCAAACCCCAAAAACTTTAACCTGAGACTGTCTACTATTGACCTCACCCCTTTCCTAAGAGGTCTGTAGGGGGCTACATAAGCGCACCAATCATGCCTACCGTCTCTGTTCTATTGTTTCTTTTTATTTTTATGGTATGAATCCATGTCATAACTATGTTTTTAATTATACCTATTATCTTGTAAGCAATTTACAAACCAAATAAAATAAAATAAATAAATAAATAAAAAGAGAGAGAGAGACGGAGACAGGGAGCAACAGAGAGAGAGAGAGAGGGAGAGAGAGACACAGACAGACAGACAGACAGAGACACTCACACACAGAGAGACAGAGAGGGAGAGATACAGAGAGAGAGAGAGAAAGAGAAAGAAAGAGAAACAGATTTAAAGCGAGAGAGAGAAAGAGAGACAGGGAGGGACAGACAGACACACACACACACAGACACACACACAGATGCATAGATATGATGGAGGGATGGATGAGCAGGTAGGTAGGTAGATAGATACCATAGATGAACAAACATAAAGACAGACAAATAGATCCTAAAATCATAGAGCTGGAAAGGACCCCCAACCATGACCTCCAACCCCATCCTTCACACTTTTCTTCTAACCCACACAGACCCTTCGCAACTTCCCTAACCGACACTCTCTGCAAACACCTGGGCAGGTTGCATGCCAGTTCCAAAGGTTTCCTTCTTCCTGTTTGAAACATACAATTGCCACAGGCTTTGCCAAAACATGAGGTTTCCCAGCTTGCGGTGGTTCAGCAGGATTGACAGACAGTTCTGGTGCATTTTGAAACCACTCTATAGCTGAAAACTTGTGGCATTTGTCTCTTTTTCCTTGGGTGGCCTGCTATCACCCACAGAACTTATGGAATCCAATGGACCAATAAGCTCTATTTTGGATTCCTAAGGGAGAAGGAACAAGAAAGGAAGGAAGGAAGGAAGGAAGGAAGGAAGGAAGGAAGGAAGGAAGGAAGGAAGGAAGGAAGGAAGGAAGGAAGGAAGGAAGGAAAATATTAAGGATTAGAAGGCTCCTTCTAGTCTTTCATTCTATTTTCCTTCGTTCCTTTCTCCTTCCTTCACCTTTTTCTTCTTCCCTTCTTTCTTTCCTCTCCTTCCCTTCCCTTTTTCTCCTTCCCATCCCTTTCTCCTTCCTTTCTTCCTTTTCTTCCTTTTTTCTCCTTTCCTTTCCCTTCCCTTCCTTTCTCCTTTCCTTTCCCTTACTTTTTTCCTTTCCCTCTTTCCATTCCCTTCTTCTCTTTTCCTTTCCCCTCCTTTCCTTTCTCCATTCCTTCCCTTTCCCTTCTTTTCCTTCCCTTCTTTTTTCTCCTTTCCCTTCCCTTCCCTTCCTTTCCTTTCCTCCCCTTTCTTCCTGGGACCCAAAGCAAACACTATCCAGGAAAAGCAATGCTCGACTCTTGGCTTGAAGAAAGATTCCAACGTCTGGGTTTCGCTCAACCTCACCTTGATGAAGCTCATGAGAATCTCACAATCGTCACTGGTGGCCGGACGGATGAGACACTCCATCGTTCTGGCCGGCAGGGACGCAGCAGCTCCAAAGTGGCACCGGCCAACAGAGCTGGGCCTTTTTGTCTCCTCCTGCCCTGCCCTACCCTGCCCAGCACGGGAACCATTGATGGCAGAGGGCCAAACGCTGCCAATCACGTGGAGAAAGATGATCCAAAGTTCATTCAAAACAAAGTTTATGCTTGTTTCACCCAATTAGCAATTTTGAAGTGTGTGTGTGTGTGTGTGTATGTGTGTATGTGTGTGTGTAAATCCCCCCAAAAGAGATCCTCGGTGGGTAGATCCTATCCGAAGAAATATTACAATGTAATCCTTGACTTACAGCCCCTTGTTTCCGGACTTTTCGACGTTGCAATGGCACCGGAAAAAAGCCACTTTACCATCGGTCCTCAGACTTACGATCGTCGTTGTAGCATCCCTTGCAGTGACGGGTGTCAAAATTCGGGAATTAGCATTCCCATGACCAAATTTCGGGACCTTCCCGGCCAGTTTGTGACAAGCAAAGCCGATGAGGGGGGAGCCAGATTCCCTTAACGATTGCGTGATTCACTTAACAGCCACGGGGAGAGAAACCACGGGGAAAAAAAGCACCTTGCTTGGCAACGGCAAACCTGATCCCTATTGTGGTTGTTAAGTCAAGGACTATCTCGAAGTCAAGAGACAAATGTCAGAAATGGTGTCGGGTCTACTTTGGCGGGGGTTGGACTAGATGACCTACAAGGTCCTTTCCAACTCTTGTGAATCTAATGGAATCTAATATAATGAAGAGAAGGATTGGAGGGGTGACATGATAGCATCTTCCAATATTTGAGGGGCTGCCCCAAAGAAGAGGGGGTTGACGTATTGTCCCAACAAGCCCCAGAAAGCAAGGCAACAGAATAGCAGAATTGGAAGGGACCTTGTAGGTCCTCTAGTCCAACCCCGACAGGATGGAAACTCATCAAGGAGAGAAGCAACCTTGGAATTAAAGAGAAATTACTGGGGTCTTTTAAGAAGACAAGCACATTTGTCCAGAAAGGTGTAGTAGAGTCTCCTCCTTGAGCAAGGGGGTTAGACTAGACCACCTCCAAGGTCCCTCCCAGCCCTGTTATTTCTGTTCCCCCCAATTTCCTCCTTACATTCCAGAGGCAAGCAGGGGCAACTCTTGCTCCTCCTTCCAAACTTGACTTCCTACCAGACCGGTTCAAGGCGGCGGAATCAGCCTCCCCTCCACCCCGCCCTCTCCCCTCTTAATCAACTGGCGATGGCAAAAGAAGGAAGGATTGATTGGGGTGCGTGCACGCGCATGCGCGCGTCCCCGTGAGCCTGCCTCCCCCACCTAACTCGGTGTTCTCCCCACCTTGGCTCATTGAAGGCGGCGAGAGGACTTCAACTCCCAGGACCCCCCACCGTCGTCTATCCCAGCCGCGGAATCCTGGGAGTTGCAGTCCATACACCAAGTCCGTTAAAAACTCCAGCCTAGCTCATTGCTTCCCCCCCCCGCCCCACTCCATTTCCTCCTCCTTCCTATTCCGCCTCCCCCCCCGTCCCCGTAAAAGGGATCAATCAATCAGACTAGAGCTGGAAGGGACCTTGGAGGTCTTCTAGTCCAGCCCTCGACCCCACCCCCGCTCAAAGCCAGGAGACCCTCTATCATTTCAGACTGTCCAGCCTCTTCTTTAAAAAAAAAAAAAAGAGCACTCCCATCACGCCTCGTCCCGTTGTTTCTTGCACGATAGACTGCTCGTGAAGAGGGAGGCTCGCTAGCAAAACTCTTTGGAAAGTTGCAGAAAGGGTCTTCTCTTATTTCAGCGGGAATGGGGGAGGGGGGAGAGGGAAAAGTGGGGGGTGGGGGCATTCCTTTCGCGTCAAGAGAAAGAAGGGGGCGCGGTTTTCTTTGGCCCCCTCCCTCCGCTTGCAAAAACTCTTTGGAAAAAGTTCCCAGTTGCAAAGAGTCTTCTTTTTCAGCGGGAATTGGGGGGGAGGGGTTCGTTTCTTTAGCGTCAACAGATCATCAGAATTGGAAGGGACCTTGAAGGTCATCTAGTCCAACTGCCCCCAACCCCCGCCCAAACAGGAGACTTCTGACTGATTGCCAGTCCAACTTCTACGTCAAGAGAAAGGAGGGGCGCGCGTCTTTCCTTGGCCCCACCCTTCGAGTAGGGATGATGGGAAGTGTAGTTCCGGCCCTTGCAAAGCCTCGCCGGGGGAGGGGGGCTTTTTCTGCAGCGGAGGGGGTGATTGCGGGGGGCGGGGGTGCAGAAGTGATCCTCTTGGGAGCGGGGTGTGCATGGGGAGACATTGCAGGCGGCGTTGCAACAGGTAGAGCTCTCCCGCCAGGGGTGCCTGGCTAGATGCCTGCTCCAGAGATGGTCCCGGGCGCCTCCTCCTCCGCCACCTCGCGAGAACGAGCGGCGGGTTCAAGCCGGGGAATCCCCACCGCGTGGAAACCTGCAGTGAGATCTGGAAGTCTTAGTCGCTTTCACTGGCGGACGGAGCGCAGCGCGGTGGGGACCGGATCGAGCAGAATCGGTAACCGCGGGGATAGGTGGAGAGGGGATGGGGTATCTTGGTATCGTGGGGAGAGGGGGGTGTCCTTCCCCCCTCCCCGCTTCCTCTCGAGCCGGAGGACGGGCTCGGCTTTTGGCAGGGCTGACTCAACCCGGCGCTTCCGTCCTGCTCCGGCTGGCTGGTTTTGGCTGGCGCCAAAGAAAGCGAAAGCGGCGAAGGAGATGGAACGTTGGCACGGACCGATGGAACGTTGGCGTCCTTTTCGCTTTCTTTTTCCCACGCTCCGTTCGGAGCGGGGGGGGGAGGAGGAGGAGGAGGAAACGACCTACTCCCCATGGCATGGATCTAAAGCGGGGAAGGGACACCCCCACCCCCCCAAAAATCCCAGCCTAGTTGCAAAGTTGACATCAGGTCTCTTCCCCCCCCCCCTTTGCATCACATCCCTGGGAGGTGGGAGGAGGAAGATGGGGGGAGGGGAGGGAGACGTTAATGATGCTCTATGGAACTTCGTTGCTAATAAGACCCCCTCCCCATGACATGGCATGGATCTAAAGCGGGGAGGGGGCGTTGTTGGGAAGGAGGGGGATTCCCGCAAAACAGCCTGGCTGCAAAGTTGCCCCCGGCCCCCTTGACACAATGGACGCCCCCCCCCTTTTACATCACATTCTTTGAGGGCTATTCCCTTTAAATAAGAGTATTTTAAAAGTCCTTCCTGGATTTGGGGGGAGTGGGGAGAGAAACAGGTGTCTGCAATGGACGTTCGCCACACCGGGACGGATATTCTGTTTTTAGACCGAAGTAGAACCGACGCAAAAGGCCAGCGCTGGCTAAAATCTTCGCGGGGAAATCGGAGTCACTTTTGCGCTCTATTTCAACCCTTCCTCCGTCTCGGGAATCATCCTCTGAATAGTACAGTCCGCTCCGTTGTTGGTTGCGGTGGGAAGGAAGCAAAAGAAGGGGTCGGAGGCGGGGGATTTGGGATTGTGAAGAAAGGGCTTTACGTGGGTGTTTTTTTGTAGTTGTTGTTTTTTTGCACGTAGAAATCGAGATACATTGTGTTTAAGATGGAAAAAAAAATATTTCGGAATGAATAAGGCCCGGGGAGAGCTTTAATTATTTCCCCCTCGCCTCTTTACGCTGTGATATAGCCTCACTGGCCTCCTTGTTTTTTTAAGACGATGCGAAAGGAAGCAGGTTAAACCCTTTCTTGATTCTTGCAAAATTTGCTAGTGGAGCCGGCGCCAGGTTGATGGGTGTTTCCAAGGGGGCTGCCGGTGGAGGAACTAAATTAAATTGTTAAATTAAAAGAAAAATAATACAATGGATTGCCTGTTTTGAAAATTAGTTGTGGGTTTCAAAAGAATGCATTTTCTGCAAGGCTAAAAAAATCTGATTTGGTTGCTCTCTTGAGTTTGGTTATTTTCTTGCAGAAATCAGAGTCCGATTTTGGGGTATTGGTTGGAAACAGAATTTGGAAGCTGCAGTCTGAAGTCTAAATTTAAATTGGTGTTTTTCACAAGCTTGGCCCCTTTAAGACAGGTGGATTTCCAACTCCCAGAATTCCCCAGTCAGCAGAATTCTGGGAGTTGAAGTCCACCTGTCTTAAAGGGGCCAATTCTGGAAAAACATTGTTCTAACTGACTGTGTATCAAGGTTGTGCAAACCGCTAAAAAGCAAACAAGGAAATGAAAGGCACAACGTAATCTTTTATATATATATATATAAAAGCAAAATGCCCGTCACAGATCACCACAAAATCTCCAGAACCGTAAAGCCTTCAAACTTGAACTTGGGCACGTCTGTTCCTCTTGGCTTCTAGGGCCTCACTAAGAAAGGATTTTCCAAAATGATCATTGTAGCATTTAGAGTATTTCCTATATTGTTATTATAAACACACACTGAAGAAGTAGTTCCTGAAGGCTTCAGACAATGAAAAGTAGGCCAGGAATGACGCCCAAGTGAGGTTAGTCAGTGGATGACATCTCCCGAAAATAAAACCTGGTGCCTTTTTTGGTAGCAAAAAAAATATATAAGACAGGGTCTTATTTTCAGGGAAACACGGTAGCTTGGATTTAACCTAGGGTTTTGTCTGAACAGAGCATAATTGCTTATTTGCAACTAGCTCGATCCCTGTGCTTTGCTATAAAACCCTGTGGTCAGGCTGAGTTTAGGAAAATAAGGAGGGGGGGAAATTCTGCCTCTGCCTATCAGCATCCATGCGTATTCATCTGACTAGCGTCTTGTCAGTGTGGGAGAGAGTGGAGGGCTGTTTGGAAACTGAAAGAGTATTTGCTGTGTGAGCAAGAAGGAGACAGCAAGGAGCCTGGGCGTGGCTTAGCTCAACTGTTCTGGACTAAAGCTGCTTGGTGCTGTGAAACTGAAAGTGAAACTCCTCTGCTTGTGTTTTGCCTTTGGAAGAGATTTATTTTCAGGTGGGGAGGGGGAGTAGAACCCCTTAGCATCAGAGAGGGGTTAATAATAATAACAATAACAATAACAACAATTGAGAGCAGCTCAACACCCTGCCTCTACGATATGGGATGAAAGAGATAACCATCTTTCCATTGTTCTGCTTATTCATGTCTGGATGGCATAAAGCAGACAGATCAACTCCACAAAGCATCCATACGAAGAAGTCTTTTTATTGGTTCATCAGGCATCCTTATCAACTCACAGTTATGACGAGGTTCTTCTTAATGTCCAATCCTTTGCATATCTGAATTGTGTAAAAAGATAATAAACTCTTTAACCCCGTGATGATGATTGAAGCGACTGCATGGTATAGTGGATTCAGGCAAGAGTAAGGGAGCCTCCCCCAACCCGACGAGGGTCAATTTAGTGACCAATCCTGATTACAGATGTGATCACATGACATGGATTACATTTCCCAGGATGCCTTAACTACATTTCCCATGATGCATTCCCTTAAGGGGACAGCTCACAATTCCTAACTAACTATCTCAAATCCCATTAACTTTAAACTGTCTGGACGCAATAATAATAATAATAATAATAATAATAATAATAATAATAATAATAATAATAATAATAATAATAATAAAAAAAAATGGAAATAGTCTAAATGCTCTGAGGATCATTTGGAAAAATCCTTTCTTAGCGGGTCCCTAGAAGCCAAACCTACAGGCCCAATTTTATGTTTGTTGGCTTTACAGTTCTGGAAATGTTGTGATGATGCGTGAGGGGCATTTCGTTTTTATACAGATAGATTAAATAAATTAAATAGGAAATCTTTCCTAAATCCTGTAAGCTAGAATGGGGTCTTTTGAAATATGTTTTTATTATACATAGTCCATGATTTACAATAGTTCATTTAGTGACCGTTCAAAGTTACAACAGCTCTGAGAAATATGACATGACCATTTTTTCAAAAATTCAACAGCTTGGCAACTGACTCATTTATGACGATTGCAATGTCCTTGGGGGGAGTGTCACATGACCTCCTTTTGTGACCTTCTGAAAAGCCAAACAGGGATGCCAGATTCACTTAACAACCGGGTTATTAAATTAAGAACTGCGGTGATTCACTTAATAGCGGTCATAAGGTGGAGCAAAATTCGCTGAACAACCGCCTCAGTTAACAATGGAAATTTGGGGCTCCATTATGGTCGTATGTTGAGTACTCTCTGAGGTAGTCCTCAACAGTTCATTTAGTGACCATTCGAAGTGACAACAGCACTGAAAAAGGTGACTTATGACCGTGTTTCACATTTACGACCGTTGCTGCATTCCCTGTTATCAAAATTGGGAGCCTTGGCAACTGACTCATATTTACGACCATTTTAGGGTCGTGTGATCCCTTTTGTGACCTTCTGATGAGCAAAGTCAACAAGGAAGCCAGATCCACTTAACAACGGCATTACTGAGTTAACCACTGCACTGATTCCTTCAACAACTTTGAAAAGAAATGTCGTAAAATGGGGCAAACCCCAACCTATGTCTTGTTTAGCAACAGAAATTTACAGCACCAATGGGGCAAAATTCACTTCATGGTCTCACTTAGTGACAGAAAATCAGGGCTCCGTTGTGGCCGTAAGTCGAGGGCTACCTGTATGATGGTGTTTTGGTTTTTTTTTTTAATTGTTAGCTGCTCACAGATTTATAACTTGGTTTTTATACACCATAAAAATAAATACATTCGCCTCCCAAGCTGCTCTTTGTGGCAGCTCCCAGAATTCTTTGGTCTCCCTTCGCCATGTTGTGAATGGCAGGGAATCCTGGGGTTTGTAGTCCTGCCGCATCTCCCCCCCGCATCTCCCCCCACTCCCCCCCCCCCATTTCAGATGGGGTGAACGAGATCTGACATTTGCTTCCACCTCTTTCTTTCCTTACCTCAGTTTCCCCATTGGAGAGAAGAATGAACATGGAGCAAGTTGCGGAGGAAGACCTCGACCCAATGCTAAGCCCACCCCTCAGCCAAGGGACCTTTGAGGAGATGTGGACGTCCTCCATTGTCAAGCCGATTTTGGTGAGTGTGAAATTCCTTTTCAGCCATTGGGGGTGGAACTTCAATTCCCAGAATTCCCCCAGCCAGCACCACGGATTTACAATACGGATTTACCCGCTCTGTTTGCCTCAGTTGACTCCCCAAACAGAAGCAAACGCTACCTTGTCAACTAGGTTACAAGGTATGTAACGTATATTGACTAAACCACCATTTGTAGCTTATTGGGCGCCAAAATGCCCGCAATCGTTGGTTTGTCAAATCAGGAAAACCATCGTTCAAAGCAACATGTTAACATGTCATATCAACATGAAAATTTCGTGTAAATGTCAGGATTCCAGCAATCGCCCTAATTAAATCATGATTCTCGAGCCAAACTTCAAAAAACTTCAAAAGATTTTTTAGGAGCGACATGCTGGCATTAACCTAGATGAAGCCAATTCCGGCATACGTAATTTACAGTCATCTGTGACCCTGTTTCCCTCCTCCCCTCCCCCTCGGGTATGTCATAAGCCAGATTCTACAATTGAGCACGTTCACGGGTTCGGTATCATCAATCATCTCCTCCAACTAAATATATTCGCAGGCAAAAGCTCTGGTATTTTAGTTGTACTCTTTTAAAGATAAAGAGTCGGAATGTACTCCCGCTTTCCAACTGCTGCCTGCTCTTCCAGATTTCTCCCCACCCCCCGTTTTTTTTTTTTTAATTATAGCAATTACTAAGGCCTAGAAATGTTTGTGGGTCATTCCATAACATCTTGGTATGCCTCAAGGGGTGGTATTCAGACGGTTTGGAACGGTTTCAGCGATCCGGTTGTTCCAGGGATTAGTTGGCCCCAGCCAGCTGCCCCTGCCCTAATCTGTCCTATATTTCCGTGTTCCCACCACTGATATAATTATATTTGTATGTTTTAGGAATCGACGTTGGTGGCCTCCACCCAACCAGCCATCATTCCGTTCTCTGAGGAAGGCGGCAGCTCCATGGGTCAAATTAACTTTGGCTTGTTGGCTACGGCGGCCAGTTCTCCGTTGGCTCCTCTGTCCGAAGGCTATCCAGGGGGAGTAGACTTTGGCATCAACCTGGGTTTGGGCGACTTCCCGGGGGACCCCAACTTTCTGGTTTGCTCCCCCAAAGATTACGGGGCTGCGGAGAGCTGCGTCTTCCCATTCGCCGAAGATTATCCTGGCCAGTTCGGCTTTAATCTGGAGTTTGAGCCATCAGGCACTGCCAAGTCGGTCACTTACACTGTACGAAGTGAGACCGGGGGGGGGGGGGAAGATTGCCAGTTGTAGAGTTAAATTGTGGGGCAGGGGTCTTTCACCCCAAAAAACAGGTCTTCTGTTTTGATTGGGGGCATTGGGGAGGGTGTTTAGGTCACAAAAGTCAAAATGGTGGCCACCCCAGGTTAATCCTTTCCCTCTGTGGATGGGTGAGGTCAACATAACCCTAGATTCCACATTTCCTGGCTGCAATCTGATTGCCATCAATCCTGGTTTGTTTTAAAAATGCATAGAATAGACAGTTGAGGTCAAGATAACTTAGATTCCTTGTTTCCTCCTGGCAATCTCTGTTTGCCATCAATCCTGGTTTGTTAAAAGCAGACAGGTTGGATGGGTAGGTCAACCTAGATTCCGTGTTTCCTGCTGGCAATCTCTGCCATTATTCTGGTTTGTTAAAAAGTGCACAGAGTGGATGAGTAAGGTCAACATAACCTAGATTCTGCATTTCTTGTCAATAATCTCAGTTTACCATCGACCCTGGTTTGTTAAAAATGCACAGGATGGATGGGTGAGGTCAACCTAACCTAGATTCCAGGTTTCCTGCTGGCAATCTCGGTTTGCCATCGATCCTGTTTATTTAAAAAAGCGCACAGGGTGGGCTATTTGGAGCCGGGTTTTGTGGCCTACACAAAAGATTGTGAGGTTTGGAAGCACCTCACTTTTTTCTGAAGCCAGGTTCTGAGTGCAAAATGTGCCCGCCATACACCTGTGTTTTCCCCAATGTAGTTTGGGGGATAGAGGTGGCTGGCACATAATACAGGTTGTCTTCGACTTACAACCGTTCTGCTTAGTGATGGCCTGATGTTACCGCAGGCCCAAGATTCATATATACGACCTGGGCTCCGAGTTCCGATCACACTCCCCTGCTTGGTGGTCACCGGACCCCAACTCAGCCCCTTTGCTTTGTCCCACAATCACACAACTACAATTGACATCATTTTTGTCAAAAACTACCGCAAATGCTCCATAACGGGCAATGGTTTTGCTTAAGGACCGAGGTGTTTAACGACGGCTGCTTTAAAGAGCTTGTACGATCGGTCCCATGATGACGTGCTTATCAATTGGCTAATGACCTGGCTAATGACCGTCGGGCCCCCAAAATGGTCATAAAACAAGGATTAGTGGTAGTTTACGGGTGAGGTATCTGGTGCCCTCAGGTTTCTGAACTACAACTCCCAGACTGCTTTGCTGGTTGCGATTTTGGAGGAATCTGGAGCAGTTTCGCCAACCTGGCAGGCCCCCAACCTCAGGGAGTGCCTTATGGGTATCGTCTCACTCCGACCCCCAGTTATTTCGGAAAATACCCAGAAGGAGGAAAGGGACTGATGGGTTTCCCAGAAATTAAAGAGGTCCCAGTTTTACAGGTGGTCCTCGACTTACAACGGTTTCATTTAGTAACCGAAGTTACAATGGCACTGAAAAAAACCTGACTTAGGACTATTTTTCACACCTAACGACCATGGATCACACAATCAATATTCGGCCGGTTGGCAACTGACTCACATTTAATGACGGTCGCAGTGTCCTGTGGGGAAGGGTCACGCCCTTTGGTGGCCTTCTGACCAGCAAAGCCCATGGGATTCACTTAACAACCACATGTCTCACTTAACAGCGATGAGTCACTTAACGACTGGCAGTAACGGTTGTAAAACGAGGCAAAACCCAAGCCTTGTCTCGTTTAGCAGCAGAAATCCACACCTTCCTGCTCCTGCCCCCCTAGGAGACCTCCCTCCATGAATACAGATAGTCCTTGACTTACAACAGTTCGTTTAGTGACCAAACTTACAACAGCACCAAAAAACGCGACTTATGATGATTTTTCACCTTATGACCGTCACCGCCTCTCTGCGATCCAGATTTTGACAGTGTCCCCCCAGGGAGTGGTGGTGGAGGGTTGGATCAGGGGATTTCCCCTTTGGTGACCTGACATCCACGGGGGCGGGGGGCGGGAGAGGGGTAGATGGATTCACTTAACAACTGCTTAGACATGGACAATGATTTGCTTAATGACAGGCAGAAAAAGCCATAAAACTGGGCAGAATTATGTACTTTTACCCACGTCTGGCTTAACAACAGAAACGGGTTCGATTGTGGTCGTAAGCCGAGAACTCTATGTCCCATTAATATCTATATTAATTAGAATTTAGCCTCAGGGAGACACCCAGAAATGTGGTGGACAAAGCACATATTAGACAACACACACACCCTGTTCGTTGGGTGAATATTTCACGCATCTTTTGACCCTCCCCGGCAAAAACCTGGGAGACCTTCCCTTTTCCCCCCTCCCCAATTTCTCCACATCCCATTGTCACGATTGTGGCCGTGCTGCCCAATTGCACCGGCAGAAACTTCATTCTCCTAGTTATTATCTTTGAAAAGCTATTGATGGAATGCGCTTTCGATTTCCAAGCTGCCACACTGCTCTTTCAAACCCCTTTTCTCCCCCTCCCTTTCTGTTGGTAACTCTAAAAAAGACCATAGAAATATTTTATGAGTTGACTGACACCCATAAGATGGCAGCTTGGGGGTTGGGTGGGCCCTCTGCCCCGCTTCCTTGAACCCCAATTTTTAACTCACCGCTTAGCTGGCGTACCAATTTTTCTCAATGTTTTCAATGCATCGATTCATTGCTCCGCCCATTGGTTGCTTTCCCGATTTTTGGATGGAGATGACTGCTTCCCCCTTTTCCCTTCCCCCCCCCCCCGTTTTTAGCCTGCCTACCCAATGGCTGGTCTTCCAAGAGGGAGGGGAGTTTGGGGGGTTAAAGACCTCCCTCTCCATTTTCCAGCATGTGGCGAGAGACCGCCTTCTCCACACCTCAAATTCTCTTTTTTCTTGCAGTGAAGGCAGAAGGAGGTCAAAATTCCCACCGTTGAGTTGGAAAATTTGGGTAAGGGGCTTGCTTGAAATTGGGGAGGAGGGAGGGTGCAATGAAAATCTTAAACCCCTCTCCTCAGTCACACCAGTAAATGGTTGCAATTCAGGGCAGGCCTTTGAGGAAGAGGTGAGGTCAAGTGTGGTTTTTTTATTGATTGGGGGTTTTTTTGGAAAAAAAAATGACAACGTGCCACCTCTTCATGAGAGGAAAGGAGCCTATAAGTTTAATAAATTTATAAATAACTAATACATTTATAAATGACTTTAATAAATTTATAAATAATTAAATTTATAAATTTAATAATTTTATAAATAGATTTAATATATAAATTTAATACATTTTGGGTAAATTTATAAATGAAATAAAAATATTATAAAAATATTAAAAGTGAAAAAAATCCTCGACTTTCGGCAACCGTTGAGGTATAAATCTCTGTTGCTAAGTTGAGACGGTTGGGAAGCGAGTGTGTCGTCCTGTTTGACCACCTTTCTGGCCACTGTTGTTAAGTGAATGCAGTTTTTAAGGTAGTAAGATGGTCGTTAAGTGAATCTCTCCCTCCCCCTGGTGGATTTTGCCTGTCAGAAGGTTCACCGAAGGGGGTTGCAGGACCTTGGGACACAGCAACAATTGTAAGTGTGAGACAGCTGCCAAGCGTCTGAATTTGGATCATGTGACTGGGGTGCCACAAACAGTCGTTAAGTGTGAAAAGCGGTCTTAATGTCTTTTTTTTTCCAGTGCCGTTGTAATTTTGAACAGTTCCTAACCAAACTCTCGTAAGTCGAGGACTACCTGTATAAAATGAATAAATGCACATGGTCCCTGATATAACAGCCATAATGGAGCCCAATATTTATGTCATTAAATGAGATTTGTTAAAAGAGTTCTACCATGTTTTGCACCCTTTCTTGCCTCCGTCGCTAAGTGAATTGCTGCCATTTTAAAGTGAGTCACATGGTCATTAAGTGAATCTGGCTCCCCCCCCCTTGACTTTGCTTGTCCGAAGGTCACAAAAGGGGATCGCGTGACCCTGGGGACGTTGCGACCGTCATAAATGCGAGCCAGTCATCAATCTGTGAGGGCCGCAAGTGTGAAAAACGATTCTGAGTCCCATTGTGGGTAGATTTGGATGGACACTAAATGGAATGATCGTAACTCGAGGACTAGCTGTAATGGTTTTGTTCTCAATGCCGTCGTAACTTTGAGCGGTCACTAAATGGGACGGTTGTAAGTCAAAGACTGCCTGTCTTTGATTCGCTCCGGGAATTCTTTTTTTTTTTTTTTTACTTTTTTATTTAACCGCGGGGTTGGGTGGGCTAGAGGACCTCCAAGGTCCCTTCCAGCTGCTTCTCTTCTAAATTCCCCATTTTGTGTTCTTTTTTTTCTCCTGAATTCCTCTCCCACCGCAGTTTTCTCCATCCTTGAAGAAGCTTTTCTGCCAACTGGGCAAAACCTGCAAAGTGTTAGTGAAGATGACCGGGGTCCCCCCGTCCGGCTCGGTGGTCCGCGCCATGGCCGTCTACAAGAGATCTGAACACATGGCCGAAGTAGTCAGGCGCTGCCCCCACCACGAACGGGAGCACAACGACGGTCAGAAGGGGGGGCTTTGGGGGCGGAGAAAGGGGAGGGGTCTTCCGGGACACGGAGAAGGGGCGGGGGTCGTGGGGAGGCTCTGTTGCAGAGGGTTTGAAATATGGGGAGGGGTCTTCTGGGGCACGGGGGGGGATGTTGTGAAGAGGCGGTGTTTCAGGGGGCTTCAAATATGAGGGGTGGGGTCTTCCAGGACATGGCGGGGTTGGAGGCAGGTTGGGGTGCAGGGGCCTTGAAATATGGGGAGGGGTCTTCAGGGACGGGGGGGGGTCATAGGCAGGCTGGAATGAAGAGGTTTGAAATATGGGGAGGGGTCTTCCAGTATCCTGGTGGGGGGGGGACTAGTTATAGTTAGTCCTCGGCTTTACGACCACAATCGAGCCCAAAATTTATGTTGCTAAATGAGACATTGGTTAAGCGAGACTTGCCCTATTTTACGACACCGCCGTTAAGTGAATCGCAGCAATTCTTCAATGAGTCAGTCACACGGCCGTCAATTGAATCCAAATCCTTTGATTTGGCTGGTCAGGCGGTCGGCTAAATGGAATCAGGTGACCCACACACACACAGCCTGGCCCGGGACGCCCCGACCATCGTAAATACGAGTTCAATGGCCAGGCGTCTCAATTCTGATCCCGCCGCCGCAGGTCGTAACGAGCACCGCCATAAGTTGAGGACCAGTTCTCATTGGGGAAGGGGGAAACGCCAGATTTCCAACAGTGAAGCTTCTTGTCTGTTGCAAGGGGGACATAAACTCAAAATCCCCCCCCCCAATTTTTTTTGCACCCCGATTTCATAGAGGCGATCCCCGCTGACCATCTCATCCGCGTAGAAGGAAACCTCCAGGCCTATTACCACACACACCCGACCACCAATCGGCACAGCGTCTTGGTTCCTTACCAGAAGCCTCAGGTGAATTTTTTTGGGGGGAGGGGCAGCGGAGGGAGTTGGGCGGGTGGGAGGCAAAGGTGAAGAGGTGATTTGGGAGGGTCAACCCCAGCCCTCCCCATCTTCCATTTCTTCATCTCTGCTGCCTGTCAACTCATAAAATATTTCTCTGCTCTTTTTAGAGTTGCCAACAGAAAGAGCAGTGCAGCAGCTTGGAAATCAAAAGTGCATTCCATAACTATCACCACAGTGCTGGAAATGTAACAATAGAGATAGGGACCTATTATCATATGTGGTGGAAATGTATAAAAGCAAAAATAATAATAATAATGGTAGCAAATAAAGAGATGGTTAACCAGAAAGTAGAATTTAGACCAGGAATGTTGTTGTTGTTATTATTTGTAATAATTTTTTATTTTTATCATTTGTAATAATTTTTATTGTTCTTTTTCACCTTTAACACACATTATTGACCTTAACAGTACTGTATCATCATGATTATACACGTTATTCTACGCATCAATTTTATATAAATATCTACATTTATACGTCTTTATATACATCATTTACTTTTCTCTATAATTTTCATATTTCCTTTACCTTTATTTCTATTATTCAGCTGATTGTACCAATTATTTCAAATTGCGTAATACTCCCGACGTTTTTCTCCTTTAGTTATAATGTGAATTTGTCCATTTCAGCACAGTGTAGAATTTTTTGAATTATTCATACCTTGGTAGGGATGCTATTTCGTTTCCAACACTGTGTGTATATTTCTCTTGAAGCTGTCAGAATTTATAATAGGGTATATTTAATCTTCTTTCTATAATTCCCCTTAATATTCCCAATAGAAACAACTCCAGTTTAAATTCTATTCGTTCTTCCACTATCTCTTGTAGCCAATTCCGTATTTTAATCCCAATATTTTTGGGCTTCCAGGCATGACCACCACAAATGGTAGAAGGTACCTTGGTTCTGTCTGCATTTCCAGCATGTTGGATTCATGTTAGGATGCATTTTGGCTAGTCTCATTGGGAGCAAATGCCATGTATAGAACATCTTATACATATTTTCTTTTTCTTTTCTTTTTTTCAAACAAACTTTATTCGGTTTTTAAACAGTTTAAAAACATAGAAGAAAATACACAATTATGCCAACATTGAAGACATTATTTACATTTCTTAATCTTATTCTTACATTTGTTTCCTATTACATTACAATTATTACATATTACTTTCTCTATTAATTCACTGTTTCTTATTCCATATTTATACCACTCATTACATAATATATTTCCTTTTGATTCTACATTCAGTATATATAACTTCATATCCTTTACTTAATTATAGTACTGCTTTTTTTCCCTTATTCTCAAACCATGCAATTGGGTCATACGTTCCCCCGTGGAGACCTGTCGTAACTTCAAATGGTTGCTAAGCGAGGACTAGCTGCATTTGTGCAAATCTCTCTCTCTCTCTTCCCTGCAGGTGGGGATGGCATGCACCATTATCCTATACAATTACATGTGTAACAGTTCGTGCATGGGGGGTATGAACCGGCGCCCCATTCAGACGATCCTGACATTGGAGACAGCACAGTGAGTGCCCTTCTTCCTCGTCCTCCCGGGCTCTGTTGAGTTTAAGACGAGGAGTCGTGTTTAGAACTCGGAATGCCCACATTTTGTTAAAAAAAATATATATATCACATGACTCTGATCAAATTTTAAGAGGCCTTTTTTGTGTGACTTTCCTTAACGGTCGTTAAGCAAACCCACTAGAGGGCTCTTTTTTTTTTTCTTTTTTGCCGAAATATCAGCTTCCAGAAAACAACATGGCAAACTGTAGTCATGTGATTGAAGAGGTTGCAAACGGCCACAAATGCAGATGTCCTAAGAATCCAGGTCATAAGTCCATTTTTCAGGCTCCGTTGTAACTTTGGACAGTTGCTAAGCAACTATTCCTAAGTCAAGGGCCTGCTGTTTGTGAGAAGCTCAGTTGTCGTTTAAAGGAATTGGGGATTTCTAGTTGGGAAATATCTCGGATCATGGGTTGCATAGTACATCCCAGAATTTGAACCCAGTGCTTGTCTGGAGGCTGCTGCAGAAATGCCAGTATAAAACGGGGGAAACTCATCAAAAATGCAATTATGCCTATCAATTAAAGCAGCATCAACCAGATTTTATTTTCCCATCCCTGAACCCGGGGCAGGAATGGTATCACCAACTAGGCAGGTGAGACACAACATTTCTCTCCATCCTCCCAAAATCTCTAAGGACACCCCTACTTTTTTTTGCATAGGGGGGAGGTTCTGGGACGCCGCTGTTTTGACGTTCGGGTCTGCGCCTGCCCTGGACGAGACCGAAAAATGGAGGAGTACACCCAGCAGAAAGCAAAATCCTCGGAACCGACGAGAAAGGGTAAATTTGAAGGATGTAGGAGGAGGAAGGATGGAACATGGGGACCGAGTAAAAGAGCCTTGAGTTTAGTTAGAAGATTCCTGCGCATTGGCTTTCAGCAATAAAGCAGTTTAGTTAGAAGATTTCTGCACAGAGGCTTTCAGCAATAAAGCAGTTTAGTTAGAAGATTTCTGCATGCAGGCTTTTTAAAGCATTTAAGTAGAAAATTCCTGCATGCAGGCTTTCAGCAATAAAGCAGCTTAGTTAGAAGATTCTGCACAGAGGCTTTCAGCAATAAAGCAGTTTAGTTAGAAGATTCCTGCACAGAGGCTTTCAGTAATAAAGCAGTTTAGTTAGAAGATTCCTGCACAGAGGCTTTCAGTAATAAAGCAGTTTAGTTAGAAGATTCCTGCACAGAGGCTTTCAGCAATAAAGCAGCTTAGTTAGAAGATTCTGCACAGAGGCTTTCAGCAATAAAGCAGTTTAGTTAGAAGATTCCTGCACAGAGGCTTTCAGTAATAAAGCAGTTTAGTTAGAAGATTCCTGCACAGAGGCTTTCAGTAATAAAGCAGTTTAGTTAGAAGATTCCTGCACAGAGGCTTTCAGTAATAAAGCAGTTTAGTTAGAAGATTCCTGCACAGAGGCTTTCAGCAATGAAGCAGTTTAGTTGGAAGATTCCTGCTCACTGGCTTTCATCAATAAAGCAATTTAAGTAGAAAATTCCTGCATGCAGGCTTTCAGCAATAAAGCAGTTTAATTAGAAGATTCCTGCACAGAGGCTTTCAGCAATAAAGCAGTTTAGTTGGAAAATTCTCACATATTTGCTTTCAGCAATAGTTTAGCTAGAATATTCCCGCGCATTTGCTTTCAGCAATAAAGCAGTTTAGTTGGAAGATTCCTGCTCACTGGCTTTCAGCAATAAAGCAATTTAAGTAGAAAATTCCTGCATGCAGGCCTTCAGCAATATAGCAGATTAGTTAGAATATTCCCACACAAAGCCTTTCGGCAATAAAGCAGTTTAGTTGGAAGATTCTCCAAAATTTTGAGGCAGGGGAATGATCCGAGGAAATAAGTACGTCAGATCGCGGGGAGGAATCTCTTTTTGCAGACCACAGTTAGTCTGCGGAACTCCCTGCCACAGGATACCCCAAGGGTGTTCTGTTTTTATTGATTAAGCTTATAAAAGCTTGTCATGTATTAAACTTATATAAAGCTTGTTATCCCAAAGTTGTTTGATCATGAAAACGAGAGGGGAGGTGGAGGAGGAAGTTATGAGGAGCAGACACAGCTTCGGATACTTCCCTGTGGTCTCCTTTCCTTGCCCTCAAAGAGGGCAGGACTTCAGTGGTGTGGGTTTTTTTTTTTCTCCTCATCCTTTCCTCTCGCTTCTCCAGCTCCTTTGCAAGACCAGCGTCCTTGTGCCCCCAGCAGGAGACCAGTGCAAATCCTGCCAGAGGAAGATGAACCTGAATGTGAATCGGGAGCCGAGCCCGAGGTTTACACACTCACTGTGAGTAGTGTGTTGGGCCTCCCTTAGCGGTTTTGGGTGAGGGGTGACCACCAACCCTTCAAGAGGCAAACGTTCCAGCTTTGGTGGGGGGACTCGGGGGAGGGGGGGTCACAGGAGCAGCTTGTACCCTGAGCCGACATCATAAGGCATCCATTTTGTTCACAGACTCGCAACCGCGTCCATTACGACATCATAAAGAAACTTCTAGATGCATTGGAGTTCAAAGAGGCTCACGGGAGGGAGAACACAGAGGGCTGCAAGTGCAGGAAAAGGTGGGTAACGCACCCCTCACCCCAAATATGTGAATGCTCCCTTCCCCTCTGTCGCCTCCCGGGCACGAATCCCATCTTTGTGGCTTGGCTCGCTGACTCGAGCTCTCTCTTTCTCTCTCTCTTTTTTTTTTCTTCCCCTTTTTCCCCAGCCTCCTGAAGAGCCGGAAACGAGGAACCAAGTTGACTTCGCCTCATCAAAAGAAAATCCGGATGAAGGATGAGACTCTGGACTCCAATTAGGGGGAGGGGGTTCACGTAACCTGCCACCCACCCCTCTTTTTTTTCTTGTATATTATGCTTTCTTCTTCCTTCCCTCACCATCTTTCCTCCTCTGTTTTGACTACCAAGGTTGCTCCCATTTCCCAATCTTGCAGAGCCCCTGTAGTTTTTTTTTTGGGGGGGGTCCCCATCAGCCAGGGGTGGGCTTCCAAAATTTCAGCAACCAGTTTTCTACCCGGTTGCTGGGTGGGCTTGGCCTAGTCAGCCTCCTACACCACAGCTGGGAGGCTTTTCTCGAGCCTCCGGGAGGACAAAATTAGGCTCCGGAGCATGAGGAGGCTCCGGAGCTTCTGGGAGGCCCATTTTTCACCCTCCCCGAGCCTCTGTGCAGGCCTGTATTTATCTGGGATCCAAAATGGGCCACATGGAAACTCCTGGGAGGGGCGGGATGGGCAAGGACCAGTCAGGAGTGGAATTTGTCAGTTCACTGAACCGGCCGTTAAAAATAATAAAATTAGCAACCGATTCAGGCAAACCATGGCAAACCGGTCACAACCTATCCCTGCTGTCAGCCCCGCCAAAACCAGCTGCCACCTGCTCGCCAATCTTAACTGGGGATCTTCCCCCCCCCCGGCTCCCAGCCTTCCTCCCCCTTCTCCATCCCTTTTGGGGTTCCCCATATGGGGGGGTCTCCATATTACAACCACCCCCCCTCAAACAGGGTGGTCCGTTTGACTCGGTTCTCCATTCCCCCACCAAAAAACATGGCTTTTAAAAATCGCTCCCCTTGCAACTTGGGTATCAAAAACGCCCCCTGCTGAGGCAATTCCCGTTAGGAGAACAAGTGCATACAGGGAGACGTATTTGGGAGAAGCATTTGAATAATACACACACACAGCACACAGATACACTGTACAGTAAATGTAGGTTTTTACTTCCAGAAAGGTTTAAGCAAAGTTCAAAATAGGCAGTCCAAAATCATTCACAGGTAAATCAGTCAGTTTTCAGTCCAGGGATAATCCAAATATCAAAGTCCAGTGTCAAAAACAGTTCAGTCTCAGACTTATATCAAATCCAGAAATATCAGTCAATTAGGAAAAATGGAGCAACGGCAAGAATTCCAACAGAAGGAAACAGAGATAACACTTACACTCTCTTCTGAGACTAAGACAAACCAGGTTTCTGGCTCCATCTTATGGCCATTTGAGAAACCACACCTAATTACAGTTTTGCATTTTCTTTAAGGTACAGTTTTAAAATGTTCATCCTGGTTTATATCTAACCCAAATAGCTGTTAGGTGACTCATATTCCCAACACCCCCTCCTCCAGATTCCTCCCCCCCAAATGGAGTGTGTATGTGTCATTTCCTAAAGGGTCAATTTTGGGTATAGGGGTGGTCAGGGCTGGTTCCTTGCCCCTCCCCTCAAATCCTCAACTCCCTTCTTTCCTTCCTTCCTTCCTTCCACCAGCAAAGGTTGGCGAAGTTAGTTTTTGCAAGCTTGCCAAAGATTTGAAGAAGAGGGAATTCTGGGAGTTGAAGTCCACAATTTGCCAATGGGGAATTCTAGGACTTGTAGTCTTGAATCTTGCCAACCTTGTAAAAAAACAGCGAGCCTTCTGGTTCCTTAGTTTTAACAACTATATTACATTCTTCATTTATACAGTATTAATTATTTTTTAAGTTCCCTTTTTTTAAAAAAATTTCTTTGTCTCCATCCCCTTCTTCATTATCTGGAACATTATTTTTTATATATATAACTGGATTTCCCACCCTTGTTTTGTAACCCAGCTTTTTGTATGAAATAAAAGTGTTTTTTTTTTCCTTAAAGTTGGACAGAAGTGGTCATTGGGTCCAGGTGAACATTTGAATTCCAAACCAGGATGGGGAGGGAAAAAAATAAAACTGTCCAGCAATGTTTGGTTGGATCGGACGCGTCTCTGTTTTACAAAATTCCCCCCAATTCTGTGTTTTCAACCCCACCTCTGTTCCCTTCTAGGATCTTTGGAGTGGGAAAAAAAATGGGATCTTTGGGGATCATTGAGTTTGGGTGATTTTCTTGTAGACTTTTCATGACCCAACTGGGGAACGTTATCAGTGGTAGAAGGAGGGGGAATTTGCTCTGCTTATAAATGAAATGTTTGCAAGAAAACAACCCAGATCAGAGAAAACCCTCCATAATCCTTCATCTTCCTCCTTTTTCCCTCTTCTTCCTCCTCCCTCTCTTCCTCCTCCTCCCTCTCTTCCCCCTCCCATTCCTCCTCCCCCCTCTCCAATTCACCCCCATTTCTTCTCCTCTTCCTCCCTCTCCTCTTCCCCTTCTGTTTTTCCTTCTCCTCGTCTCCTCCTCCCTTTCTTTGCCCTCCTTTTCCTCCCTCTCCTCTCTTCCTCTTCTCCCTCTCCTGTTCTTCTCCTGTTCTTCTTCCTCTTCTCCCTCCTCCCTCTCCTTTTCTCCCCTTTTTACCTGTGCACTCTGGAATGGGCGGGATCTTAATTAGGGTTTATATTGGGCACAGGTGTAAAAAAAATCAAGCTAGGCCTTACTTTCAGAGTAGGCCGAATTTTCAGGGGAAACAGGGTAGGTGTTAGAACTTCCCTTGACCACTAGGTGGCAGAATTCCATCCAGTTTATGCCCCATTGGTGGTGGTTTTTTTTTTTTTTTTAATGGGATTCAAACCCTATAGCAGGATTTGAACTCGTGGCCTGGTTCTGAATTGCCTCCCAATGGGCCAGTATAGTAAAAATTCCCACGCAGGATACCGACTGGGGTGGGAGGAAGCAAGAGAATAGGAGGAAAATGTGCAAAGCCTTGCACACGAAGGCATAACGGAGCACCTAATATCTCTGGCCTTAAGGAAAAGTAGACTACAGATAAATCCTCGACTTATGACCACAACCGAGCCCAAAAATTCATGTTGTTAATTGAGATGCTTGTCAGAGGGAGTTTTAAGACTTTTCTGGCCACCGTTGCTAAGTGAATCCCTGCAGTTCTTAAGGGAGTCCACATGGTCGTTAAGCAAACCAGGTTTCCCACATGTACTTTGCTTGTCAGAAGGTCGCAACCCATCCTAAATGTGAGTCAAACAGTCCAAATTTTGATTCATGCCATCATGGGAATGCTACAAGCATCATAAGTGTGGGAAAAGGTCAGGAGTCCCTTTTTTCAGTGCTGTTGTACCTTCGAATGGTCATTAAATAGACTGTTATGAGTCAAGGACTCATTTTTTTACCCTTCTTAAGGTAGCCAAAATATAATAGATTGGACTTTTTGACTTGACAACTTTCAGAGGGGTGGACTTCAACAACCAGAATTCCACAGCCAGCTCAGCTTACTTGAAGCCCACCGCTCTTAGATGAAACTGACTGGGGGATTCTGGGAGTGGAAATCCCCCCATCTTAAATGACACCGACCGGGAGATTCTGGGAGTGGAAGTCCACCCCTCTTAAATGACACCGACCGGGGGATTCTGGGAGTGGAAATTCTCCGCTCTTAAATGACACCGACTGGGGGATTCTGGGAGTAGAAGTCCACCCCTCTTAAATGACACTGACCGGGGGGGATTCTGGGCGTGGAAATCCTCCCCTCTTAAATCTCGCTGGCTGGGGGATTCTGGGAGTGGAAATCCAGCCCTCTTAAATGACACTGACCGGGGGGGATTCTGGGCGTGGAAATCCTCCCCTCTTAAATCTCGCTGGCTGGGGGATTCTGGGAGTGGAAATCCAGCCCTCTTAAATCTCGCTGGCTGGGGGATTCTGGGAGTGGAAATCCACTCCCAGATACAATCCAGACAGACCCCTAGATTCATCCAGACCTTCCAAATGGGCCATCCAGTTAACGCTAAAAAGCTAACAGGGGAACCTCTGTGGGTTTCATGTCTTCCAAAAAAAGCCCACCTGCTTAGCTCAAAAAAGAAAGGAAAAAAAAACTAGATTTTGGGCTGAGAGCCTGCTGTGGGGAAACAGGTAGTGCTGTGGGGCTCTACCTGTTTTATTCCCACCTGGCACCAGAAGAGGGCAGTCCTGCTTGGGAGAAAGATGCTATGAAGCTACTTCCATTGAAAAGCCAAATGGAAGAGGTCCCTGAAAAGGGGAAGGGATGCCAAGCTCCCCCACACACACACTTTTCCTCTCTCCTTGCCTTCCCTTGCCAACAAAATGGGGAAGGGGACCGCTGTCCTCACCCCCATAACCCAAAGAGACGGGCTGGGCCACCTCTTGCAGCTTTTAAGTTGTGGGTGGAAAGTTGGGGTTTTTTTTAATTAATTTTTTATTTTTTACACATCTCTTCAAGTGAGCGATGTGATTCCAGGCTACAACATACATACCTACTCATGATTACATTTTCAGCTTCCTTATCTAGTTTCCTATCAAATCATTACCTATTCCATTTTTCTTTTAATAAATGTTCGCTTCGCGTTATTCCGTTTTTATTCCAGGGACAAAAAACATTTTCACCCTCAAACATATTATCCCATATTTATCCCTTTTTATTATCGTTTCCATCTTACCCCCTATTTTATTTTATATATTCTCAAAGCCGATATATAGCAAATAAAACAAAAACAAAGCTAATAAATAAATAAATATATAAATAAATAAATAAAGCTAATAACAGTCTTTCTTAATTATTACCTTTCAATGGACAAACAATAATTCCCTATTTACTATTTTATTTGCATATGTTTCTCCCCCCTTCCCCCCCCCCCCCCATTCAGGACACACATGGTATTTCCCCTTTGGTGGAAAGTTGATGTCCCCTCAATGCTGTGTTTTCTGCAGAGGGGAACAGACCATTTTGGGTCTAGGGGAGGGGTTGGCAACCTTAAATATCCAAAGGGCCTAATTGAAAGTGCCTCCCCCCCCCCTTCAATTCTGGAGCTGACCAAACTCTATGGCCAGACTCCAACCATAGAGTCTCCTCCTAGCACGGCATCCTTTTTCCTCTACCTGTCCTAACCAAAAGCCCTATGAATTGTGGAGCCAACCGGAAACAGGGAGCTGCAACAAAAGGGAGGAAAGAGTCACATGCAGCTCTAGAGCCACGGGTTGCCTCCCCCTGGTCTAGGGGAGTGGAGGAGGCAGGGTCTTCTCTTCCCCACTTGAGCACTGCTAGCTTTCTCCAGCGAAGGGGCCAAGAGCATCGCGCAATCAGCCTCTCCTCCTGTGACGATTTTCCAAGCATTGCTGGCTGGCAAAGGGTGACATTTTCCTGGGCACATGGTGGCATTTCAGGAGGGAGACCAAAGGGGGGGGGGGTGTTCAGAAGCCCTGGGCTCCCCCCCCAGCCTGGAGTCTGGAGGACCAAGGGCTGATTTGAGCTGGGAGAGAAGAGAACGTAGAAGAACAGGGTTGGAAGGGGAACCTTAGAGGTCTTCTAGGCCCACCCCACCGCTCAAGCAGGAGAGCCCATGCCGTTCTGGACAAATGGCAGTCCAATCTTTGCTTTGAAACCTAAAGATGTTGATAGATACACACACACACACACACACACACACACACATACAGGCAAGCAAGCAGGAAGGAGGGGGAGAGAGAGAGAGAGAGGAAGGAAGGCGGGAGGAGGGAGGGAAGAAAAGAAAGAGATAAAGAGAAAAGAAAGAAGGGAGGGAGCAAGGAAGGGAGGGAGGGAGGGAAGGAGGGAGGAAAGAAAAAGAAAGAAAGAATTCTAGACCAGAGGGCTGGAAATGGACCCTAGAGGTCTTCTAGTCCAACCACGTGATACAACAACAGACCATGTACCATTATGGACAACTGTTGTCCAGTCTCTTCAAAATCTAAAGTCAGACAGGCAGAGAAGGAAGGAAAGAAGGAAGGAAGAATGGAGGGAGGGAGGGAGGAGAGAGAAAGAAAGAGAATAGAGGGAGGGAAGGAAGGAAGGAGAGAGGGAGGGAGGGAGGAAAGGAAGGAAGGAAGGAAGGAAGGAAAGGAGAGAGAAAGAAAGAGAAAGAATGGAGGGGGAAGGAAGGAGAGAGCAAGAAAGAATGGAGGGAGGGAGGGAAGGAAGGAGAAAGAAAGAAAGAATGGAGAGAGGGAGGGAAGGAAGGAAGGAGAGAGCAAGAAAGAATGGAGGGGGAGGGAAGGAAGGAGAAAGAAAGAATGGAGGGAGGGAAGGAAGGAAGGAAGGAAGGAAGGCAGGAAGGAGAAAAAGAGATAGAAAGGAGGGAGGGAGGGAAGGAAGGAAGGAGAAAGAAAGAATGGAGAGAAGGAGGGAAGGAAGGAAGGAGAGAGAGAAAGAAAGAATGGAGGGGGGAGGGAGGGAAGGAGAGAGAAAGAAAGAAAGAATGGAGGAGGAGGGAGGGAAGGAGAGAGAGAGAAAGAAAGAATGGAGGGAGGGAGGGAAGGAAGGAAGTGAAGGAAGGATTTTTGATTCTCCACTCTCTTTAAGCACGCTGGCTGGGGAATTCTGGGAGTGGAAGTCCGCCTGTCTTTAGATCACAGCGGTTGAGACACATCGTTCTAGAAGTCTCTTTTGCACTATCCAGAGTCAAAGACAAGCAAAGTTGAGAAATACCATTCAGTCCCCACGTTTCCCCAGCAAACACGCCGCAAAGCGACACCATGGCTTTCTTCCTTTTCCCGGTTGTGCAAGAGAGAGCACCGAGCGTGTGAAGATTTACTCCCTTCGGAGCCTTCCTGGCAAAATGCAAATTCTTGCTTTATGATCGAATGCCACCGCAAGATTGACGGTGACACAACCGGCTTCCTTTTAAACATCCTTCTTTGTCCCTCTGGGCAGAAAATCCCAGGTGGGGCTCTCAGCAGCGCAAATCTGCAGTACAGATAGTCCTCGACTTATGGCTGTTCGAAGTTATGACGGGGCTGAGGGGGGGGAAAAAAAGCCACCAAAGATGGGTTCTTTTGCACTTCGGAGACTATCTCACCGTCCTCGATTGTGATCAAAAGTTAGGGACTTGGCAATTGACTCATATTTATGACAGCCACGGTGTCCCGGGGTCATGGGATTCTGACAAGCAAAGTCAAAGGAGCAAGAAGAGAGATTCACTTAACCATTTGCAGTGATTTAAACTACTGCAGTCAAGTTTTAATGACCCCCATAATCCCTTGCGGGGTGGAGTCTTGGGCAACTGAATGGAGTGTTTGAGTGTTTACTGACCGGATGCCCTTCTTGTTGCTGGTGTGGAGTTTTGTTCAGCAGATATATTTTAATTGTCCCCAAGAGAGAGAAATTATCTGCCTCTACCTAGGATCGAACTCACAGCCTCCTGATTGTGAGGCGAGAGCTCCCACTTCTAGGCCACTGCACACTTGATTTGACCACTGCACTGTATGATTCACTTAACAACCGGGGCAAGAACATTGCAAAACGTTAACAACGGCCTCCTTTCATGATGAAAACAATCGGGACTCAGTTGGGTGTGTAAAGTCGAGGACTACCTCAAATATGGGGGCGCCCTGACCTTCCTTCTCAATTCCATAATCTAGTCCCCCATTCCCCCCAAGACGATTCTCCTGGTGGTCTCCCATCCAATTTGAAAAGGAAAGGAGATTATCCTGCATGGAAAAGTAGCTTTCCCAGCAACCCTTCAGCCCTTCCCTCCCCGTTGCAGGATCCTAGCTGCACCCCAAAATTACCGGGGGCTTTCCACGCAAGCAAGTCTTGTTTTCACTTGCTCGCTTCTGGCATCTCCTTCTTGGGGCGAAGCCACCACACCTGAAGGCAGGCAGGAAAAATTGGGGGAAGCCCCCCAAAACTTGCGTTGTGGCCAAGGAGGAAAACAGCATGGGAAGTTTTATAAGCTAACCGTATTTTATTCTTTACACCGTCTCCCTCATCCCTGAAACGCAGACAGAATCCAGAACGGATATCTCTGCTCCATAATTGGAAAATCAAGCTAGAATTAATCAAGTTAATTAATTGACTTAAGTTGATCAAGTCAAAAGAGCAGGGGGGGGGTATTTGACTCCAACTTCCTTCCTTCTATTCTATATTCTATTCTATTTCTTTTCTATATGATTTATACTCTATTCTATATCTGTTTCTATTCTATATTCTATTTCTCTTCTCTCCTATATTACTTCTATTCTATATCTATTTTATTACTATTCTATTCTATATTCTATTCTATATTGTTTCTATTCTATATCTATATTCTATTTCTCTTTTCTACTATATTATTTATATTCTATTCTGTTCTATATTCTATTCTATTTCTCTTGTCTTCTCTTTCATTCTATTCTATTCTATTCTATTCTATTCTATTCTATTCTTATTTCTATCATTCCATTCCCTATTCTATTCTATTTTATATTCTATACTATTCCATATTCTATTCTATTTCTCTTCTCTTTCATTCTATTATTCCATTCCCTGTTCTATTCTACTTTATATTCTATTCTATTCCATATTCTATTTTATATTATTTATATTCTGTTCCATATTCTATTTCTCTTCTCTAGTATATTATTTATATTCGATTTTATATCTATTTTATTACTATTCTATTCTATATTGTATTCTATATTGTTTCTATTCTATTCTATATCTATATTCTATTCTTTCTCTTTTCTACTATATTATTTGTATTCTATTCTATTCTATATTCTATTCTATTTCTCTTGTCTTCTCTTTAATTCTATTCTATTCTATACTATTCTATTCTTATTTCTATCATTCCATTCCCTATTTTATTCTATTTTATATTCTATTCTATTCCATATTCTATTTCTCTTGTCTTCTCTTTCATTTTATTCTATACTATTCTATTCTTATTTCTATCATTCCATTCCTTGTTCTATTCTACTTTATATTCTATTCTATTCCATATTCTATTTTATATTATTTATATTCTGTTCCATATTCTATTTCTCTTCTCTAGTATATTATTTATATTCGATTCTATACTATGTCACGTCTTCTCTTTCACTCTATTCTATACTATTCTATTCTTATTTCTATTATTCCATTCTATTCTATTCTATTTTGTATTCTATTCTATATTCTATTTTATATTATTTCTATTCTGTATAATTTCTATTCTATTCTATATTGGCCTAATCTGCATATCAAAGGAGAAGGTCTGTAAACACAAATGGAGTTCATGAAAAAAAAAAAGTAAAATTAAACCCCATAGATGACATGTATGGAGAGTCCTCATTCCAATCACAATCCAGCCCCAAATTTCTGTCGCTAAGTGTGACAATGAAATTTTGCCCTGTTTTACGGCCTTTCTTCACACAATTGTTAAATGAATTGCTGCACTTGTTAAGCTAATCACACGGTCGTTGAGTGAATTGGCTTCCCCATTGAGTTTGCTTTGTCGTTAAGCTCTCAAAAAGGGGATCGCGTGACTCCAGGTCACTCCAGCAAAACTTTGTTCACGTGACCATGGGGTGCTCCAACCGTCTTAAGGGTGAACAACAGCCCTAAACTCCTTTTTCCAACCGCCATCGCAACTTGGAACAGTCACTAAATGAAGTGTTGTAAGTCGAGGACTTCCTGGCAGGGAGAACCATCAACCCATGGAACAGAAGTTGCCTTTGGAAGTTGTGGGAGCTTCATCCCTGGAGGCTTTCAAGAAGAGACTGAGGCTGCCATCTGTCAGAAGTGGTGTAGGGTCTCTTTCTCGGGTGGGGGGTTAGATTAGATGACCTCCAAGGTCCCTTCTCTGTTCATCTGTCTGTCACCCCGAGAATCAGCGCATACACACCTCCAAAGCTAGGAGAAGCTCACCTATACAATTTTCTCTCTATACCCCTCCCCCCCTTTTTTTCCTCCTTTCCTGCTGGCGGTGTGAATTACCTCATTTTTATTTAATTTTTGGGGCTGGAGTTGGAACCCCAAATTATCCCTTTGGGCAGCAGCAAGTGGGGAGGAAGAGGAAGGGAGGATGGAGAAGGACAAGACCTCCCCATCCCATCTTCCTCTCTTAACGGGGGGATGGGGGTCTTTCTCCCCCTCCCATGGGTGGCCCAGGGGCTGCAACCCTGGCTGGGTCTGCCACCCTTCGGCCAGGAAGGGATGAATTGGGGACGTGGGGCAGGCAGCCAAGCTTTGCAGAGCCCGGGGGCCACTTAAGGCCACACGGAAGAGCCTCCCTCCTTCCCCTTGCAGGCTGGCATCCAGCCACACCGCGGCTGAACTGAGTTTGGTCAAGACCCAAGTGGCTGGCACCCTGCAGGAAGGACAAGCTGGATGGGGGGACTGGAGGGGAACTAGCTGGCTTGCCGTCGCCCAGGCATTGGTGCCATCCGGGCAGCGAAACCTTGGAGCTTTTGCAGTGCCTGTTCTGCTTCATGCTCCCAGCCGGCTTCATCCAGGCACCCCTTTTTCATCCCTGTGCACCCCAATTTTGAATGTTCATTCTCTTCTCTTCCATTCTAATTTCTCATCTTCTATCTTCTATCTTATTTCTATTCTATATTCTATTGTTTCTCTTCTCTTCCATTCTAATTTCTCATCTTCTATCTTCTATCTTATTTCTATTCTATCTTCTATTCTATTTCTCTTCTCTTCCATTCTAATTTCTCATCTTCTATCTTCTATCTTATTTCTATTCTATATTCTATTCTGTTTCTCTTCTCTTCCATTCTAATTTCTCATCTTCTATCTTCTATCTTATTTCTATTCTATCTTCTATTCTATTTCTCTTCTCTTCCATTCTAATTTCTCATCTTCTATCTTATTTCTATTCTATATTCTATTCTGTTTCTCTTCTCTTCCATTCTAATTTCTCATCTTCTATCTTCTATCATTTCTATTCTATCTTCTATTCTATTTCTCTTCTCTTCCATTCTAATTTCTCATCTTCTATCTTCTATCTTATTTCTATTCTATATTCTATTCTATTTCTTTTCTCTTCTCTTCCATTCTAATTTGTCTTATCTTCTATCTTTTATATTATTTCTGTTAAGTTTTGAGCATGGGCGAGAAAGAATGGAGACAAGCCTCTGAACGGTGAACTTCAGCTCTTTATTTTACATCGTGACTTCTCACTTTAACAGCAGTTGAACCCGCCTTATATAGGCAAACCCTGTAACTTTTAACCAATAACGAACTAGGAATGCTAGCTCTTAGAACCAATAGGAACTCTCTGTTAAGGGCCAATTGGATTCCCCGGAACGGGCCAATCCGGTCCAGCCGCTTAACAGCCAATCAGAAGTGCAGGGCCAGAACCCTGCACTTAACTCCAAGCTCACACTTTATTAATCTTTATGCATACACAACACCCCTTCCCCCTGGCTTCTTATTTGCAGGGCGCAGTTACAAAGTCCCTTAGGTAGGATGGTTGTCTTATTAGTCTCTTTGATTTCCGTTGTATCGGCTGGCTGCAATCATGCTGAGGTAGATCGTTGTTTGGCAGTGGGGCTGTTTCTGGTTCAGAGTTCACTTCTACGTCGTTGCCCACATTCTCTGCAATTCTCTGAGGTGCAACCATTTCTCCCTCCGGCTCCGCTTCCTGAGTTTCTATTAAACCGTCGTTTCCTTCGAACGGGTTTCCTAGGACTTCATCTTCTTCCGTACCTCCCCCCCCCTCAGTTTGGTCATAGGGAAGTTGCGGACTGGCCACTAAAGCCGCGATCGTAACTGATCAATATGCCGTTTCCAAAGTTTATCGTCAAGGCATTATACAAGGTAGGATCTGGGGCCGGTTACACGTACTACTGTCGCTTCCACCCACAACGGGTCGCCCGATAGGTTTTTAGCATAAACCAGGTCTCCCTACCTGGAATGTATGACAGCGGCCGCTGGATCCTAATGGTTTCTCTGGTTCATAAGCTGGGTGCAACCGGTCGAGGTGGGAGCGGAGCTTTCATCCCATTAGCAGTTCGGCGGGAGTTTTGTTGGTGACGCTATGTGGGGTGATGTGTTGCAAGAAGAGGATTTGATTGACCTTGTCGTCAATGTTGTCGTAGTCTACCTTTTGCAAGGTTTTCTTCACAAATTGGACCATGCGTTCTGCTTTGCCATTGGTCGCAGGGTGCACAGGTGAGGTGAGCGCATGGCGGATGCCGCAGTCAGCGAGGTACTGCTCGAACGCTAGTGCGGTAAATTGAGGGCTGTTATCGGATACCAGGACGTCTGGTAATCCGTGGGTTGCAAAGAGTCTGTTTAAGATTTTGATAACCGCCTCGGAGGTCGTAGTCGTCATGCGATGGATTTCGAGCCAATTCGAGTAGGCGTCGGTGGTAAGCAGGAAGGTGTGGCCTTTGGTTGGCCCAGCGAAGTCCAAGTGAATTCGGGACCAGGTCCACGTGGTGTCTCCCATTCAGTAGGCATAGCTTTTGGTGGGGCGTTGCTGACTTCTTGGCATTTGGGACAAGCTTTAACCCACTGTTCGATTTGCTTGTCAATGCCCGGCCACCATGCGTAGCTGCACGCAAGGGCTTTCATTTGCACGATGCCGGGGTGGCCATCATGCAAGGTTCTCAGCAGCGCTTTCTGGAGTCGTTCTGGGATAACGACTCTATCGCCCCAGATGACACAGCCCTTCTGGGAGAAAAGCTCAGTTTGTCGAGTCTTGAATGGTGTGAAATCATCTGATAGCTGGTCCAATGGCCATCCGTGTTCTACCCAGCCTAGGACTCGTGCTAGGGTGTGGTCGCGTTTGGTTTCTCTCACGATATCTCGGGCGGTTAGTGGTGGCGAGTTGAGTGCCTCAATTTGTAACGTGGTTACCGTTGGTGCAGGATCGTCGAGAGCCTCTGGAAGCAGTGCTCGGCTCAATGCGTCGGTGTGGGGAATGGCTTTCCCTGGGCGGTATTGCAGCCGATAGTTATAATCAGCTAAGAATTCTGACCATCAGGTCATCCTAGGGGATAATATGTAGGGAGTCGGCTTATCACCGGCTATTATCCCCAATAAAGGTTTGTGGTCAGTTACAATAGTAAAAACCCGGCCATACACATATTCGTGGAATCTTTTCACAGCTGAGACAATTACGAGGGCTTCTTTATCAATTTGTCCATAGTTTCGTTCAGTCTTTGAAAGAGTCTTTGAAAGAGTCTTTGAAAAATATGCAACAGGGGTTTCGTTCCCATTAGGTAGTACGTGGCTCAAAATGGCGCCCACCCCGAAAGGCGATGCATCACAGGTTATAACTAACGGCAAAGTCTCGTTATACTCCATGAGTACAGAGTCAGAAGTGAGCAGTTTTTTAACGTTTCGGAACACCTGTTCTTCACGGTAACCCCATAGCCAATTTGCTTTTTTATCTAACAACCGGTATAATGGTTCAGCGACAATTGCTTTGTGTGGCAAAAATACATTATAAAAATTGATGAGGCCTAGGAACGCCTGGAGATCAGCCTTGTTTCGTGGCCTGGGAGCATTTTTGATCGCTTTTAATTTACTTTCGGTAGGGTGAATGCCCTGGCTATCAATCAGGTACCCTAAAAACTCAACACTGTCAGTACATAATATACATTTGTTTTTTTTTAACCTTAAGACCGGCCTCTTGGAATTTTTTTAGGACTAATTTTAACCGGTCCTGTAAGATTTTTTTTGTAGGGGCTGCAATTAATACATCGTCAAAATAGGGGACCATGCCCTTAATCCCTTGCAATAACCTTTCCATAAGGCTCTGAAAAATCCCCGGGGCTACACTAACTCCAAATTGCAGCCGGGTACATTTAAATGCACCTTGGTGCGTCACAATAGTTTGGGCCTGTGCCGTTTTTTCATCTACTGGTAATTGCTGATATGCCTGAGCTAAATCTAATTTAGCGAAAACTTTTCTGCCCCCCAGGGAATGGAGGAGGTGCTGCACCACCGGAACTGGATACGCGTTCTGCTGTAGGGCGTGGTTCAAAGTGGCCCGGTAGTCCCCACAAATTCGGATTGACCCGTCTGGCTTAATGGGTGTTACAATAGGGGTTTCCCAAGGGGAGTGATCGATGGGCTCTAACACCCCCTGAGCTATTAGTTTGTCGAGTTGTTTGTCGATTTTCAATTTTAAGGCAAACGGAACTCGACAGGGCTTTAGGCAAATGGACGCTACCTTTGGATCTAGGCTGAATGAAATTGGGGTCCTCTTGTACTCGCCTAAGCTGTCCACAAAGACATCCCTGAACTCATAGACAAGGTCTTCCTCCCAGTCACAGCCACTGACTCGGTTTACGCTGGCCACTTCAATGCCGAGTGGCGCGAACCATTGGAGGCCTAGTAGGCTAGGCCTATCTCTATCGATGACTGTTAAAGGTAAGTACGCTGTGTGCTTCTTGAAGGAGACTCGGACTCAGCAGGACCCGACGACGGGGATTCAATTTCCTTGGTAGTCCTTGAGGATGAGGCGTTGGAAGCGGAGATCTTGGCGTTGAATTGTGGGGATGAATTGCTTGAATATCTTCCAGGATACCATCGAGAGGGACGATCCCGAGTCGACCTCCATATGGCAGGGCTGGTTCTCGATGGCTACCGTGACTCGGATTTTCTTAGTATCCAAAGCTGAGGCATGACCGATAGTGATAGTATGGTGAGCCTCTTCTTTCTGCAAAACTCGATTTCTGTAGGAGTGGTTCACTGGCTCTCGCCGTACAGGACAGTTTCCTGTCGATTGGTGAAAGTTAGCCCCTTTTGAGGCCTGGCTGGGTCCTGGCAAGCTGCGGCAGACCCGTCCGATGTGGCCTCATTTCCCGCACTCATGGCAGAGTGCGTCGCGGAATTTGCATTCGGACCTAGCATGGTTGGCTCCACAGCCAGCGCAAGGATGTAAGGGCTTCGGGTGGTGGTCCCGGTCAGACCGCAGTCGATGGACCCCTTCTTCGTCGCTGTCTGATGATGAAGAGAGATCCTCGTGGTGCGTTGTCGCAAGCTGCCCTTCTGAACTAGGTGAGATTTCGCTGGTCGGTGGTGGTACCGGAGCGCGGTTTCGGCATAGTTGTGCAGCCGACTTCCTGGTTGCTTCTGCTGAAGTAGCATCGGCGATGGCGTCGGCAAGGCTGATGTTGCCTTTCGCCATCAGCTTGCTTTGGACAGCTGGTGCATCTAATCCCAGAACTATGCGATCTCTTAGTGCCTCTTCTAAATCGGTGAATCTGCAGAGGCCTCCCAAATTTCGGAGGTCTGCTATGAAGTTGGCCAGTCTTTCTCCCTTTCGCTGGCTTCTCTGATAAAACTCATGGCGTCTCACGAGCGAAGGCATGGTCAGGTCGTAGTGGTCCCATAGGATAGGTTCGAGGTCATCCCAATCCATGGCCATCACTTCTCAGGGTTTGGCTAGTGCTTTAGCCATCTTAAATACGGTTGGACCACAATGCATTAGGAACACCACCCGTTTCTTCCCGGCTGTGGCGTCTTTTAAGTTGTTCGCCTCTAGGAACATTTGGAAACGATCCATGTAAGACTCCCAGTCTTCCTGTGTTGGACTGAACGGAGCGGGTGGTACGATGCCGCCGGACATGGTTCCGTTGTTGGTGTCGCCTGTCACGTGCGCGGTGTTTTTCGAAGTTTCGTTGGTTCAGCTTTCTCCATATCCCATCCTCGTCGCCAGTGTTAAGTTTTGAGCATGGGCGAGAAAGAATGGAGACAAGCCTCTGAACGGTGAACTTCAGCTCTTTATTTTACATCGTGACTTCTCACTTTAACAGCAGTTGAACCCGCCTTATATAGGCAAACCCTGTAACTTTTAACCAATAACGAACTAGGAATGCTAGCTCTTAGAACCAATAGGAACTCTCTGTTAAGGGCCAATCGGATTCCCCGGAACGGGCCAATCCGGTCCAGCCGCTTAACAGCCAATCAGATGTGCAGGGCCAGAACCCTGCACTTACTCCAAGCTCACACTTTATTAAATCTTTATGCATACACAACAATTTCTATTCTATATTCTATTCTATTTCTCTTCTCTTCTCTTCCATTCTAATTTGTCTTATCTTCTATCTTCTATATTATTTCTATTCTATATTCTCTTCTATTTCTCTTCTCTTCTCTTCCATTCTAATTTCTCTTCTATCTTCTATATTATTTCTATTTCTATTCTCTTCTATTCTTCTTCTCTTCCATTCTAATTTGTCTTATCTTCTATCTTCTATATTATTTTTATTCTATATTCTATTCTATTTCTATTCTCTTCTCTTCCATTCTAATTTCTCTTCTATCTTCTATATTATTTCTATTTCTATTCTCTTCTATTCCTCTTCTCTTCCATTCTAATTTGTCTTATCTTCTATCTTCTATATTATTTCTATTCTATATTCTATTCTATTTCTATTCTATTCTCTTCCATTCTAATTTCTATTATCATCTATCTTCTATATTATTTCTATTCTATATTCTATTCTATTTCTATTCTCTTCCATTTTATTCTATTCTATTCCTCTTCTCTTTTAATTTCCAGTCTATTCTACATTATTTCTGTTCTATTCTATAATCTATTCTATTTCCTCTTCTAGTTTCTATTCTATTCTGTATTATTTATGTAATATTCTCTTTTATATTCTTCTATTTCACTTCTCTTCTAATTTCTCTTCTCTTCTGTATTCTATATTATTTTTTCTTCTCTATATTATTTCTATTCTATTCTATATTCTATTCTATTTCCCTTCTAGTTTCTCTTCTACTTCATTCTATTCTCTTCTATATTCTATTCCATATTATTTCTATAATATTCTCTTCTATACTCTCTATTTCTCTTCTCTTTTATTTTTTCTCTTCTATATTCTCTTCTATATAATTTTTCTTCTCTTCTATATTATTTATCTTCTATTTTATATTCTATTCTATTTCTCTTCTCTTCTAGTTTCTATTCTATTCTATATTCTATTCTACAGTATTTTATTTCTATAATATTCCCTTCTCTTCTATATTCTCCTCAATTTCTCTTCTCTTTTAATTTCTATTCTATTCTCTTGTATCTGTTCTATCCTAACCCTTACCCCTCCCACTTCTCCACTATCTTTGGGTTCCCACTGAACACCCCATTCTTTGCAGCATAGGAAACTTCAAAATTGCAAAATCATCTCTTTGGTACATGAACCTAGCTTGCATCCTGAGATTGGCCAGTGAGGGGAAAGGGGATACGATCCTGTTATAGTGCACATACACACACACACACGCACAAACACACACACACATACACACTCACACACAATTGCACTGACCATCGTTGGTGGGGATTACGGGCAGCCCATCTGCCTTGTGGAAGCAGCCAGTGATGGACAGCTGGTGTGGAGCTGGGGTTTGGGGTGGGATTAAGGGTGACCCAGCAAAGGACCAGCTTTACAGAATGACAGCGTTTGGAAGGGGCCTCAGAAGTCATCTAGTCCAACCCCCTGCTCAAGCACGACATCGTTTACAGAAGGATAGAATGACAGCGTTTGGAAGGTCATCTAGTCCAACCCCCTGCATTCCAAATTGATCCAAATTCAGACGCTTGGTTACCGACTCGCATTTATGATGGTTGCAGCATCCCCATTGAGTTATATATTATATATATTATCTTTATTAGTTTATAGGATATAATACAAAATAGAAAAGAAAAAAGCCCGTTTTATGACTTTTCTTGCCACTGTTGTTAAGTGAATTGCTGCAGTTGCTGGTCTTTAAGTGAGTCTGCCTTCCCCAATGACTTTGCTGATCACCCAAGAGGGATTACATGACACACACACACACACACACACACACACCTTTTCCAGGAAGCCGTGACCGTCATAAATACAAGTCAGTTGCCACGCGACTAGGGAGACACTGCCTCACAAGGGTAAAACTTTGGGCCTCAGGCAAGTAAGTAAGGCCTCAGGCAATGACGAAAGGAGTGGTTGCCTTCCTTGGGGGTGAGCTGCTCTGACCCACTTCTTTCTCCAATCCGATTACAAAGCCGCATAAATCCAGAGCTCGCAGGCAGCTTAATCTTGTAGGGAGTCTAAGAAGAATATAGAATAGATAAATGGATGGATAGATGGATAAATTCAGATTCAGATTAACAGAGTTGGAAGGGACCTTATAGGGATGATAGTTAGATAGACAGGTTAGATAGGATAGATAGATAGATAGATAGATAGATAGATAGATAGATAGATAGATAGATAGATAGATAGATAGATAGGATATATATATATATATATATATATATATATATATATATATATATATATATATATATATATATATATATATGGATCTTTGGTTATTCGGGTTTTCTCCCGCGTAAGATTGGAATTATCTAGGCAACGTTTCGATGAAGTCTCATTCATCATCTTCAGGCTTGGTCTTCAGCTCTGTGCTTCTCAGAGTGATGTGAGCTCGCAGCTGCTTCTTCCTTTTAACTGCTCCTGGGGGTGTGACTTGATTGGCTGGGGGCTTGGCTGTGTTCTGATTGGATGGGGGGGTGTTCTCATTGGTTGGGGGTTTGGCTGTGTTCTGATTGGTTGGGGGGTTGGCTGTGTTCTGATTGGCTGGAGGCGTGTTCTGTTCAGGTGGGGGCTTGATTGTGCTCAGGTTAGTCTTAGTTGCTGGAGGGTTTGAGCTGGTGAGCTGTGATAATATATATATATTATAACCTCAGAAACCTCAGAACCTCAGAAAACATATTATATATATATATATATATATATATATATATATATATATATATATATATATATATATATATATATATATATATCCACTTCAAACCCCTCTGAGCCATACATGAAGCGAACTGACCCCCACCATGAAGATGCAGCACGACCACGAACTCGAAGCCAAACAGCAAGATCACAGCTCACCAGCTCAAACCTTCCAGCAACTAAGACTAACCTGAGCACAACTAAGCCCCCATCTGAACAGAACACGCCTCCAGCCAATCAGAACACAGCCAATCCCCCAAGCAATCAGAACACAGCCAAACTCCCACCCAATCAAGTCACACCCCCACTAGCAGTTAAAAGGAAGAAGCAGCTGCAAGCTCACATCACTCTGAGAAGCACAGAGCTGAAGACACAAGCCTGAAGATGATGAATGAGACTTCATCGAAACATTGCCTAGATACTTCCAATCTTACGCGGGAGAAAACCTGAATAACCAAAGATCCACATATATATATGTGTGTGTGTGTGTGTGTGTTTTCTGAGGTTCTCGCGGGTATTTGACCAAAGATCCATATATATACATACATATACATATACGTATACATATACATATACATATACATATACATATACATATACATATACATATACATATACATATACATATACATATACATATACATATACATATACATATACATATACATATACATATACATATACATATACATACATACATACATACATACATATATATATATATATATATATCCTATCTATCTATCTATCCTCACAGACAAACACAATACAGAAGCCTGATGATGTCAGGCAAGATTCTGCCGAAATGTTGCTACAACTTTAAAAGCACATGGGAAAATGCCCGAACAAAGCTGAATACTAGATGTAGATAGATAGATAGATAGATAGATAGATAGATAGATAGATAGATAGATAGATAGATAGATAAACACACACACACACATACAAACTTACATATATACACTGCTCAAAAAAAATAAAGGGAACACTTAAACAACACAATGTAACTCCGAGTCAATCACACTTCTCTGAAATCAAACTGTCCACTTAGGTAGCAACACTGATTGACAATCGATGTCACATACTGTTGTGCAAATGGAATAGACAACAGGTGGAAAGCAGAGGCAAGTAGCAAGACATCCCCAATAAAGGAGTGGTTCTGCAGGTGGTGACCACAAACCACTTCTCAGCTCCTATGCTTTCTGGCTGATGGTTTGGTCACTTTTGAATGCTGGCGGTGTTTTCACTCTAGTGGTAGCATGAGATGGAGTCTACAACCCACACAAGGGGCTCAGGTCGTGCAGCTCATCCAGGATGGCACATCAATGCGAGCTGTGGCAAGAAGGTTTGCTGTGTTTGTCAGCATAGTGTCAGAGCATGGAGGTGCTACCAGGAGAGAGGCCAGTACATCAGGAGATGTGGAGGAGGCTGTAGGAGGGCAACAATCCAGCATCAGGACCGCTACCTCTGCCTTTGTACAAGGAGGGACAGGAGGAGCACTGCCAGAGCCCTGCAAAATGACCTCCAGTGGGCCACAAATGTGCATGTGGCTGCTCAAACGGTCAGAAACAGACTCCATGAGGGTGGTATGAGGGCCCGACGTCCACAGGTGGGGGTTGTGCTTACAGCCCAACACCATGTAGGACGTTTGGCATTTGCCAGAGAACACCAAGATTGGCAAATTCGCCACTGGCGCCCTGTGCTCTTCACAGATGAAAGCAGGTTCACACTGAGCACATGTGACAGACGTGACAGGGTCTGGAGACGCCATGGAGAACGTTCTGCTGCCTGCAACATCCTCCAGCATGACCGGTTTGGCAGTGGGTCAGTCATGGTGTGGGGTGGCATTTCTTTAGGGGGCCACACAGCCCTCTATTATAGATTCAGGCATGGGTAGAATGAATGGAGACAGTCTTAGTTGGTGAACTTTCAGCTCTTTATTGCATAGTGACTTCTAACTTGTATAACAACAACTCTGCCTTATATAGGCAATTCTAATGTGAAATAACCAATAGGGAGCTGTAAAACGCTAGCTCCAGAACCAATAAGAGTCCTTCGTTAAGGGCCAATCAGATTCTCAGAACCCAACCAATCCGATCTAGCCGCTTAACACCCAATCAAAAGTGCAGGGCCAGAACCCTGCACTTTACCCCAAGCTTACCTGTATTCAACTATTTACATACATAACACCCCTTCCCCCTGGCTCCACAATTAATTTGTGACTATGTAGTCTTTTAAATAGGACAGTTGTCTCTTGGGTCTGTCAGATTTTCTTTGGACTGGCTGCGTGCAGTCCCGTTGAGGTAGGGTGTTGTTTTGTAGTGGCTCGGCTTCTCGTTCTGGTGTGATTTCCCTTGGAGCGTATGATTCTTCTTCCTGCTCCATTTCCTGGGTTTCACTTGATTCATCGCTTTCTTGGAACAGGTTTCCTGGCATGTCGTCTTCTTCTCTTCCTTCCCCCCCCCTCAGTTTGGTCGTTGGGAAGTTGTTGGCTGGCCGTTATGAGTCGTGACCGTAATTGGTCAATATGTCTTTTCCATAGTCTCTCATCAATACATTTTACAATATAGGATCTGGGCCCAGTCTCGCGTATTACCGTTGCTTCAATCCAAACTGGGTCGCCCGATAAATTTCTTGCATAAACGGGGTCGCCTACCTTGAAGATACGGTAGTGTCCGCTGGATCCTGAAGGCTTCTCTGGCTCATAAGCAGGGTGCAGTCGGTCGAGGCAGGAACGGAGTTTTCGCCCCATGAGAAGTTCTGCGGGAGTTCTGCCGGTTTCGCTGTGCGGAGTGATGTGTTGTAGAAGTAGAATGCGGTTTATTTTTTCGTCAAGATTATCATAGTCCACCTTTTGTAAAGTCTTTTTTACAAATTGTACCATGCGTTCCACTCGGCCGTTGGTAGCAGGATGGGCCGGCGAGGTGAGCGCATGGCGGATGCCGTTATCAGCAAGGTACTGTTCAAACATTAGCGCTGTAAACTGTGGTCCGTTATCGGACACCAGGACGTCCAGCAATCCATGATTTGCCAAGAGTCTATTGAGGACTTTAATGACTGCCTCGGAGATTGTATTGGCCATTCGATGAATTTCTAACCAATTAGAGTATGCATCGACAGTCAACAGCAATGTCTGTCCTTTGATCGGCCCTGCGAAATCCAAGTGGATTCTGGACCAGGGTCCACGTGGCGTCTCCCATTTGGTTGGTGCAGCTTTTGGCAGTGCGTTGGTGGTTTGTTGGCACTTGGTGCAGGCCTTGACCCATTGCTTGATGTGTCAGTCCATGCCTGGCCACCAAGCGTAGCTCCGTGCAAGTGCCTTCATTTGCACGATCCCGGGATGTCCATCGTGCAAGATTTGTAACAGCGTCTTTTGGAGTCGTTCTGGGACGACGACTCTATTGCCCCAGATGACGCAGCCTTTTTGTGAAAAAAGTTCAGTCTGTCTTGTTTTAAATGGCGCGAAGTCATCTGGGATCTGGTCCAATGGCCATCCACGCTCTACCCAGCCTAGGACTCGAGCTAGGGTGTGGTCTCGTCTGGTCTCCCTCGCGATATCTCGAGCAGTCATAGGAGGCGAGTTGAGCGTTTCGATTTGTAACGCTGATACTGTTGGTGCCGGATCGTCGAGGGTCTCTGGTAGCGGTGCTCTGCTGAGTGCGTCGGCGTGGGGAATGGCTTTCCCCGGTCGATGTAACAATCGATAATTATAACCAGCTAGGAACTCTGACCATCGAGTCATTCTTGGGGACAATATATAGGGGGTTGGTTTGTCCCCAGCGATTATCCCCAGTAAAGGTTTGTGGTCAGTTACAATTGTAAATGTCCTTCCATATACATACTCATGGAATTTTTTTACGGCTGACACAATTGCAAGAGCCTCCTTGTCTATTTGCCCATAGTTACGTTCTGCCTGGGAGAGAGTCTTCGAAAAGTATGCAACGGGAGCTTCATTTTCATTAGGCAGCACATGGCTCAAAATAGCGCCCACCCCAAACAGTGAGGCATCACAAGTTATAACCAAGGGTAATGTTTCATTATATTGCATAAGTACAGAATCAGATGTAAGTAAATCTTTTACATTTCTAAACGCTTTTTCTTCTCGGTAACCCCAAACCCACAATGCTTTCTTATCTAATAACCGGTGTAATGGTTCAGCCACAGTCGCCTTATGCGGTAAAAACACATTGTAGAAATTGATAAGGCCTAAAAATGCTTGAAGATCAGTTTTGTTACGAGGTCTGGGAGCATTTCTAATCGCCCTTAATCTCAGTTGGGTGAATACCCTGACTATCAATGCGATAACCTAGAAATTCAACACTGTCGGTATACAGATGACATATATCCCTTTTTACTTTCAATTCCGCTTCTTGGAATTTTTTAAGAACACATTTTAAACGATTCTGCAGAATTTTTTTACTAGGGGCTGCAATCAATACGTCATCAAAATACGGAACGACGCCCTTGATTCCCTGCAACAATTGTTCCATTAAACTTTGGAATATTCCCGGGGCTACACTTATCCCGAATTGCAATCGGGTACATTTAAAAGCACCTCTGTGCGTTACTATCGTTTGGGCTTGGGCTGTTTTATCGTCCATGGGCAATTGTTGATAGGCTTGAGCTAAATCTAACTTAGCAAAAACCTTTCCACTTCCCAGAGAATGAAGGAGGTGCTGCACCACCAGCACTGGATACGCGTTCTGCTGGAGGGCGTGGTTTAGAGTGGCCCGGTAGTCCCCACAGATTCGGATTGACCCATCTAGTTTAATGGGGGTTACAATAGGAGTTTCCCATGGGGAATGATCAATGGGTTGTAGTACCCCTTGTTTAATTAGTTTGTCAAGTTGTTCATCTATCTTGGCCTTAAGGGCGAACGGAACTCGACGGGGCTTTAAACGGATCAGGGCGACCTTAGGGTCGAGGCTGAACGAAATTGGGGTCCCCTTATACTCGCCCAGACGATCTGCGAAGACATCGCTGAATTCAGACATAAGATCCTCCTCCCACTCGCAATCACCGACTCGGTTCACGCCGGTTACTTCGATGCCGAGTGGCGCAAACCATTGGAGCCCAACAAACTAGGCCTGTCCCTATCGATGATCGTTAGAGGTAAGTATGCCGTATGCTTTTTAAACGAGACGTGGACTCGACAAGACCCGACCACAGGGATCCGATTCCCTTGGTAGTCTTTAAGGATGAGAAGTTGCATTCGAAGGTCTTGGCGTTGGATGGTAGGAATGAGCTGCTTTAATGTCTTCCATGACACCATCGAGAGGGATGATCCCGAATCGACCTCCATGTGGCAGGGTTGGTTCTCTATGGCTACTGTAACTCGAATCTTCTTAGCGTCCATGGCCGAGGCGTGACCTATAGTGATAGTATGGTGAGCCTCTTCTTTCTGAAACGCTCGATATCTGTAGGAGTGGTTTGCTGGGTCTCGCCTTACAGGACGGTTTCCTGCTGATTGGCGAAAGTTGGTTCCCTTTGAGGCCGGACTTGGTCCCGGTAAACTGCGACAGACTCAACCGATGTGGCCTCGTTTCCCGCACTCATGGCAGAGTGTGTCGCGGAATTTGCAGTCTGCCCTGGGATGGTTTGCCCCGCAGCCAGCGCAAGGGCGTGAGGTTTTAGGACGAGGGTCCCAGTCGGACCGCAGTCGATGGACCCCTTCTTCGTCACTGTCTGACGACGAAGAGAGGTCCTCGTAGTGCGTTGTCGCCAACTGCCCTTCTGAACTGGGTGAGATGTCGCCTGTCGGTGGGTTTGTTGGGTTTCAGCTTCGCCGTAGTTGCGCCACGGACTTTTTGGTTGCCTCAGCGGCAGTGGCTTCGGCGATGGCGTCAACAAGGCCGATGTCGCCCTTCGCCATCAGCTTGCTCTGCACGCTTAGCGCATCTAATCCCAGAATTAGGCGGTCTCTCAATGCTTCATCTAATTCTGCGAACCCGCAGAGGCCTCCTAAGTGTCGGAGGTCTGCCACGAAGTCAGCCACACTCTCTCCTTTTCGTTGGCTTCATTGATAGAACTCGTGGCGTCTCACGAGTGTGGGTACGGTTGGCGCGTAATGATCTCTCAGGAGAGGTTCGAGGTCGTCCCAGCTTATTGCTTTCACTTCTCGAGGCTTCGCGAGGGCTTTAGCCATTTTAAAGACAGCCGGGCCGCAGTACGTCAGGAACAGCGCCCGCTTCTTGGCTGGTGTGGCGTCCTTCAGGTTGTTCGTTTCGAGGAACATCTGAAAGCGATCCATGTAGGATTCCCAATCCTCTTGGTTTGGATCGAACGGAGCGGGTGGTACGATGTCACCAGACATGGCTTCCGTTGGTGGCACCGTTTTTTACACGTGCTCTGTTTTTCTTCCAAGTTCCTTAAGATCAGATG
>JAUCBL010000035.1:174351-279351 GCA_033807585.1 Hydrophis major
GGGTGGTTTTCTTGCAGACGTTTTGTGGCCCAACTAGGTAACATCCTCAGTGCTAGAAGGGAGGAGGGTTTGGGGATAGGAGGAGGAGGAAGAGAAAGGAGAAGGAATAAAGGGAAGGAAGGAAGGGAAGGAAGGAAGGAAGGAAGGAAGGAAGGAAGGAAGGAAGGAAGGAAGGAAGGAAGGAAGGAAAGGAAGGAAGGAAGGAAGGAAGGAAGGAAGGAAGGAAGGAAGGAAGGAAGGAGGAAGGAAGGAAGGAAGGAAGGAAGGAAAGGAAGGAAGGAAGGAAGGAAGGAAGGAAGGAAGGAAGGAAGGAAGGAAGGAAGGAAGGGAAGGAAGGAAGGAAGGAAGGGAAGGAAGGAAGGAAGGAAGGAAGGAAGGAAAGGAAGGAAGGAAGGAAGGAAGGAAGGAAGGAAGGAAGGAAGGAAGGAAAGGAAGGAAGGAAGGAAGGAAGGAAGGAAAGGAAGGAAGGAAGGAAGGAAGGAAGGAAGGAAGGAAGGAAGGAAGGAAGGAAGGAAGGAAGGGAAGGAAGGAAGGAAGGGAAGGGAAGGAAGGAAGGAAGGAAGGAAGGAAGGAAGGAAGGAAGGAAGGAAGGAAGGAAAGGAAGGAAGGAAGGAAGGAAGGAAGGAAGGAAGGATTGTGGAGGTCCTTGTTGCTCTGAGCTTGGGGAATTTTCTTGCAGACCTTTCATGACCCAACTAGGTAACATCCTCAGTGCTAGAAGGGAGGAGCATTTGAGGAGAAGAGGAGGAGGGAGGGGGGATGGTTGGTGCCTTCTGTGCTTGGTTGTTTTCTTACGGACGTTTCATGATCGAACTAGGAAGTACCATCAGTGCTAAAAGGGAGGAGGGGTTGTGGAGAGGAGGAGGAGGAAGACTGAGGGTCCTTGGTACTCTGTGAGATGGGTTGTTGCAAACGTTTCATGATCCAACTGGGTAACATCATCAGTGCTAGAAGGGAGGAGGGATTGTGGAGAAGGAGGAGGCACGGGAGAAGGAGGAAGAGGAAGAAGAGAAGGAAGTGCAGGACTGAGGGATCCTTGGTGCTCTCTGAACTGGGTTATTTTCTTGCAGACGTTTCGTGACCCAACTAGATAACGTCATCAGCGCAGCAGTCTCCTTTTCTAGAGCCTGGGCCCTCTGCTCTATGGCTGCCTCCTGAAGCAAGGCACAATCTATATTAAGACCATCCTAAAAAGCAACTATTAAGCCAACTACTAGTGGGTGAAGAAGAAGTGGCCATCTTACGATCCTCCAAAGTAGCTCTTACCTCCCACGCGGACTTCAGTCTCTGTCCGCACAGAATAAGGGTTTTGCAGGAGACAGGCCAGGAGAGGCACACAGAGTGAGTAGATAAAAGGTGTGAACACCAAGAACAAAAACAACGAAATGGAGAAGAAGACAGAGAAATTGGGGAGGGGGACCAGGGAGGGGGGTGCGGTCTTTTTTTACCTTGGCCGCGCAGGAGATGTTCATGGGCAGGTTGCCCCCTGCGTAGAAGTTGATGATCTACAAAGGAAAGGAAGTTGTTTAGGACAATGTTTCTCAAACTCGGTGGATGGAGGATGCAAACGGTTCACACTGGTTTGAGCGAACCGGTTGTTAAATTTTTTTAATCCATTTTAATTGCCGCTTTGGCAAACCTATAAATTCCACCCCTGGCCGGCCCCATCCACCCCTCCTCTCCCACCCTCCTCACCCCACCCCTCCCCTCCCCACATGGCCCATTTTCAATGCCAGGTAAGTACAGGGCCTGCTCAGTGGCTTCGGGAGGGCGAAAAATGGGCCTCCTGCAGGCTCCGGAAGGCTGGAAACGGGCCCACTTCTGGCCTCCGGAGCCCGGGGAGGCTGTTTTCACCTTCCTGGAGGCTCAAAGAAAGCCTCCACAGCCTGGGGAGGGTGAAAACACCACCACCATCCTGCCATGGTGCAGGAAGCCCACTAGGCCACACCCACCCAGAAACCGAGCAGAAAGCCGGCTGCTAAAAATTTTTGAAGCCCACCCCTGACTCCAACTCCCATAATCCCCCAGCTGGCAGATCAGTTTCCTATTTAATTATCATGCCATTTAGCCCATTTTTTAAACTCATTTATTCATTTACTTTGTCATTTACCTTGTCATTTTCCCCCACTTTGCTGAAGTCAGGTTATTTTACGTCGACTGCATTCCCACTATCTACTAAGAAAGTTATCCACATTAAAAACAAAAACAAAAACGGTGATATTTTGTTCTTTTTGTCCTATCTGGGCTGAATTCTAGTCAATCCTTGCTGGGAGTTGGGAGTTGAAGTCCACCCATCCTCTAGGGGCCACAAACTTTGGTTTAGGATCGCCATTTGGTTCTCGGTGTTTTTTTACACTTAATGACCATTTCAGCACCCCTGAGGTCACATGATCAAAATTGGCAACTGACTCGCATTTATGGTGGTCGTAGCATCCCGAGGTCACGCGATCCTTCTGACAAGCAAACCAGATTCACTTAATGGTGGTGTTACTAAAGTAAGATTCCACTGGGCCAGCGAGGCAAGAATGGCTGTAAAATGTCTGGCTTGGCGACATTAAGTTGTGGTTCAACTTTGGTCATAAATCGAGGACTACCTGAATTGGCCAGGAAGCCATTTTAAGAAGCCCCTTTTGCAATGTCCCCAACCCCAATTGCTTCTTCGTCTCCTCCCTATGTCCCCTCCTCTTATGGAGACCCTCTCCCCATTCTCCCTCAACCCACCCGGTTCATTTTGACCAAGATGCAGGGCTGTCCTTCCTGGTAGCCATAAGTCGAGTCGTTGAGTCCCGAACAGTCTCTCAACATCGTGCGGTTGAACTGGCAGGCCCTCTTGGGGTAGTTCAACACTCCGTTGTCCGGTTGTTCGTTGTAACGGCCAGGCTGGCAGAATTCGTTCATGGCCACTTGCCGAGAATCATTGTAGGCTGGCAGAGAGAAAGAGAGAGAGAGAGAGGAGGGGAGATTTGGTGGAGAAGATCCAGGTAGCCTCTTGGAGATTTCTCTTTCCTTTTTCCTTCTTTCCCTTCTCTTTTCTTCTCTTCCCTTCCTTTCCTTTTTCTCCTTTCCTTTCCTTTCCCTTCCTTCTTCCTTTCCTTTCCCTTTTCTCCTTCCCTTCTCTTTCCCTTTTTTCCTTTCCTCTCTTTTTCTCTTTCCCTTTCCTTTCCTTTTTCTCCTTCCCTTCTTCATTTCCTTTCCTTTTTCTCCTTCCCTTCCCTTCCCTTCTTTCCATTTTCTCCTTTTCTTCCCTTCCTTTTTCTCCTTCTGTTCCCTTCCCTTCTTTCCTTTTTCTCCTTTCCTTCTCTTTCCCTTTCTCCTTTCCTCTCTTCCTTCTCTCTCTTTTCTCTTTCCCTTTCCTTTTTCTCCTTCCTTCTTCTTTCCTTTCCTCCTTTTCTTTTTCTCTTTCCTTTCCTTTCCTTTCCTTTTTCTTCAAAATCAGGGTCAATGAGCCCCATAGCAAATGGGCCAGGCTGCATCGTGGTTTAGCTAAGGGTGGGTTGGGTTAGGATATAGGGGCACTTGCTAGGCCACAAACCATGGTTTCCTCAACTGTTGCTGTATGAGTGTTTTTTATTGCTGTTCTTGATTTGTTTTATTGAAATTCAGTTTTGTGAACTGCTCATAGTCGCTACAGTTGGGTGGACATATAAAAGTTTCCTTTCCCTAAAGCACTTTTTTAAAAAATAAACTTTATTAAATAGAAAAAGTTAAAATATACAAATATGCAAACTCAAAAGGCAAAGATTCACACAGACAAACATCACAATAATCTCTGTGCTAAAACTAATTAAGCTTTTCGTTGACAGTGAGTTAAATATTTCCTAGATTATATTCTGTGGCAGTTATTTCTTGATTCCTATAGGTTCTCTGTAATTTGTGTTCTATCAAACATAATGTTCTGTTATTAATGTTTGTTGTTGGATTATACTTATCTATTTTTACCGGTGAATTCCTTCTATTAATTGTTTAAAGGATGAGGGAGTCTAAGACTAACATTAACAATTCCTGTTTGTTATTGTATGTATCATAATCTGATTCATAAATTTGTTTTCCCCCCCTTGATTCCCCTTTTCGGTTTTTTTACATTCTAGCCAATCATACCACCTATTCCAGATCGAGTAAAATTCTGCCTTCTCTTTTCCTTTTAATTTTAATGTGAGTTTATCCATTTCTGTGCATTCACAAATTTTTTGAGTAATAAATTGTATTGGTGGTATATTAAGCAATTTCCAAAATTGAGGCAGTGAGGTATGTGCCGCTGTTAGAATATGGATAATCAAATATTTTACTTTGGAGGGATAACCTTCCTTAATGATACCCGGAAGATACAATCTAGGTTCCCACTGCAATCCACTCTGGACGATTTCTTCTAACCAAGTTTTAATTCTAAGCCAAAAAATTTTTGGCCACTGGGCATGTCCACCAGAGATGGAAGTAGGTACCATGATTCCCTTTGCATTTCCAACAAGTTGGAGTGGATGTTGGATATATTTTTGCTAATCTGGAGGGTGCTAGATGCCATCTATATATCATTTTATATAAGTTCTCTTTATAAGACACAGATTTAGTTATTGTAAGATTTCTCTGCCAGATTTCTTCCCAGTCTTCTAAGTCTATATTATGGCCGAAATTTCTTGCCCACGCTATCATTGGTCCTTTCACAATTTCCTCAGCTAATTCATATTCCAATAGATAATTATATAATTTAGATATATTTTTATCTGGGCCCCAAAGTATCTTATCAAATTTAGTGCTTTTTGACTCTATTCCAAATTCTTTTAAAACTTTCTCATATCTTATTGCTATTTGGAAATAGGACCAACGATCAATCATTATTTTTTGTTTTTCTAATTCTTGGGTCGATTTGAGCTTTCCTTCTTTGTCTAAAATTTGGTGATATTTGAAATTTTTACTAATGTCCACTGTATTAGGGTGGAACATTGCCTCCATTGTTGACAACTATAACGGAACTTTCATGTAATGGTTTTTCCTAATATCAGACCAGGTTTTTATCAAAGATTTGCGTAAAGTATGTCTCTGAAAGTATGAGTGATTTTTACTACTCGGGTTCCACAAGAAGGCATGCCACCCTATTTATTTGTAAGTCATATCCTTCTAATGTTAGAATTCTTTTGTTTTCCAATTTAATCCAAATCTTTATCCACATTAACATCGCTGCTTTATAATAATCGCTGCCTGGGAGACCAAAGCCGCCTCTGCTTTTACTGTCTTGTAAATAAATTTTCTTAATTCTTGACTTCTTGCCTGCCCAAATGAATTTCATAGTAATTTCTCTAAAGCACTTTCCTTCCTTCCTTCCTTCCTTCCTTCCTCCTTCCTACCTACCTACCTTCCTTTCCTCCCTTCACTTTCTCCCACTCTTCTCTCCTCCCCTCCTCCCTTCTCATCTTTTCCCTTTTCCTTCTCTTTCTTCTTTCTCTTCTTCTCCCTATTTTCCACTTTCCTCCTGCTCCTTTTCTCCCCATTCCCTTCCCTTCCACATAGGCACAGAAATCCTGGCCATGTGAGGGGTGACATGATAGCATCTTGCAATATTTGAGGGGCTGCCCCACAGAAGAGGAGAGGGCTAATCTATTCTCTAAAGCCCCCCAAGGCAGGACAAGAAGCAACGGATGGAAACTGGTCAAGAAGAGAAGTAACCTGGAATTCAGGAGAAAATTTCCTCACAGCGAGGACAATTAACCAGTGGAACTGCCTGCCTTCAGAGTTGTGAAATGCTACAACACTGGTGGTTTTTAAGAAATAGATTGGACTTGTCTGAAATTATACAGGGGCTCCTGCTTGAGCAGAGGGCTGAACTAGATGACCCCCAGGATCCCTTCCAAGCTGTCTTATTCTGTTATTCACCTTCAAAGGTGAACTTCGAACCCTTCCCTCACTTACCTTCCAAAAAGGTATTGAGCATTTTCACGTAGCTGTCCCAAGACTCCGTTTTGCTTAAGTTGTAAGTAATCTCCAGACTTTCTGTTTGAGGACGGATCATCATGCCTGCCATTAAAAGAGGAGAAAAATAAATCTAAAATCCAACTAAAATTAAAAACAGATAACATGAAATCATTCTGGAATAATAAAAAAAGAGAAAGTCAAAACATTAAAAATAAAAGCGACAAAGCAAAATAACTCAAAACCAAAAATAGAGAGAGAGAGAGAAAATCAATTAAAAATAAAAGAGATGAATAAATTAATATTGGCAATTAAAGAAAAAAGAAACTAAATACTATATGGCATGGGATCTATTTTATCAACAGTTGGAAAATAAAGAAATGTTAAAATGGAGTAGATGAATATACAGAGAAGTAAGTTAAGATTGCTTATAAAGATAAAATACCTCAGCAACAACAGTTTGTAAAGAAAATGTGATTACTGTTATTTTGGCAAGGAAAGTATGTTAATTATAATTGCTAGCATGAGATATATGTACCCAGTCAACACATTGTTTAAATGAAACATGGACTTGTCATAAATATAAAATAAAAATTTTAATAAAAAACAAATAAGAGACAAAAGCAAAATCATTCAAAACCCAAAAAGGAGAAAATCAAATCATCAAAATAAAAGACATATAACTCAAATATAAAATGTAAAAAGAAGTGAAATGATAATGACAAAATACAATATAAAATGTTAATGTCAAATCAAAATAAAAAAAAGGAAACAACATTAAAAAAAAAAAAAACAGGGCCCGTAAAAGATAAAAGGGAATGCACAATGTTATAAAAGAAATGATTTTTAAAAAAAATCAAATGAAAAAGACAAAAGAGAATGCAAAACGCAAAATTAAAATAAAAGATAAAATAATAAAAAGATAAATCAGAGTTGGAAGGGACCCTGGAGGTCATCTAGTCCAACCCCCCCAAGCAGAGAACTCCACACCGTTTCTGACAAAATGGCAGCCCAGACTCTTCTTGAAGGCCTCCAGGGATGGCGCTCCCACAAGCATCTAATCAAGGATGCAGAGAAAGACCGGAAGGGGGGCCAGTTCCTCTTCTACCTGGCCTGAGACTCACCTGGGATGGAGAGACGGTCCTGATACTTGGGGATGAAGGGATCCACGGTTTGCAGCATAACCCACATGGTAAGAGTGAAGAGGGCCGTCAGGAAGCCGTAGAAGACCAAGTAGAAGAGCAGGATGAGGGCTGAATGGGGGGGGGAGACATGAGGTGGGGGGGAGACACAAGCGGCCAGGTTAGTGACATGTTTTAAGGAACACCCCCCAAGTTGTTATGTTTATTAATTTTATTTGCACAGATTTAAGCAATTTTTCTCCACCTTGCAGCTGGAAGGTGGCTGGACTTCAACTCCCAGAATTCATTCATTCTTTCTTTCTTTCTTTCTTTCTTTCTTTCTTTCTTTCTTTCTTTCTTTCTTTCTTTCTTTTTCTTTCCTTTCTCTCTCTCCCTCCCTCTTTTCTTTCCTTTCTTTTCTTCCTCTCTCTTTTTCTTCAGTTTCTTTCCTTTCTTTTCTTCTCTTCTTTCTCTCCTTTGTCTTCCCTTTCCTTCCTTTTTTCCTGCTTCCCTCCCTTCCTTCTTTTTCCTTCTCTCTCTCTTTCTTGATCTATTTCCCTTCTTTCTTCTTTTCTTACATTCCTTACTTTCATTCCTTAACTTCCTTCCTTCCTCCCTTCATTTCCTTCCTTTTCTTTTTTCCTCCCTTTCTTCCCTTCCCTTTCCTTTCCTTCCTTCCTTCCTCTTTCACTCTTTTTCTTTCTTCCTTGGCAACTTGAAGATGGAAGGGCTTCAGCTCCCAGAATTTGAATTTTTATTTTGTTCTTTTCTTTTTCTTTCCTTCTCTCTTTCTTTCTGTCTGGGGAATTCTGAGTATGGAAATCTACCCACCGTCCAAGATTACCAAGGTTGAGAAAAACTGGCCCACTGTACACAAACATCCATTCTTCTCTATCAAACCCACCACTTGGATTTCTTGGCGGGTTTAATATCCACAGGTGAGGCCCCTCTCCCAAGGATGCCCAGCCCTCTCCACCTCCATCCTCCTTTACCTGCCTCCCAGGTGTGCCCTGGCTCAACCCCAGGCTCTGTGCCAATTTAATTAGATGATGGCTGACCAGGAAACCTGAGAACTTGCCAGGGTGTCACCACCTCCTGCTTAACCCAAAGTCTTTGGTGGGCGGGAAGACAGCGCCAGCAGCGCTTTTCCTTCAGTATGGGGGCAGGAAATTAAAAAGAGCAAGCAGAAAGAGACATACACACACAGAGCTTATTTGAGGGACCTCTGCAGTGGGGGGTCCATATTAGCAATGGGGTGGGGGGGGAGAGTGAAAGAGAAAGAGAGTGGGAGAGGAGAGAGAGAGAGAGAAAGGTGACAGGTGGAAGAAAGAATGTAAGAGAAAGCATGGGGAAAGAAAAGGAAGGAAAAGAAGGAAAAAAGAAAGAAAGAAAGAAAAGACTGAGAGAGGAGAAAGAAAGAAAAAGGCGAAGGAGAAATCAGAGGCAGAAAGAGAGGAGAAAGAGGTGACAGGCAGAAAGCGAGCGAAGAAAAAAGAAAGAAAAAGAAAAAGAAAGAAGGAAAAAGAAAGAACGAAAGAAGGAAGGAAGGAAAGAAAAAGAAAGAAAGAAGAGAGGCAGAGCGAGAAAAAGAAAGAAACAGAGAAAGATAAATGAGAGGCAGAAAGAAAGGGAGAAGGAGAAAGAGGTGACAGGCAGAAAGCAAGAAAAGAAAAAAGAAAGAGAAAAAAAGAAAGAAAAAGAAAAAGAAAAAGAAAGAGAAAGAAAGAAGGAAAGAGAAAGAAAGAAAGAAGAGAGGCAGAGTGAGAAAAAGAAAGAAACAGAGAAAGATAAATGAGAGGCAGAAAGAAAGGGAGAAGGAGAAAGAGGTGACAAGCAGAAAGCAAGAAAAGAAAAAAGAAAGAGAAAAAAAAGAAAGAGAAAGAAAAAGAAAAAGAAAAAGAAAGAGAAAGAAAGAAGGAAAGAGAAAGAAAGAAAGAAGAGAGGCAGAGTGAGAAAAAGAAAGAAACAGAGAAAGATAAATGAGAGGCAGAAAGAAAGGGAGAAGGAGAAAGAGGTGACAGGCAGAAAGCAAGAAAAGAAAAAAGAAAGAGAAAAAAAAGAAAGAAAGAAAGAAGGAAAGAGAAAGAAAGAAAGAAGAGAGGCAGAGTGAGAAAAAGAAAGAAACAGAGAAAGATAAATGAGAGGCAGAAAGAAAGGGAGGAGAAAGAGGTGACAGGCAGAAAGCAAAAGAAGAAAAAAGAAAGAGAAAGAAAAAGAAAGAGAAAGAAAGAAAGAAGAGAGGCAGAGCGAGAAAAAGAAAGAAACAGAGAAAGATAAATGAGAGACAGAAAGCAAGCAAGAGAAAGAGAAGAAAAAAGAAAGAAAAATGACAGAAAGAGAGAATCCCTCATTCAACTCTCCCTGTTGTTCTTTTTTCCCTCCTATTCCGTAGAGTGGAGAGATTGCAGAGGAAGGGATGACAAGAGAGGAAGCAGGCAGAGAGAGTTGAAGTCTTAGCGAAGCTGGCTGGGGAATTCTGGGAGTTGGAGTCCACAAGTCTTAAAGGGCTGAGTTTGGAGACCCCTGATTTAGATGCCCAGGCTCTGCAATGTCCAGAATGCCCCCCTCAGCCCCTCTGTTGGGAATTCTGGATGTGGCACTCCTAAAGCATGCCCCCTCTCCCCAAAACAGGTCACCCTCTCCCCTGGGGGAAATCCTCAGAGTTTGAGGGTGGGCCGAGGCAGAACTTCTCACGTAGAAAAGGAGACCCTTCAAAGGACAATTAATAAATTAAATGGAAGCCAAGATACCTTGTCGTCTCCCCCACTCCCGAAAAAAAACTCTAGGCACTGTCCTTTGGGGACGGGGTCTTTGCAGAATATCCCTTCCCCAAATCTGCCAGGGCTACAGACCCCCTGGTTTGGGCAAAACCAAGATGCCCTTCCCCCCTCAAATCATGGTCAGAGAACTGGAGAAACCACGAATGGATCTTCAAGCAAATTTAAATAATCCAAACAACATGATGTTCACGAAGCATTAAGAAATGTAGCCTGTTTCCCCGAAAATACATCCTACCTACCCTGAAAGTAAGACCTAGCTTGATTTTTTTACACATGCACCCAATGTAAGCCCTACCCCCCCCCCCAAAAAAGCCCTGATTAAGATCCCACCTACTCCAGAATGGACAGGTAAAAATTAAGCTAGGGTGGGGATGGAGCTGCCCTCCTACTTACCTTTGCACGGTTGTAGCCAGACCTCGCACCCTCCGACACCTGCCTTGCCGGCCCATTTCTTCTGCAGCCAGCAAGGCTGGTAAGGCTTTCCTGAAGGCCTCTGGAGCTCATAACAAAGTTCTGGATCAATCCAGAGTTATCAACTGCAGAGGCCTTCAAGAAAACCTTCCCAGCCACAGGAGAAGGACTTCCGGAAGGAGGCCGGTGGCGACGCATGCAAGTGAGGCTATTCAGTGAGGACATTCCTCCCCTCCCCCAAAATAAGACCTGGTGTCTTTTTTTGGTGGCAAAAAATATATATAAGTCAGGGTCTTATTTTTGGTAGAAACACAGTAATTAATAGAAAATTAATAAAGAGAGAAACCACGGCCGCATGGCCGCTCTCCTTGGATTCGGAACAGTTTCTCCCTCTGCTAAGTCTGCAAGCCATCCTCGACTTACGACGAAAATGGAGCCCCCCACATTTCTATCGTTAAACAAGATGTTCAATCAGGGAGTTTCTTCTCCCCTCGTTTTCTTCCTCCCCATCGTTAAGGGAATTGCTGCAGGGGTTCTGTTAGTTTGATGGTCATTAAGTGAATCTGGCTTCCCTCAACGACAGCACTCACCAGAAGGTTGCAAAAGAGGGTAACATGACATACTCTCCCCCTGTCGCTGCAACCATCATAAATATGAGTCAGTTACTAAGCAGCTGAACTGGGATCATGTGGGGATGCTTCAATGGTCCTAAGTGTGGGAAATGGCCATAAGTCACTTTTTTTCAGTGCTGTTGTAAACTCTGAATGGTCACTAAGTGGATCCTTGTAAGTCAAGGACTAGCTGTACAAATGGATATATCGATTGCCCTCCAGGGTATCCATCATCACGTCCCAGTCCTGTTTCTCACAAGTTGCTCCAAAGAGTAAGGATCCCTCCATCCTCCCCACCAAGTCATGAGGCAGGTAGTCCTCGATTTGCAATCACAATGGAGCTCAACATTTCTGTAGAGAAGCGAAACATTTGTTCCGCGTGTCTCGACCTATTTTACGACCTTTCCTGCAGCTGTCGTTAAGCAGATCGGTGGCAGCTTTTGAACCCAGTTGTTAAGAGAATCTGTCTTCCCCCAGACGGTGTTGGTCAGGAAGTCACTATCAGCTGGTTGAGATTCGCTTAACAGCGGTCTGCAAGAAGGGTTGTAAAAGGGGGCAAAATTCACTTAACAATGGTCCCACTTAGCAACAGAAATGTGGGGCTCAATTGTGGCTGTAAGTCAAGGATGACCTCTATTTCCTTGCAGAAATTTAGATTTTGTATTTCATGAATTTTGGGAGCCAAATGCAAAAATCTAAATTTCTGCAAGAAAATAAGACGTCGTCCTCGACTTACAGCCACAATTAGAATAGAATAGAATAACACAGAAAATAGAATAGAATAAAAAGAATAGAATATAAATTAGGATAGGATAGAATCAGAATTGGAAGGGACCTTGGAGGTCTTCTAGTCCAACCCCCTGCCTAACCAGGAAAAACCCAAACCACTTCAGACAAAATGATTATCCAGCATCTTTTTAATTTTAATTATTTTTTAATTAATTGAGACCCACATTTCCATTGCATGTGTGTATGTGTATATATAACACACACACACGTATCTACATATATGTGTATCAATATCTCTCTATCTCTCCATCCACTTATCTATCTGTCTGTCTGTCTGTCCATCCATCCATCCATCTCATTGCTTCCTAATGCTGTTTTTTTTTTTTTCCACAATGTGTTTTTTTTCTTCCTCTAACCCCAACAGAATAAAAGGCAATTTATCCAGGCCTTTATTTGAATTTTAATCAAACTCTGACCTGCAAAAAAAAAAAAAATGAATCGTGGAAAAAAAAATAAGAAAGAAAAGAAAAGCTGAAAGCCTTTTGGGGGAAAAAAAATGTAGGTTAAGTCAGAGCAGAATTTTAAAACCGCTCCATTAAACCAGCCCCATCCATCTTCAGGAGGGAAAAGATTTAAAATGGAGAAGGGGACCAAAAGAAAAAAGAAAAGACACTTCTTCAAAATAGTTCCAAAGATTTGGAAAAGAAGCATTTAACTGATTGTCATACAGCTTCTTTTTTTAAAAAAATTATGCCTCGTAAATTCTGATTTAGGAGTTGCTTATCTCTGGTTTCAAACCTTTGGTAGCTTAAAGCAAGTTCCTTTTTTCCTTTCTAGCTATCCTTCTTCCCTTCCTTCTCTTTCTTTCTCCATTTTTCTTTCTTCCTTCCTTCTTTTTTTTCCTCCCTCCTTCCTTTAGAATAGAATGGAATAGAAGGGACCTTGGAGGTCTTCTAGTCTAGCCCCCTGCTAAAGCAGTAGAACCTATATCATTTCAGACAAGTGTCTGCCTGCCTGCCTGCCTTCCCTCCCTCCCTCCCTTCCTTCTATCTTTCTCTTCCTATCTCCTTTCTTCCTTTCCTTCCCTTTTCTTTATTTCTTTAGAGTAGAATAGAAAATAGAATAGAATAAGAATAGTATAGAAGATGGAAGGGACCTTGGAGACCATCTAGTCCAGCCCCCTGCTAAACAGGAGAACCTATGTATACCATTTCAAATAAGTCTGTCTGTCCTTTCTTTCTTTTTCTTTCTCCCTCTCTCTTCCTTCTCTCTTTCTTATTTCTTAAGAATCAACCCATGCTTTTACACCTGGATTGCTTATTACCTCCAAGCGCCTCCCTTCCCTCCTCGCTCACAAACCCCAAAAGGAGAACAGCCATGGAATTGTCCCAATAGGCGGAAGGGATTATGAAACTGGGTCAGAGAGGGGGGAAAAAAAACCCTTTCCCTCTAAAAGCCAATAATTAGGACATGATTCCCATTTTACAGAAGGGAAGATCGAGGCCAAGAGGATGTAACCAGGCCTCCATTCCAGCTGCCAAAAGAATCTGTGACTTACCGAGCTAACCTCCCTAATCCAGGTTTTTATACACACAAACACACACAGCACAAGTTGCCCAACCAGAAATTAATCTGGGACAACCCAACAACCGCCCATTTAAAAAGAGTTTTGGAGATGTCTTGCAAAAGGCGATGATGATACATCGGTGATATATTTCAAATTGCGTCACCATAATCTACCTTAATTGGCCAGCAAAGAACAGAAATAAACCTGGGATAATTTCTGCGGCTTCCTCTAACTTCCTGGAGTTAAATAATACCCAAACCACTGACCCACCTTTCCGTCCAGGTGTAAAAACCCACCGCCTCCTCGGGAAATCTGGCTCGCTTTTTGAGAGCGAGCAAAGTACAATTTTTAAGAAGGATTGCCCTAAAAGCCAGAGAAGATGACACTTTTAAAGGAAGACATTAGAAAGCAAAGATTTTCCAAGAAAAAAAAATTTGCACAACTCTTTGTCTGGGATAGTACATGTTTTCCTGCTGGAGAAGGGGGTTGGAGTAGATGATCTCCAAGGTCCCTTTTCCAACTCTGTTATTCCATTAATTAATAAGTGGAGCAGAAGTTGTAGGTGCTTCAACACTGGAGTTTTTTAAAAGAAGAGATTGAGCAACCGATTTGGCATGAATGAATAGAATGGAATTCTTTATTGGCCAAGCGTGGTTGGACACACAAGAAATTTGTGTCGGTGCAAATGGTGTAGTAGGATCTCCTTCTGAGCGGAAAATTGGGCTAGATGACCTCCAAGGTCCCTCCCAACTCTCTTATTCAACTATTCAGTGGAATTGCCTGCCACCAGAAGTTGTCGGTGCTCCATCGCTGGAGGTTTTTAAGAAGCGACGGACCACCATTGGTCTGACATTGTGTAGGGTCTCTTGTCTAAACAGGGGGTTGGACTAGAAGACCTCCAAGGTCCCTCCCAAGTCTGTTCTCCTGTTAGTGGAATGGCTTGCTTCCAGAAATGGTGGGTGCTCCATCAGTGGCTGAAATGGTGTCAGGTTTTCCTGCTTGAGCAGGGGGTTGGACTAGATGACCTCCAAGGTCCCTTCCGACTCGGTTACACTGGCACCCTATCTCCGACTCTGGCACCCTATCTCTGACATGTTTCGTTTCACTTGCCCCCTAGCATCCCTCGTTTGGATGGATGGCCACAGACATCGAATAAATAATGAAATAAATAATAGTTCCCCTTCTATTCAAAGATTTTTTTCCCCCCAGTCCTTCTCCACCTCCTCCTCCCAGGTCCCTCTGCCAGTTGCAGGAAAAATGGGCCAGCACACTGCACCAGATTCCCCCCCCCTTCCAGCCTGCACGAACTCCCCGTCTTTCTCCGCAGAAGAAAGAGAATTCACACACCACCCCTCCCGACATTGCCAACTGAGTAACAAACCTAATTTCTTCCTCTTTTCATCTTTATTCTTCCTCTTTTCCCCATCACTGCAGGAAGTGGATTTCTCCTCACAAGAATCTTTAGCCCACCTCCATTCCAAAAATGGGGCTCCACTCCCCCTCAAAAAGCTAGGACAGAACTTGGCCAACCCCAATTTGAGGCCTGGCTGCATTTGGATAATACGCCTTTTCCCAAAAATGAGCCAGCTTGCAATTTTATCTTTGGTTGGTATCTTTTATTTCCATGATATATTGCAGATATAGGCTTATCTGCAATATTTTTGGCAAATGTAACTATCTTTGATTTGCAATATTTAGGGCCAGTATATTCATTTGCAGTATTTAGTGCAAATATTAATTGGTATCCTTGATTTGCAATATTTATTGCAGAGATGAGATTATCTTCAATATTTTTGGCAAATGTAACTATCTTTGATTTGCAATATTTAGGGCCAGTATATTCATTTGCAATATTTATTGCAAATATTAATTGGTACCCTTGATTTGTAATATTTATTGCAGAGATGAGTTTTCCTGCAACATTTTTGGCATATCTTTGATTTGTAATATTTATTGCCAATATAAGTTCATTTGCAATCTTTATTGAAAATATGAATTGGTATCTTTGGTTTGTAATATTTACTGCAGTTGGTCTTAAATATTTCTGGCAAATAAAAGAGATTACTTTCAATATGATTTCACGTTATTTATGGCCAATCTAAGCTCATTCCACAGGATTTATTGTGAATATAATTTGGTATCTTTTATCTGCAATGTTTGCAACCTGCCCCGTTTTGCATGGGGTGGGCAGTGCAGGAGGATAGCATAAAAATAACCCCACCGAACCACTGATAATGCCCACATGAGGACACTCACCCAGATTCACCCCCACCCCCCCGAGCCATGGGGGAGCAAAGGTCAAATGGAATAAACAACTCTGTTTTTTAAATCTCAGTTGCATCCCCTATAAACAAAAGTTCCTAGTTTGTTTTACTGGCAAATCCCAGCCCTTCCTTCTGACTGCAAAGCAAACACCAAAGCAGAGATAATTTGGGGTGGGTGGCTGGGATGGCAGAGAGAGAGAGAAGGGGGGGGGAATCTTGAGAAAAGCAGGGCCAGGTTTTCAAGGGGATTGGAACACTCAGCTGTGAGACCAACAGCCCTTCCCTCCCTCCTTCCCAGGGTTGGAAAGTCTAAGAATAATGCAGTATTTTTTTTAGCCCTTGTCAAGAAGACAGCAAGAATCTTTGCAAAGGAAGAACTGGCTGTATCGAGTTGGAAGGCAACTGGGGGGGGGGGGGAAATTAGCAGGGGGTGAGGAGAAAGGATGTCAGGTTGGTGGGGAAGAAGGAAGGAAAGGCAGAAAAAGAAAGAAAAACGAAAGGAAGAGAAAGAGAGGCAGAAAGCAAAAAGGAAGGAAGGAGGAAGGAAGGAAAGATGGAAAGGAAGAAAGAGAAAAAGGGTGGGAAGGAAAAAAGAAAGGAAAGAAAGAAAAGAAGGTAGAAAAGGAAAGGAAGGAAGGAAGGAAGGAGAGAAAAGGGGAAGAAAGGAAGACAGAAAGGAAAGAGTGAGAAGAAGGAAAGAAAGGAAAAGAAAGAAAAAAAGAGGCAGAAAAAGAGCAAAAAAGAAAGGAAGAAAGAGAAAAAGAAAGAAGGTGGAAGAGAAAAAGGAAAAAGGAAGAGAAAAAAGAAAGAAAAGAAAGGCAGAGACTAATAAAAAGATATTTTTAAAGAGGCCAATTCATTAAAAGACCACCTCCACTCCACATTCAGGGGGGGCTGCTCCCTGCCTGGAAATCCTGCCCTCCCCCCAAAAACACCCACACACATTTCTTTCCCTCTCCCTCTCAACCCCACCCTCTCTTTCTCCAGCTGATTGTTCTGGGGGGAGCCAAGCCATCCTAACTCCACTGCCAAATGTATTGCCAGGGATCTGTTCCCTTTCCTTTCCAAGGAACTCATCTCATCTCACAGCCAGGCAAGAAGAGTTAACATTTTAATTTTTAATTTCGTTGTATTTATTTATTTTAATTTTGGCTCCCCGCTTTTTTGGGGGAGGGGAGGCTTCTTGTAGGGCAAAATGCAAAAGATATTGGGAGTGGGCCCTACTGAGAAGAAGGGAAGGGGGAAGAAGGCACAGATTGCCAGTTTCGGATATTTAGGGAGGTGTCTCTCTCTCTCACCCCCCCAATTAAAATGGAGATGCCAACCAAGTGCCAACTGCAGTCTTTTTAGACAGGAAGGGGGGAAAAAAGCACCCTCATTATATTCAATGAGAAGCAAAATGGGAGGAGGAGGCGCTTCAAAGCCCCTCACCCAACCCTCCCTTCCAGCCTTTGGACAGATTGGGCAGCCAAGCCCACTCCCCTTTTAGCAGAAGGGAAAAATGCATGACCTATTTTTTTTTTCTTCTTCTCCTCTATAGAGCCCTGGGTTGCCTCAGGCATCCTTCACTGAAAGGATGGGGAGTGGGAGGTTTTTGAAAGAGTGAAAAGAAAGGAGATGTTTTCCCCCACCCCCACCCAAAATACTTAGAAAAACGCAGCCCCCCTCCCTGAATGCTTCTTTTTGAGCCCCTTACTCAAATATCTTTAAGCCACTCCAAAAACCTCAAGATTGCTCCCATCTTTATCCTGGTCCACCCTTTTAATTTTTTTTTTTTTTTTTAAATAGCCAGATCTCGCTGAAACCCCCTAGCCCCACCCGTTTTGAAACTCCTCAACACACACAAAAAAACCACCACACAAATAATTCAGGTTTTCGTGCGGCATTCATCTGCTTAGCTTTCGCCCTTTCTCTTTAAAGTGTAATTTTTCCTCCCCCTGCAGTTTTTCTTCCCTCTTTCCTCCCCGCCCATCCCCCCTAGGGTTTATTTTTAAAAAAAAAAAAAAAGGGTGGGGGGAATAAACGCCCCCCACCCCCATTGAACGTCAAAAAAGGCTCCTTGTACTCTGGAGCGCAATTGACTTAAAAGTTGTTGTTTTTTTTTTTTTTGTCGCAATCGCCGGCGAAGCGCTGGGTTTTTTTTATCAAGTGGAAAAAAAAGATAGGCAAGTTCCTTTGAAGCTTTGCACTCCCCCCCCCCGTTGACACCCACCCCCCACCTTTTAAGTCCTCTTCAGGAACATCACAAAGGTCACATTCCCAGCCTTGGCTTCCCCTCCCTGCCCCGTTTTTCCTTAAACCCGCGAGCGGAGAACCGAAAAGGGGACCAAGACAGGTGGGATTGGATGTGAGGAGGGGTTGCGAGAAAGACCCTTTCCCTCCCCCCCCCCACGCAAGATGTGTCGGAGGGAGCTTATGGGGGGGCACCCTCCTCCCCAGTCGAAACGGGGGGGGGTTTGTTTTGGGGAAAGAAAGGCGGCGGAGTCTAAAACAGGGAATGGTAAGGAAGCCCCCTCCCCTCTCTCGGGGTCGAGGACGCCCCCTCCCCAATGGGAGATCCCTGGGAAAGCCGCCCCCCCGCCATTAAACGGAACCTTCTGCTTCCTCCCATGACTCAACCTTTGAAGCCCCCCTCCCCCGCCAAGGAAGCTTTTCCTCGCCCACTCCCCAGGGCGCGTCTTTTCTTCAGGTCGAGGATGGAAAAGAGGCGCCCTCCACCCCCCCCGGGGTCAGCAGCCCCCTCCTCTCCACCACTAGAGAGACCGAGACGGGGGGGGAGGAGTTGGGGGAGAGGAAGGCAGATCTGGGTCCCCCTGAAAAACCCATCGGCCGCTGCAGCCGCGATCCTCACCCCAGCTGCCGCCGGTGCGCCCCATAAACTGGTGTGTGCGAGGGTTCCAGATGAACTCCTTCCATTCGTGCATCACCTGCCCGCAGGTTTTCTTCTCCTTCTCCACGGCCATAGCGGGGCTCGGGGTTGCAAAAGAAGAAGGAGGAGGAGGAGACGAGGCAAAACTGGTAAGCCGCCTGGTTCTGGAGCCGCAGCCGGAGCCGGAGCAAAGGTGAGCGCAGCCGAAGATGCTACCGAAGGCAATGAGGGCTGCCGGGCGAAGGTGCCCGCCGCTTTAATCTCTCCCTCGGGCCCCGCCCCCTTCATCCATATGCAAATCGGGCGCCGCTCAGGCACGCCTGGCCAACCTGCGACCCCTCCCCCCCCACTTTCCCAGCCGGTTTCTTGCAGCCTGGGAGGATTGGGGGGGGCTGAGGGGGGGGGGAATCTCACTCCAGCAGCCTTTTTTTTTTCGCGTCCTGGGGGGCTGCGTTCCTACGATTGACCTGGTGGAGAAAGAGGAAGGGGACAGTCCTCACAATTGGGGGGGGGGGAAACACTGAGACGGGGATGGGCGGAAGGGGGTCTGCCTGTCCTGCAAGACAGTTGTGGGGGCCAGGATGGCGTGGGAAAAGAAGAAAAAACCCCTCTGGACCCCCCAAAAGACCATTTTTTTTCTCACCGGTGCCAGATGGTTCTTCTAGGGACCCCAATCCAGCTCAGAGAATCTTCCTCCAAAACATCCCTTGGAGGGCGCTGGCTTGAAGGAGGATGAAGCCATATTGTTTGTGGAGAGAGAGAGAGAGAGATAAATATATACATGTAGATATAGGTAGGTAGGTAGGTAGGTAGGTAGGTAGGTAGGTAGGTAGATAGATAGATAGATAGATAGATAGATAGATAGATGATAGATAGGTAGGTAGGTAGATAGATAGATAGATAGATAGATAGATAGATAGAGAGAGAGAGAGAGAGAGAGATAGGAAGATAGATAGATAGATAGATAGATAGATAGATAGATAGATAGATAGATAGATAGATAGATAGATAGATAGATAGATAGATAGATAGATAGGTAGGTAGGTAGGTAGATAGATAGATAGGTAGATAGATAGATAGGTAGGTAGATAGAGACAGAGAGTTAGAGAGAGATAAGAAATAAGAGATATAGATACAGAGATATATAGATATATAGATAATAGATATAGATAGATAGATAAATTAGATATAGATAGATAGATAGATAGATAGATAGATAGATAGATAGATAGATAGACAGACAGACACATATAGATAAAAGGGAGAGAGAGAGATGTAGATAGATAGATAGATAGATAGATAGATAGATAGATAGATAGATAGATAGACACATATAGATAAAAGGGAGAGAGAGAGATGTAGATAGATAGATAGATAGATAGATAGGAGGGAGGGAGAGAGGTGGATAGATAAATAGACAGATAGATAAAGATAAAAGATACGCAGGGAGAGAGAGATGGATGGATAGATAGATAGATAGATAGACAGACAGACACAGATAAACAGACAGATAAACAGACAGATATAGATAAAAGATAGGGAGGATGGCTAGAGATAGATAGAAAGAAAGAAAGAAAGAAAGAAAGAAAGAAAGAAAGAAAGAAAGAAAGAAAGAAAGAAAGAAAGAAAGAAAGAAAGAAAGAAAGAAATAGATAAGTAAACGTAATATATCTTGAGTTCAGCAAAGTGGGGACAAAAGAGCCCACTGGGGAATTCTGGGAGTTGAAGTCCAGGAGTCTTAAAGTTGTCAAGATTGAAAAAAAATCCAGATTTCCTCCAAGGGTTGAGGAAAGGTGCCACTGCTTTGAGGTCAACAGCTGAGCTGCCCCAGCAGAGCTTCAGAGGTTGCCTGCAGGGCCTGTGGTCTGTGGTGCCCAAGCTCCCCTTCAAATGCCCAGCAAAGGCTCCCTACCCTCACCTCACTGTGTCCTTGAATTTGGATACTACAAAGGAAAAAGAAAAAGGGAGGATGGAACGTTTTAATAGATAGGTGTAGAAAGATTTTTCTGATAAAAGGAAAAATATCTTGGTCAGCTGCACAGGAAGGACATTCATGCCCCTGGGAACTAGTCCAGCCACCTCTGTCCACTCATCTGACTAGGACAACCAAAATTAAATTTCTCCTTGTCTCAAAGGCTAAAGGGGAATGAAGAAAGGAAGGAAGGAAGGAAGGAAAATGAAAAAGAAAAAGAGAGAAAAGTGAAAGAAGAAAGGAAGGTTGAGAGGCAGAAGGAAGGAAGGGCAAAAAGAAAGAGAAAGAGGGAAAGTGAGAGAAATAGAGGAAAAAGAGGAGAGAGAGAGAGAAACAGAAAAACGGGAAAAGGAAAGGAAAGAAGGGAGGAAAAGAGGAGAGAGAGAGAGAGAAGACAGGGCGGGAGGAGGGAAGAAAGTAAAAATGAAAGAGAATGAAAGAAAAAGAAAGAAAAAAGGAAGGAAAAGAGGAAAGAAAGAAAGTGAAAGAAAGAGAGAGAAGATGGGGAGGGAGGAGGAAAGGAAAAGAGAAAGGAAAAGAAAAGAAAAGAAAAGAAAAGAAAGAAAGAAAGAAAGAAAGAAAGAAAGAAAGAAAGAAAGAAAGAAAGAAAGAAAGAAAGAAAGAAAGAAAGAAAGAATTGTGTAAGGGACCCCGAATCAACTAGAGTGGGCAGGCAAAATAAATGTAACAATAATAACAATAATAACAATAACAACACAACAAAGAAAGACCTGCAAATAGAAATAACACAACTGGCAAAAATAAGCTGAGATGATTACAGTGGTGACAGGCATCTTGGGTGCATGGCTGGCTGGGGAATTCTGGGAGTTGAAGTCCACCCATCATCAAAAGTCATCGAGCTTGAGAAACTGTCAGTCAGGCGAGACAAGCCTGTGTCTCACACACACACACACACACCCTGTGGCAATATTTGCATTTATTATTATTTTTCCTCTCAGGAAAGCTCTTTCCCTTATCCAATCTGCCCCTCCAAGCCCTCACCAGCCCAGATCCTGCTTAGCCAAAGCTACTGGCCTGGCCTTTAAACCTGGTGTGTGTGTGTGTGTGTGAGAGAGAGAGAGACAGACAGACAGACAGACAGACGGACTGAGAAAGAGAGATGGGGTTGGACTAGAGGACCTACAAGGTCCCTTCCAACTTTTATTTATTCTATTATGCTTCATACACACATTCTCCCACGCCAGTCCCTTCAGCTTCCCCGCACTTGCAATATATTTGAAATTATCTCCCCTCCCAGTCATCCTCTCCCTTAGGGGCTTTTGAAAAGTGAGGTGCCCAGCCCTCCACCCCATTAAAATATCCCCCCTCCTCCCCTATTTCCAATTCCTTGGGGGAGGGGAATGGAAATTGAAAAGAAACCTTTGAGGTCTTATCTTGGTCTCTTGGTGGAGCTATTTCCCTATAAGAAGTTTTTGTTTTGTTTTGCAAAATCTGTTTTCCCTGGGGGGGGGAGGTAATGGGAGGGACCCCTGGCCTGGCCCCCTCCCCCCTTTCGCATAATATCCTGCAACCTGCACAGCTGTGAAGATGGATGGACTTCAACTCCCTGATTTCCATAGTCAGCACATCAGGTTTTCCACTTCATCAGCATGTCATCCAGCCTGCTTTTAACCTGTTTATTAATTTAGTTTATTAATTTTTAAAAAACATGCACCATTATCATCTTTTTCCATTTTAAAAAATAAATAAATAAACTTTACCAAAATATTATTTGGGGGGTTATTTATTCCCCTCCAGATATATTGCATCCTTACCGTCTATAAAGAAATTACTCAATCAAAAAATATGTGATAAAGTCATTTAGCTGCGTTTGTTCTTGTCCTATTTTTAAATGTTGGACTGTGAGGTCAGATCAAGGTTTTGGGTAGCCTGTATTCCACCTTGGCAGCTTGAAGATGGGTGGACTTCAATTCCCAGAATCCCCCAGTCAGCAGATTGGTTCCTGTTTAATTTTCATGCCACTTTTTAACTTGTTTATTAATTTAGCTTGACAAGTTTTTTTTTTTTAAAAAAAAAACATACGTCATTATCCTATTTTTAAATTAAAAAAAAAAACAAATAAAGGTTAGAAAGAAAAATAATTTAGCTTGAAGTGAGTTATTTTCCCCCCTCCACTTTGCTGAAGTCAAGGTATATTACACCTACTGCATTCCAATTGTCTATTAAATTACCCTAATCAAAATACATGATAACCCTTGTCGAACCACATTTGTTCTTATCTGTCTTATTTTAAATCATGGGTCATGAGATCAGATCATGGTTTGGTACAGAGATTTTCAACCTTAATAGCTTGAAATTGGATGGACTTCAACTCACAGAATCCCCCCAGCCAGCAGACCAGTTTCCCATTTAATTGTCATGCCACCAAGCCCACTTTTCACCTATTTATTCATTTATTCATTTGCCTGGGTTATTTTTTTCCATTTTGCTGAAGTCAAGATATATTATGTCTAGCACATTTCCACCGTCTATTAAGAAGGTTAATCAATTTAAAAAAGGGGATAACTGTAGAATCATATTTGTTCTTGTCTTATTTTAAATCTAGTATGTTGGGCTGTGAGGTCAGATCAAGTTTGTAAGTGTTTTTCAATCTCAGCAACTTGAAGACGGGTAGACATCAACTCCCAGAATCCATTAGTCAGCAGAGTTTCCTATCATGGATTATTTTTTTTTCATTTTGCTAAATTTAAGATATATTACATCTACCACATTCCCACCGTCTATTTGGGGGGGAATTATGGGAGTTGAAATCCACATCCCAGTCAGTTCAACAATAGTGACTTCCAGACCAGCGGATTTCAAGTCCCAGAATCCCCCAGATCAATCGAACCTTTGTGATTTTAAGATGTGTGGACTTCACTTCCCAGAATCCTCCAGCCAGGCATCTTGAAAGTTGTCAAGATTGAAAAACAGGGGTCTCCAGCCCTAGGGATTTTAAGATGTGTGGACTTTAATTCCCAGAATTCCCCAGTCAGTTCAATGATGGTGACTTCCAGACTGGTGGATTTCAACTCCCAGAATTCCCCAGTCAGTCCAACCTTTTGGTTTTAAGACCTGTGGGACTTCAACTCCCAGAATCCCTCCAGACGGCCATCTTGAATTTGCCAAGATTGAAAAGCGCTGTTCTAGGACAAGGGTCCCCAAACTTAGTGGTTTTAAGATGTGTGGACTTCAACTCCCAGAATGCACCAGCCAGCCACCTTGACTGGGGAATTCTGGGAGTTGAAGTCTGCCCATCACTAAATGGTTCCAAGTTGCTCTCTATAGCCCAGAGAGAAAATGCTTTTGGAATGCACTCACTCTCTTGCCCACCTACCCAAATCCGCAGATGGAATTGGGTGGGGGATGGATTGCGAGAAGATTTGGAGAAGATCCAGGGGGAAAAAAAGGATGTAGGTCCTCATCTTACGACCAACTTGCCTGTAAAGCACTCTAAAGCAGTATATAAGTGCTATTGCTATCTGGATTCATAGCTGGATGAAAACTTTACAACTGGTTCGTCCTAACCAGCCCAAACCGGCTGAATCCCACCCTGATTCAAGCTGCAAGGATGATGTTGATTCCAGCAATATTCCCGATCTGCTAAGCGTTGAGCATTAAATGCTCTTAAAATATTCTGTTTGGCCAGCCGACTAATCCTGATTAAATCCGCGAAAAGGATCTCATCGTCCCCGCATTTCATCTGCATTCGATTCGATGCTGCGTAATCTCCTTCCTTGCAGTGATCTGCACAAGGACGGCGTTCGAGATGGAAGAGGGGAAGATTTGCTTTCCAGTTTGATTTCATAGAGGGTAGTGCCAGTAATTTTGCCTCTAATAAATCCTTTGAAGTTTTTTGAAGTTTGGCTCGAGAATCATGATTTAATTGGGGCAATTGCTGGAATCCTGACAGCCAGGCTTCGGTGGGATTTGAACCCACAATGAGCCAGTTGAAGGAGGAATGGGCAAACTTTTGAGGTTTAATCCAAAGTTTTTCTCTGAATAAATTTTTTTTGACTTATTTTGTCGATTTAATGAATGTGGGTTCCCCCCCACCCCCCATCTCACTACAAGCCATCCTTAACTTATGACTGCAATTTTGGAGCCCAAAATGGATGTCATTTGGTTAAGCTGCCCCATTTTACGACTTTGCTTTGGCACCGTTGTTAAGTGAATTGCTGCTGTGGTTAAATGAGTAACACGGTTGTTAAGTGAACCTGGTTTCCCCTTGGATTTTGCACGTCCGACGGTTGAAAAAAGGGAATTATGTGACACCTTCCTGCCCCAGGACACTACCACCGTTGTAATTGCGAATCAGTTGTCATGCATTGGAGTGTATAAATCATGTGACTATGGGGAAGGCTGCAATGTCCATGAAACACAGTCATAAGTCCCTTTTTTCACTGCTGTTGTAACTTTAAACAGTCACTAAATGAATTGTTGTAAACCGAGGATTGCCTATGTTGAGTAACTCTGGCCGGCATATCCTGCTTTCTGTTGGATAATCTCTTCCTAATAACTTCAGGTAGTCCTTGATTTATGATGATTCATTTAATGACAAAGCTGGGAGGAAAAACATTCCTCAGAGTTATGACCGTTGACCCGCTTCTGGAGTCATATGATGGCAAGCTAGGTGCTTGTCCACCAGCTCAGATTTACGACGGTTGCCCCGTTCCTGCAGCCACTTGAATGAAACCTTCCCAACTGGCATCTGACCAATCAGGGAGTCTGGATTCATTTAACAACCGTCAGATTCACTTAACAACTCTGTAATGCTTTTCTCAAGCAAGAGTCACTTAACAAATCTGTGATTCACTTTGTCACCGTGGTTAAAAATAAAATAGAAAACTATTTGCAAAATTGAGACCAGTCACGTAAAGGACTTCCTTAACGGATTGTATCACTTAGTGACTGGAAATTCCAGCCCGTGTTTCGGCTATAAGTCGAGGACTATGTGTAAACTGGAATATAGACACAAGCAAAATTTGCACTGAATGCCTCAGCCGACATGAATGAATCCTCTTGCAGCCAGAATCTTCCTCTCTTTTCTGAGAGACAGTCTTCAACTTATGACAGTTCACTTAGTGACCAAAGTTACACTGAAAAAAGCGACAGGAGAGATTTTTTCCCCCCCCACCTTTAATGACCATTTTGCAGTATCCTTATAATCACGTGATCTGGATGCTTGGCCCACTGACTCATATTGATGACGACAGGGAGGAATGATGTGAACTAAGTCAAGGGTGGGAAGACAGATTCACTCAACGACCCGATTTGAAGCGTCCGCAATTCACTTAACAACGGGGGGTGGGGGGCAAGGAAGGTCGCCAAATGGGGCAAAGTCCACTTCACGGCCGTCTCACTCAGCGCCGGCTTTCCTGGTGGCCATAAGTCTGAGGATGGCACACTCTTTGCTCTCCTGGCCCCAATTCCTGCTACCTCCTCATTCCTCTAACAGCCAGGTAGAAACCCGAAAGGCAAACCGCACCTGTGGTTGTTGTTATTGTTAATTAAGTGTTGAGACACAACGATACCTCCTCGTCTTTTTTCCTTTTCCTCAAGCTCCGCCTGGCCTGTGCAAGGATGGGGCAGGGCGGTGACACCCCGAGAATTTAAACACCCCGATTTGAATACCGCATTCCTCTTTCGCATTCCTTCTCTATGGTGTCTCTGTCAACTGCGGGACAGGAAGTAGCCCCAGTCAGTCAGATTAACAGATAAATCAGAGTTGGAAGGGACCTGGTAGGTCATCTAGTCCAACCCCCTGCCCAAGTCAAACAGGACCCTGCCCTTGCACCCAGGTTTCAGGGGCACCCCGACAAAATTGGGGTCACACTTTCCTGCACCGATGATGCAAGGAGAGTTGCAATGAGAGAAAAGAAGGACTAGCTTGCCTAGGGAACTTGAAGACCAGTGGACTTCAACTCCCAGAATGCCCCCCCAGCCAGCCATTTTGAAGTTGCCAGGATTGAAAAACGCTGTTCTAGGACAAGGGTATCCAATCTTAGTGGTATTAAGATGTATGGACCAACTCCCAGAATTCCCCAGTCAGTTTCATGATAGAGACTTCCTGACCGGTGGACTTCAACTCCCAGAATCTCCCAGCCAGCCATCTTGAAATTGCCAGGATTGAAAAACGCTGTTCTAGGACAAGGGTATCCAATCTTAGTGGTATTAAGATATATGGACCAACTCCCAGAATTCCCCAGTCAGTTTCATGATAGAGACTTCCTGACCGGTGGACTTCAACTCCCAGAATCTCCCAGCCAGCCATCTTGAAATTGCCAAGATTGAAAAACGCTGTTCTAGGACAAGGGTATCCAATCTTAGTGGTATTAAGATGTATGGACCAACTCCCAGAATTCCCCAGTCAGTTTCATGATAGAGACTTCCTGACCGGTGGACTTCAACTCCCAGAATCTCCCAGCCAGCCATCTTGAAATTGCCAAGATTGAAAAACGCTGTTCTAGGACAAGGGTATCCAATCTTAGTAGTATTAAGATGTATGGACCAACTCCCAGAATTCCCCAGTCAGTTTCATGATAGAGACTTCCTGACCAGTGGACTTCAACTCCCAGAATCTCCCAGCCAGCCACGCTGTTCTAGGACAAGGGTATCCAATCTTAGTAGTATTAAGATGTATGGACCAACTCCCAGAATTCCCCAGTCAGTTTCATGATAGAGACTTCCTGACCGTGGACTTCAACTCCCAGAATCTCCCAGCCAGCCATCTTGAAATTGCCAAGATTGAAAAACGCTGTTCTAGGACAAAGGTATCCAATCTTAGTGGTTTTATGACTTCAATTCCCAGAATGCACCAGCCAGTCATCTTGACTGGGGAATTCTGGGAGTTGAAGTCTGTACATCTTAAAAGTTGTCAATTTTAGAAAATTTTTCTAGGACAGGGGTTTCCAACCTTGGCCGCTTGTGGACTTCAACTCCCAAAATTCTCCACCCACTGTGTCCCCAACTTACGACCACAACCGGAACCAGAATTTCCATTGCTAAACAAGGCAGTTCTTAATTACCCAAACATTATGACTGTTTTTGTTTTTTGCCATGGCGGATAAACCAACCCCTGCAGCCGTTAAGTGAATCAGTTCATTGTTAAGCAAATTCCTGCCATGCTTTACAGGAATCAGATGGTCATTAAGTGAATCTAATACCCCCCCCATGGACTCAACTTTGCATTATAAAGTCAAGAAATTGGAAGAGGGTTCCTGAAAAGAGGGGCAGGGGGGCTGAATGGGCAAATCTGAGCCTTCCAGATTTGGCGGGGGGGGGGGGGAACTACACCTCCCACAATGCCTTGCGAGAAGAATGGAGGATTCTGGGAAACGTAGTCCAGCATTGGGTAGCCATGACCTCATTCACCTCAACAGAGCTGCTTTCAAGCTGGTGCCCCAGGAGGAGTCTGGGGATGTGCTAAGTGCCCTAGAATTGGGGGGGCCTCCCCAATTTTTTTGGAGGGGGTCATGAGTTAGCCAGAAAAGACTCAGCCCTCCCCCTTTTTTCTTTCCAAGCAGGCAGGGCCCGAAATCCCTGACCCACATTCTCTGCTCTCTTTGGCTGGCCTTATTACCCAGGTTTCTTTCCTCTTCCTGGATTCATCTGGGTTAAATGCCAGGCAGATGATGACGACGCTCTTGCCGGGGCAGGAAAGCAGAAATCGCCCCCAGAAGGAATTTGAACCCGAGATCCTTGGGTTTCTTTCCACCCTCCCCTCCCTGGGGAATTGAGGTTAATCCCTTCGGATTCCCAGCAGACAGGGGAAAAAAATAAACCTGTTTTTTCCCCTCCTCAATGGGGCTCCGTCCTCGCTTTGACAGCAGAATATTTCCAAATTTAATTATATTTATTCAGATACAGTTTAGTGACTGTTGCAGCCACTGGGATAAAGGGACTTAGGGCCACATTTTCCCACTTAGTGACCGTTGCAGCAGGGTTCAAATTTCAGATGCCGGGTCCATTTCCGTTACTGAGTAAGACCATTGTGAAGCGATGACGGGAATTGCTACCGTTGTTCAGTCAGTGACAATGGTCGTTAAGTGAATCTGGCATCCCCCATGTTCCCCCCCAGCCAAATTGGGATTCTGTGACACACACACACACACACTGCTGGGGATGCTGTGACCGACGTAAATAACGAGTCGGTCGCCAAGCATCTGAATCACAGGACTGATGGGGATGCTGAGACAGCTGTAATTGTGAAACATGGACCAAAGTCCCTTTTCCCCAGGCCTTTGGGGCTCCGGATGGTCACTAAACGAACCATGGTAACTAGAGAACTAGTTGTATTTGAATTTGGAATGTATCTGACACGAATCAACAAAGCAGGCTCCGATGGCGGTACCAGAGGTCAATACTGCGGGGCAAGGTGATGAATGCACGCACGCACACACTCACAGACACACAAAAAACACACCCACGCAACACACAAACACACAGAAGTGCGTGTCAGCCTTGCAAGAATGGAGATTTTCTCGTCCTTTTGTGGGCTTTTTTGCATTTCCCCCCAGGCGACTGACTGACCCAAACCAGCTGGGCAGGAATCCAGGAGGTTGGAAGGGGGGGGGGAAGAAGGACCCCAGACCGGTTTTCTCTGGTTTGCAAATCGTGGTTTGTTGCTGCAGGGGGAAAGGCGTGTGTGTGTGTGTGTGTGTGTGTGTGTGTGTGTGTGTGTGTGTGATGGAAGGGCAAGGGGGAAAGTCAGCAGCCCTGCCCTGCTCCTTTGTAACTGCGCTTTGATTTCTTTACGACTTGAAGACAAAAGCTTTCTCTCCCTCAATGAGGTCTGGCCTCATGCCACCTCTTCACAGGGAAGAGAAGTTCGGCTCGGAGACTGTTCCCTCACCTCTTGCTGGGCCGGCTCTGCGTTGTCTCCCCACCCTCCCCCATGGCTTTCTCAAATGCCGCTGTAGAGTGGGGTTTTTTGTCACCTTTCATCATTTGAAGAAGGGGTGGGGGGACTTCAACCCCCAGAATTCCCGCACTGTGCTGGGCATCTTGGGCCCTCATAGAGGCCAAAATTGGGAACTCTGTAGTTTTCTAGATCTATGTAGTTTTCTAGATCTATGTTTAGCATAAATCAGCAAAATGAAGAGCAAAATGAAGGAAGCTTCATCACTTGAGGCCCTCAAGAAGAGATTGGGCTGCTATTTGTCAGAAACGGTGTAGGGTCTCCTGCTTGGGGGGAGGGGTTGGACTAGATGACCTATAAGGTCCCTTCCAACTCTGATGAGCGGTGGATTGCAATTCCCAGAATTCCCCAGCCAGCATGCCAAAGTCAACCAGACAATTGCTCTAATTTTCCTAATCTGTAAGTGTGTGGGAAGATTCATTCCCAGAATTCCCTAGCTTGCCGACTGGAATTCTGGGAGTTGCACTCTCAGCCTGATCCCCTGTGAAGGGTTGAGGGTTTCCTGAGCATGTTCGGAGTGCCCGGGCCTAGGAAGAGGCTTTAACCAGGGTCAAGACAGGCCTATAATTATCACAGCTGAGGAGGAACCCCAGTTAGCTAGGGAATGCTGGGAGTTGAAGTCCACCAGTCTTCAAGTGGAGCAGGGAGAAACACTGTGAGCTCTATGCGCCACCTGGTGGCGACAGGTGGTATTTAACTTAATCTAGTGTAACAGATAACAGGTAATCTGAAGGGGCCTTGTAGGTCATCTAGTCCAACCCCCTGCCCAAGCACCCAAACAGGAATTAAGCAAAAAAGAAGGAATAAAGGTTGTTCTCGACTTACAATGGCTCATTTAGTGACCGTTCAAAGTTGCAACAGCAGCGAAAAAAGTGATTTATGACAATTATTCACAAGACCGTTGCAACATCCCCATAGTACCTGATCAAAATTCAGTCACTTGGCCGCCAACTCAGATTTATGATAGTCGCAGCATCCCAGGGTCACCTGATCCCCTTTTGTGACCTTCTGATATGCAAAGTCAAGGGGGGGGAAGCCAAATTTGCTTAAGGACCATGTTACTTCGAAACTGCAGTGATTCACTTAACAATGGTGGCAAAAACGGTCATTAAATGGTGCAACCCCCCCAAACCCCAAACCATTTAACAAATGTCTCACTTAAGCAACAAAAACGTTGGTCTAAATTGTGGCCATAAGTCAAGGACTAGCTGTATTGGGAAGAAACAGGAGGGTCATTCACAGAGTCAGGTATTTGTCAAGGCTAGACTGGAGGGGAATGGAATAGAATAGAATAATAACTTGATTCAAAGTGACAATAAAATTATTATTCTACTCTGTTCTGTTCTGTTCTATGCTATTCTATTCCATATTATTTATATTCTATTCTATATTCTATTCTTTTCCATATTATTTCTATTCTATTCTATTATTTTATTCTATATTCTATTCTATATTCTATTCTATATTTTATTCTATTCCATATTAAGTCTATTCCATATTATTTCTATTCTATTGTAATGTTCTATTCTATTCCATATTTCTATTTTATATTCTATTCTATTTCATATTACTTCTGTTCTATTATTATATTCTATATTCTATTCCATATTAATTCTATTTTATTCTATATTCTATTCTATTCTATTAATTCCATATTAATTCTATTCTATTCTACTACATATTCTATTCTATTCTACTACGTATTCTATTCTATTCTATTCTATTCTATTCTTCCTATTTTATTCCATTCCATTCCATCCCATCCCATTCTAATTATATTCTATTCCAATCCATTATTCTATTCTATTCTATATTCTATTTTATTCTATATTCTGTTCTATTCTATTCTATTCTATTCTATTTTATTCTTCCTGTTTTATTCCATTCCATCCTATTCCATTCTAATTATATTCTATTCCAATCCATTATTCTATTCTATTCTATTCTATTCTATTCTATTCTATTCTATTCTATTCTATTCTATTCCATTCCATTCCATTCCATTCCATTCCATTCATTTCCTTTCCAACCTTTCTTGTCATTGATGAAAATAATCCAGTTGCTCTCCTTACGTCTCTCTTATAGAGGTGAGCCATCAAATATTTACCAGGTTCCGGATTCTGGTTACGCAGTCACAGTTGGGAAATCGCAGATGTTAGATTTCCATCTTGAAAACGGAGGTGACATACAATCACCTTTTTCTAGCTACTAACATGAAAAATAGATGAAAGGACAGGCAGCTGGCGGGGATTCCTTGGTTGGCCCTCACCCAAATTCATGGAATCCAGCAGGAGCAACTGACGTAGAACATCAAACAAAAAACATAGAATAACAGAGTTGGAAGGGACCTTGGAGATCTTCTAGTCCAACCCCCTGCTCAGACAATATATACCAATATAATTAATATATACCAATATAATTAACCTAATAAATAAATTGTAATTACTTGTTGGTAAGATAGCAAAATGTTTGCATTTCTCTAAATACAATTAATAATGAATCCAATAGACTGATTAATACATATATATATTATTTAGTCACTTAAAGCAGGGGTTGCCAACCTTTTGGACCTCAGGAACCACCAAACTCATCATTTTAAATCCTGCAGATCAGAAACCCTGGGAAAATCCCAAAAAAACCTCTGCAGGAAAATTCCCCATCCCGTTTTCCTAGTGATCAATCGTTCTTTATTTGGGATCGCAGGATACTGTCTCCATTCTCAGGGGGAGGGAGAGAGAGGAGAGACTTTTGGCTTCATGCAAGGAAAGCAGCAGAAGCCGCAGAATTCTTTCTTTTTCTCCCCCAAACTCCGCCAGAAATGAGTCTTTGTAAAATTTGTCGCACCAGCGTAGCCTCTTGGAGCAGGAGGCCTTGCAGGGTCCCAAAGACTCGTTTTTGGGGGGAGAGAAAGAAAGACTTTGGCTGCTTTCCTTGCATGCAGCTAAAAGCAGAAGAAGAAAGAAGTGGAAAGAAGCAGCCCGGTGGCCAGGCCAGGCACATAGGAGGAATGAGGCAAATTCCCTCCCTCTGCCCTTTCCCCCCTTCCCCTCACTACCTCGTGTTATGCACAATGCAAGTGGCACAGCCTTGTGTTCCCGTGCAGCTTGGATTAATTGCTTTGGGGAGGACATTTCTCTGCAGACCCCCAAAATTTTCTCATGGACCACCAATGATCCCCGGCCCACTGGTTTAGAGAACCAGGATGCAAATTTTTCTTTTGAAACCTGGATAGAAAAATGAATTTATCCTAGTAGGAATTCAGATAAATCTATATAAAAGCGAAATGCCGCTCACGCATCATCACAAGATCTCCAGAACCATCAAGCCTGCAAATTTGAAATTTGGCACGTTTGTTCCTCTTGGCTTCTAGGTACTCACTAAGAAAGGATTTTTCAAAATGATCCTCAGAACATTAGCATTTCCTATACTATTATTATTATTATTATTATTATTATTATTATTATTATTATTGTTGTTGTTGTTGTTGTTGTTGTTGTTGTTGTTGTTATTATTATTATTCTCTAATGCTAAGGAGTTCGACTCCCCTCCCCACCTGAAAAGAAATCTCTTCCAAATGCAAAACACAAGCAGAGGAATTTCAGTTTCAGAGCACCAAGCAGCTTTAGTCCAGAACAGTTGAGCTAAGCCACACCCAAGCTCCTCGCTGTCTCCTTCTTGCTTACACAGCAAATACTGTTTCAGTTTCCAAACAGCCCTCCACTCTCTTCACACACTGAGAGGACACTAGCCAGAGGAATATTGATGGATGCTAGGAGGCAGAATTTTTCCTTATTTTTCTCAAAAACTAAGCCCAACCACATCGTTTTTTAATGAACCAACGCTAAGTTAGTCACCCGGTCGTTAAGTGAACCTGGCTTCCCTGCTGAAATGCGGCAACAGTCATTTTCACTGCTGTTGTAACTTTGAACAGCCACTAAATGGGGAGGACTACTATGTAAGCTGCCTAGAGCAAGACAGATGGCATATAAATTGAACCGACAAATGAAAAAATAATAATAAATTCCTTTTTTTAAATCTCTCCCTTTATTCCTTTCTCTTCCTGATTTTTTTCTAGCTTTCCTCGATTTTTAGGTTGCAAAGAAACATCATCTACTTTGTTTGTTTGTTTGTTTGTTTTTTAAAAGGAACAGAGCGGTTTTAAAAAGATCAGCCAGCTGGTTCCAAAATTTAATTCTCTCCAATCTGCAGGGTGTTATCTAAAAATATTCTCCCCCCCCACCTTGGATGGAATAAGGCTTTTCCACACAAGGGCCTGGTCACGTTTGCAGGAGTGTGCAAGGAACAACTGGCCTCTGGCACAAAATCTCTTGCACTGTTGTGGTTAGCTGGCAGCAGGTCCAGACGGCTAAGTGGAGTGAGGACTCAGATGAGGGGCCAGGACCATCAGATGAGGGGCCAGGACTGCTGCCTTCAGAGATTGTGGGGGCTGGCGGCAGTGATAAGGAGGTTCCTGAGGACCCTGTATCATGTGTGTGCACGGTTGCTCGTAGGAAAGAGCAGCTGCAGCAACACAGGTGACTCGGGAGTAAGGCTGCAAGGTAACAGCCCCTCTTTCAAGAAGATAAAAGCCAGCTATGAAGCGAACCTTCTTTGCAGGAAGCAAAGATGTTTTGAAACTCAGCCTCGTGGACATTCCAGTTGATATTTGAAGACTCTCTTGTGTTGTAAACTATTTCTTATCTGTTATTTTTTTGGCAGCCTCGCAGAAACTTGGCCAGGCTCTTTCTTGTCGGAGCTAATTAGTTGGAAACAGCCTTTTAGGATTCCTAGATGAAACATTAAAAGGTGCTGCTGCTGCCTTTGTCTTGTGTTTGCTCTCTTGAAACCAGGTTTCAGAACATGCACCAAAATTGGGTGTGTGCATTTGTCCGTCCCCCTTCCAACGAAGGGAGAAATTCCAGCCCACCTGGAATGCTTTTCAGCACTGATGGTGTGTCGTTGTCTCTGCCATGCTGGGCCCACAAGACAGGGCCGTGGGCAGAGGCGAGGTGGCACATACTGGACGCTTCTCAGGGAGTGTAAATGTGCAAGAGGCCACTGCCTGGGTATGCTATCTCTAGGGCTGGCCCTCCCTTTCCCCTTCTTCTTCTTCGACGCAAGGACATGGATTATTTTCGATCAGGCTAGCACAATTCTAGTCTCGTGTCCTTAAAGAGCTTGTGACTTCATCCCTCACTGCACCTTCTTTGTGTGTGTGTGTGTGTTGGTATTCTTATATCCTGCAAATCAGGCCAAGTCGCTTTTGGTTAAGAGCAGAGAAGGAGAGAGGTGGGGAGAAGGCCACGTGAGGGCCGTCTCTTGACGCAGGAAAGGAGGCTGAGTGAGTGACACACTCTCTCCCCAGCCCTGGTTTAGGATCTTCACAAAGGGAAGTTCCTCTTCTGGGGTAAAAAACAAATTCATGGGGGAAATCAGTGGAACGTCTTGGCTCCTGGGACGGTGGGTGCTCTGTCGAAAGATTGGATGAGCATTTGTCCAGAATGGCATAAGGACTGTTGCCTTGGGCAAGGGGTTGGACTAGATGACCACCAAGGTGCCTTCCTGCCCTAGGATTCTACGATATATATATCTATCTGCTTGGGCAGGGGGAGTTGGACTAGATGACCTATAAGGTCCCTTCCAACTGTTAATCTGTATCCCTATCTGTCTTTGTCTGTCATCTATCTATCCATCCTCTATCTATCTATCTATCTATCTATCTATCTATCTATCTATCTCATCTACCCATCCACCTATTCCTCATCTATCATCATCCATCTGTCATCTATATCTATCTATCTATCTATCTATCTATCTATCTATCTATCTATCTATCTATCCTATCTTCTATTTCTCTCGTTCTATCTATTCTACATCTATCTATCTATCTATCTATCTCATCTACCCATCCACCTATTCCTCATCTATCATCATCCATCTGTCATCTATATCTATCTATCTATCTATCTATCTATCTATCTATCTATCTATCTATCTATCTATCTATCTATCTCATCTACCATCCATCCACCCATTCCTCATCTATCATCATCCGTCTGTCATCTATATCCATCCATCCATCCATCCATCCATCCATCCATCCAATCATCTATCTAATCATCCTTCCCTCCCTCCATCTATCTACCTCAACTATTCATCCATCCACCTTTTCCTCATCTATCCTTTACAAATTGTGCTTTCCATATATTTTTTTTTTAAGGATTTTTATTAGTTGCAACAAAATCTGCAACTTTCTCTGCACACATTATGATTAATTTTTTCCAAGAAATGTGAATGCAGATGGTGCTACTACAGGTTACGAGAAATCTACTCACACCAGCTTGGTGGCAGGCCTTCAAATCCGGATCAACTTGAACTAATATTTCTCAACTATGGGAAACTTAAAGACAGGTGGATATCAACTCCCAGCATTCCCCAGCCAGCATTCCCAGAACACAACATGGATAGGACAAGAATAAATGTGGCTGGACCATTTTGTATTTCTTGATTGGGTAGCTTTCTTCACAGATGGGGGAATGCAGTCGACGTACTATACGTTGACTTTAGAAAAAGTGGAAAAAAATAACCCATGACAAGCTAAATTAATAACAAATTGAAAGTAAGCTAGATGGTGTGACAATTAAATAGAAAACTGATATATTAGAATTGAATGGAAAACTGATAGGGGGGCTGGGGGATTCTGGGAGTTGAAGTCCACCCATTTTTCAAGCTGATTGGATAACTTTCTTAATAGACAGTGAGAATGTGGTCGATGTGATATACCATGACATCAGAAAAGTGGAAAAAAATAACCCACAACAAGCTAAATTAATAAACAAGTTGAAGGTAAGTGAGATGGTATGGCAATTAAATAGAAAACTGATATATTAGAATTAAATGGGAAACTGATATGCTGGCTGGGGGATTCTGGGAGACGAAGGACACATGTGCCCAGGTGTGGGGAGATTGTCCAGGTGTGTGCGGGCATGCAATAGCACTGCCCTCCTTTTAGTGCCCATTGTCCCCATCGACTTTGCCTTCCACGCTTCCAGGGCAGCTGTGCGCTGAGATGGAATCGCTCCGGTACTGAGCCTCATCGAAGTCCAGTTCGTGGCCTTGAACCCGGATCGCGCTGAGACAGCCATGGAAGAAATGACCCTCCTCTCCTGAAATAAAAGACGTGGAAAAAAAGGACTCAGGAATAATAGACACCCACTCAAATATAAATCCGGCTGCATTTCAATGCCTCATTCGCCTGTGGAACTCCCAGCCACAAGATGCTACAAAAATTCAAATGCGTGTGTGCAACTGCTTTCTATTTATAACAGTCCCAGCCTCCTGGGGTCACCTGTATCCCTTTTTTTGTGACACTGCTGACAAAGCAACATCAGCGGGGAAGCCAGATTCATTCAACGACCGCGGTCACCAACTTCACAACGGCAGCGATTCACTTAACAACAGTGGCAAGAAAGGTCATAAACGACGGTCTCGCCTAGCCTCAGAAACGTTGGCCTGAGCTGTCAACGACGGCCTGTATTCGAAACCTACCCGAGGGTAAACGTCAATGTCATCGTTAGCCTGGGGAACTCCACACCACAAGATTGGAGAGAGGCAGGGTGAGATTATCTTTTACTGTATATTTATATGCTGCCCAAGCTCACTTTAAGATGATTTAGGAGTCGACTGTAGCAAAAACATGCCACGCCTTGTTTTGGGCCTAGTAGGCCTCCCTGCACTTACCTGGGAGCCAAAACGGGGTGTGGGGAGGGGCTCCTGGAAGGGGAGGGGCCAGCCAGAAGTGGTATTTGCCGGTTGTCCAAACCAGTCAAAATTTCCACTACCGGTTCTTACGAACCGCTCCAAACCGCCTGAATACCACCTCTGTATTCAGCCACTCGGGGTGCCCTACCTACATCGCCCCCCCTTTTTTTAAGCAGGTGTTAAGGTCAGGCTAACCCCCATCACCCCCTCCAGGCGAGACGTACCAGATGCGCCCCCAATGACCAGGCTTCCTATGTTGCTCAGCCAGAGCTGTTGCAAGCTCTCGAACTCGGCCTTGGGGGTGGGCTTGGAGATCTCGGTGTTGCCCAGGCTCAGCGTGAAGGAGGAGGGGGTGAGGCGGAGGAGGAGGGGTTTGTCCAGGCAGCCCCCCTCAGGGAGAGGGAGCAAGAGAACAGTCTGGTTACTTAGCTCGGCCGTCAGAACCTGGATGGGAGGAGAGACCACAAACCAGGTTAGGAAGTAGGGGTGGGGGGTTGAGTGCATCTTCTATGGACCCCCTCTCCCCTCAGGGAAGGGGTCCTTGGTACTCACAGGTCCATGATGCCCTGCACTCAGACCTTGGCTGAGGATTGTCTCAAGCCTCCACTTTGGACCATCCATCCATCATTCCATCCTTTCCTTCTTCCTTCTATCCTTCCATACCTTCATTTTTCCTTCCATCATTCCATCCATCGTTTCCATTCTTCTATCTTTGTCCTTCCTTCCCCTTCCACCCACCTGTTCTTCCATTTTCATTCATCTTTCCTTCCTTCCATCCATCCATCCTTCATTTCATCCTTCCATCACTCCATCCATTCCTTCTTCCATCCTTCCTTCCACTTCCATCCATCCATTCTTCCATTTATTCTTCCAACCTTTCATTCATCTTTTTTCTTTCTTTCCTTCCTTCATTCCATCCTTCCATCCATCCATCCTTCCTTTCATCTTTCTGCCCTTCCTTCCCCTTCCATCCATCCATTGTTCCATTTATTCATTCAACCTTTTCATTCATCTTTCCTTCCTTCCATCCATCTATCCTTCCTTCCATCCACCCATTACTCCGTCCATCTTTCTGCCCTTCCTTCCCCTTCCGTCCATCTGTTCTTCCATTTATTCATCCAACCTTTCATCCATCTTTCTTTCTTTTTCTTTCTTTTCTTCCATCATTCCATCCATCCATCTTTCCTTCCTTCCATCCATCCATTTATCGCTTCACCCATCTCTCCTTCTATCCTTCCTTCCACTTTCATCCATCCATTCCAAACTTTCATGCATTTTTCTTTTTCTTTCTTTTTCTTTCTTTCCTTCCTTCATTCTATTCTTCGTTTTATACTTCCATCCTTCCTTTATCCTTCCTTCCATCCCTCCATCTGTTTATCCATCCTTCAATCCATTTTTCCATCCTTCCCTTTCTTCCAAAGCCAGAGAAGGTCAGGAGTTTTCCCGACTCGGTTGCAGCTGCCATCTTGACTTTTTTGCCCCTCCTGGCAGACATTCCTGAGCCAACTCATCTGGCGGGCACCCCAACAGCCATCTAGGCCTCCCCTCCAGCCCCCCAGCAAAGGTAGGTGTGTGTGTGTGTGTGTGTTGTATCCGCGTGTGGATACATCTCAGACGAGGATGTCTCTGCCCCATCCCTTCTCACCGTGTGCTGTAGTGCCAGGCGCAGGACCGGGCGCTGTTTGAACCCCAAAATGGCCACCAGGGAGCTCAGCTGGGGGCCAGCCCTGATCCGCAGCTGCACGGAGAGCAGCCAACTGCCATCAGTGGGGCTGAGACCGCTGGGCAGGTCTGCAAGACAGGAGGGCATGGCTGGCACCTTTTGGGGCAGCTGTGGCAAACCGATTGCCGACCCCTCGGTGAGATAGGGGCTTCGCCCTCACTGGGCATCGAGGGACCCTGCCCTCCCAATTTTAGGGACTCTGCGGCCTGCGGTGCCCACCCCGTACCTGACAGTGCAAAGACGGCCCCTCCGTTGCCACGGAAAAAGCTGCCATGCTGGACAGTGGTGAAACAGGCCTTGGTGTTGCGGTCGTGCAAGGATGCCCCCTCGTGCCACTCTTGGCTCGTGTTCAGCCAGTCCCAGTGCCTGATGCAGCCGTCCAGGGCCGGGTTCAACTGCAGTGCCCGTCAGTCGCCGGTGTGGGTTTGGGGGGGGGAGGACAGCCAGCGGAAAGACAAAAAGACTTGTTGAAATTGGGTGGGTGGGGTGCATTTGGGAGGGGGGAGGGAACGGGTGGCAGGGAGATCCTGGCGTTGTGGTTAGTTGATTCATCGTGGTTCAACAGGGGGTCCTTGGTTTACGGGCATAAGGCAAGGGAGCCTGCCAGTCGTGGTCATAAGTCGCGACAGTCATAAAACGGACCAATCGTGGGGCCGAGCCCCATTCTACAACTGTGATTTTTGTGGCTTGTTGTCACTTTGAGCAATCGTAAGTCAAGGCCAGTTGCAAGATGAGGATCTGTTCTGTTCTGTTGTATTCTATTCCTATTCTGTATTTTATTATTCTGTTCTGTTCTGTATTTTATTATTCTGTTCTGTTCTGTTGTATTTTATTCCTATTCTGTATTTTATTATTCTGTACTGTTCTGTTCTGTATTTTATTTTGTTCTGTTGTATTTTATTCCTATTCTGTATTTTATTCTGTTCTGTTTTGTATTTCATTATTCTGTTCTGTATTTTATAATTCTGTTCTGTTGTATTCTCTTCCTATTATTTTATTGTTCTGTTCTGTATTATTCTGTTCTGTTTTTTATTATTCTGTTCTGTTGTATTTTATTCCTATTCTGTATTTTATTATTCTGTTCTGTTTTTTATTATTCTGTTCTGTTGTATTTTATTCCTATTCTGTATTTTATTCTGTTCTGTTCTGTATTTCATTATTCTGTTCTGTATTTTATTATTCTGTTCAGTTGTATTCTATTCCTATTATTTTATTATTCTGTTCTGTATTTTATTATTCTGTTCTGTTCTATTCTATTCCTATTCAGTATTTTATTATTCTATTCTGTCCTGTTCCGTATTTTATTATTCTATTCTGTTCTGTTGTATTCTATTCTTGTCCAGTTAATTACTGCAGCATGGTTTGTGTGGATTTTTAGTTATGGTTTGTATGTACTTTGTTTTTGGACTTAATTTTCTGCAGTCAAAGGCTGTCCCTGGGAGAGTTTTTCTCCAGCTGAAGGTAACTTGGACATTGGGGGCAAAGTTGGAGATAGTAAAGGAACTCTTATTGCTAATTTGACTGTGTTGCATTTGTGCCATGATCATCACAATTCTATTCTATTCTATATTTTATTATTCTATTCTATTCTGGATTTTATTATTATCTTCTCTTCTCGCTTATTCTATTCTATTCTATTTTATTCTGTTCTGTTTATTATTCTATTTTGTTCTGTTACTATTCTGGATTTTATTGTTCTGTTCTATTCCCTTTCATTCTGTTCTGTAGTTTATTATCCTCTCCTCTCCCTCTTCTATTAGTTGCAGTAAATTCTAGTATAGCACAATGGGACAAATCCAGACACCGTGGCTCATGAATGATGCTTTATGTTTGGTGACCAGGTTGAGTGGCTCAAACCATGGCTCAAACAAGCCATGATTCAAATACCCCTACCCAAAAGCTTTAGATGGGCCTATTTCTCAAGCTACATGTTTTGACTGAGCCAGGCCCAAATTCAAATCCTCCTTTTCTGTTATCCTTATTCTCCCTCTCCTACTTTGCAGGGCTGTTGTGCAAATAAAACTGAGAGAGGGTGAAAATTAAGTGTTTCGGATTACTTTAGAGCAGTGTTTCTCAATTTTGGAAGCTTTAAGAAGTGTAGATTTCAACTCCCAGAATTTCCTGGCACTAATCCATTCCTTTTGATGTGGCCTGTTTACTCTTTTATAATCCTTTTCTCTGCAATCTTTCTGCTTTAAAGGATAAGAGGGGAAAAGAAACCAGGCATGGCTGGTTGGGGAATTCTGGGAGTTGAGGTCCACCCTTCTTTAAAGCTCCCAAGCTTGAGATGCACAGGTTTAGAGGAAAGACGGGGTTGATGAAACCAGGGGAGAACGAATCCACCGGGGATCTTAGGCCGTTGTTTGGTCTTGGGGCACGGCCACCAGGGAAAGGAGAAGAATCCATCTTACCGGGACCAGCAATTCATTCGGCAAGATGAACAAGCCGCCTACTCCGATGCGCATCTGAGGGGTGGGCTGGTTCACGATCGGGTGGGAGACGTGGCTGAGTGTGAGTTGGTTGTCTCCGTCGACCAACAACATCACGGAGTGTCCTTCGTTCCTCACCATGATCTGTCCGGAGGTCACAAGAGAAGTTGCGTACGGGAATAGAGGAACAGGAGGGTCAGAAAGAATCGGGGGATACCCTCCCCCAACAAGAGGACATGGCCAACATAGAGGTGGGGCAGGGGGTGCTCTCTTTTAGCTGATAGGTAGTCCTCGACTTACGACCGGCTCCATTTCGATGCCTCGTCAGCTTGCGGAACTCCCTGACACAAGATGCAAGCAAATATATGAGAATATCTTTTGACTGACAACTGTTCGTTTAGTGACTGTTACATTTTTTTCTTTTTCTCTTTTTCCCTTTCTTTTTATCTCCATCCCTTTCTATCTCTCTTTCCCTCTCATTTTTTCTCCTCCTCTCCCTCCCTTCTCCTCCCTTTCTCTCTTTTGCTCCCTCCCTTTTTCTTTTTCTCTCATTTTTCTTCCTTCCTTCCTTTTTATCTCTCCCTCACTTCCTCTCTTTTTTCCCTCCCTTCCTTTCTCTTTCTTTCTCTCTCTCACACATTCTTTCAATCTCTCTCACCCTCCCTTTCTCTTTTGCTCCGTCCCCTTTTTCTCTTTCTCTTCCTCTCTTTCGTTTAGTGAGCTACAATGGCACTAGGGGAAAAAATGACTTCTGATCATGTTTTGCACTTACAACCGTTGCAGCATCCCCTGGGATCACACGACTGAAATTCAGACTTTTGGCAACTGCCTCACATTTATGACAGTCGCCATATCCCAGAGGTCATGTTGATTCCCTTTTGCAACAAGCAAGGTCAATGGATCTGCTTAATGGCGGCTACTCAATCAACGACAGGGGCAAAAAAACAAGGCGCCACGTCGCTCAACGACCTTCCTCGCTTAGCAACGGCAATTCTGGTCTCAATGGTGGCCGTAAGCCGAGGACCGCCTATCACCCAGCCACCCCATCTTACCTGATGCCACTGGCCATCGTTGAGGTGCTGCCCTCCGGAGACGGTGATGTTGGTGAGGGTGTTATGGATCTGCATGATCGGTTTCCCTCGACGCAACGCGAGGACGAACCAGTCATCGCCAGGACCGGTGTCCCCATAGAAGATCACCCCTTCCGGGTCAAAGGTCCGGAACTCAAAGGAGGAAGCTGCACTGGGTGGGGAGGAACAGGGAGGGTCTCAGGGGGGCAGAAATCAGTGGGGCAGTCTTGTTGCAGACCCCTCCTGGATGGGGAAGGCACAGCACCATCCACACCTTCCTCTCTCTCTTTTTTCTCCACTTTTTCTCTTTTTTTCTGTCTCCTTCTCTTTCCTTTTCTCTCTGTGTCTATCTTTCTCTTTTTCTTTTCTCACTTTCTTTCTCTCCATTTCTTTTTCACTGTTTCTTTCTCCGCCTTTCTCTTTTTCTCTCTCTCTTTCCCATTTTCTGTCTTTATCTGTCTGTCTCTTTCTATTTTCTCTTTCCTCTTTCTCTCTTTCTCTCCCTTTCTCTTTCTCTCTATCATTTTTTCCACTTTTTCCTTCTCCCTTTCTTTTATTTCTTTTCCTCTGTATCTTTCTCCTTTTCTGTATCTGTGTCTCTCTCTTTTTCTTTTCTCTTTCTCTTTCTCCCTTTCTTTTTCTCTTTCTCTTTCTATCATTCTTTTTCACTTTTTCTTTCTCTCCCTTTCTTTTTCTCTTTCCTTCTATCATTCTTTTTCACATTTTCCTTTTCTCCTTTTCTCTTTTTTCTGTCTCTCTCTTTCTTTTTGTCTGTTTCTCTTTCTGTCTTTGTTTCTCTTTCTCTTTTCTCTTTCTCTTCTTTCTTTCTGACTCTCCTTTTCTCTGTTTTTGTCTCTCTTTTTCTCCTTTTTCTTTTCTTTCTGTCTCTTTTTCTTTTCTCTTTCTCTTCTTCCTTTCTGACCCTTTTTCTCTTTCTCTCCTTCCTCTTTTCTTTCTGTCTCTTTTTCTCTTTCTCTCCTTTCTCTTTTTTTCTGACTTTTTCTCTTCTCTTTCTCTTCTTTCTTTCTGACACTTTTTCTCTTTCTCTCCTTCCTCTTTTCTTTCTGTCTCTTTTTCTCTTTCTCTCCTTTCTTTTCTTTCTGTCTCTTTTTCTTTTCTCTTTCTCTTCTTCCTTTCTGACCCTTTTTCTCTTTCTCTCCCTCCTCTTTTCTTTCTGTCTCTTTTTCTCTTTCTCTCCTTTCTCTTTTTTTTTGTCTTTTTCTTTTCTCTTTCTCTTCTTTCTTTCTGACCCTTTTTCTCTTTCTCTCCTTCCTCTTTTCTTTCTGTCTCTTTTTCTCTTTCTCTTTTTCTTCTTTCTTTCTGACCCTTTTTCTCTTTCTCTCCTTCCTCTTTTCTTTCTGTCTCTTTTTCTCTTTCTCTCCTTTCTTTTCTTTCTGTCTCTTTTTCTTTTCTCTTTCTCTTCTTCCTTTCTGACCCTTTTTCTCTTTCTCTCCTTCCTCTTTTCTTTCTGTCTCTTTTTCTCCTTCTCTCCTTTCTTTTCTTTCTTTCTGTCTTTTTCTTTTCTCTTTCTCTTCTTTCTTTCTGACCCTTTTTCTCTTTCTCTCCTTCCTCTTTTCTTTCTGTCTCTTTTTCTCTTTCTCTCCTTTCTCTTTTTTTCTGTCTTTTTCTTTTCTCTTTCTCTTCTTTCTTTCTGACCCTTTTTCTCTTTCTCTCCTTCCTCTTTTCTTTCTGTCTCTTTTTCTCTTTCTCTCCTTTCTTTTCTTTCTGTCTCTTTTTCTTTTCTCTTTCTCTTCTTTCTTTCTGACCCTTTTTCTCTTTCTCTCCTTCCTCTTTTCTTTCTGTCTCTTTTTCTCTTTCTCTCCCTTCTCTTTTCTTTCTGTCTCTTTTTCTTTTCTCTTTCTCTTCTTCCTTTCTGACCCTTTTTCTCTTTCTCTCCTTCCTCTTTTCTTTCTGTCTCTTTTTCTCTTTCTCTCCTTTCTTTTCTTTCTGTCTCTTTTTCTTTTCTCTTTCTCTTCTTCCTTTCTGACCCTTTTTCTCTTTCTCTCCTTCCTCTTTTCTTTCTGTCTCTTTTTCTCTTTCTCTCCTTTCTTGTCTTTCTGTCTCTTTTTCTTTTCTCTTTTTCTTCTTTCTTTCTGACCCTTTTTCTCTTTCTCTCCTTCCTCTTTTCTTTCTGTTTCTTTTTCTCTTTCTCTTTTTCTTCTTTCTTTCTGACCCTTTTTCTCTTTCTCTCCTTCCTCTTTTCTTTCTGTCTCTTTTTCTCTTTCTCTCCTTTCTTTTCTTTCTGTCTCTTTTTCTCTTTCTCTCCTTTCTTTTCTTTCTGTCTTTTTCTTTTCTCTTTCTCTTCTTTCTTTCTGACCCTTTTTCTCTTTCTCTCCTTCCTCTTTTCTTTCTGTCTCTTTTTCTCTTTCTCTCCTTTCTTTTCTTTCTGTCTTTTTCTTTTCTCTTTCTCTTCTTTCTTTCTGACCCTTTTTCTCTTTCTCTCCTTCCTCTTTTCTTTCTGTCTCTTTTTCTCTTTCTCTCCTTTCTCTTTTTTCTGTCTTTTTCTTTTCTCTTTCTCTTCTTTCTTTCTGACCCTTTTTCTCTTTCTCTCCTTCCTCTTTTCTTTCTGTCTCTTTTTCTCTTTCTCTCCTTTCTCTTTTTTTCTGTCTTTTTCTTTTCTCTTTCTCTTCTTTCTTTCTGACCCTTTTTCTCTTTCTCTCCTTCCTCTTTTCTTTCTGTCTCTTTTTCTTTTCTCTTTCTCTTCTTCCTTTCTGAACCTTTTTCTCTTTCTCTCCTTCCTCTTTTCTTTCTGTCTCTTTTTCTCTTTCTCTCCCTTCTCTTTTCTTTCTGTCTCTTTTTCTTTTCTCTTTCTCTTCTTCCTTTCTGACCCTTTTTCTCTTTCTCTCCTTCCTCTTTTCTTTCTGTCTCTTTTTCTCTTTCTCTCCTTCCTCTTTTCTTTCTGTCTCTTTTTCTTTTCTCTTTCTCTTCTTCCTTTCTGACCCTTTTTCTTTCTCTCCTTCCTCTTTTCTTTCTGTCTCTTTTTCTCTTTCTCTCCTTTCTTTTCTTTCTGTCTCTTTTTCTTTTCTCTTTCTCTTCTTCCTTTCTGACCCTTTTTCTCTTTCTCTCCTTCCTCTTTTCTTTCTGTCTCTTTTTCTCTTTCTCTCCTTTCTCTTTTTTTCTGTCTTTTTCTTTCCTCTTTCTCTTCTTTCTTTCTGACCCTTTTTCTCTTTCTCTCCTTCCTCTTTTCTTTCTGTCTCTTTTTCTCTTTCTCTCCTTTCTTTTCTTTCTGTCTCTTTTTCTTTTCTCTTTCTCTTCTTTCTTTCTGACCCTTTTTCTCTTTCTCTCCCTTCTCTTTTCTTTCTGTCTCTTTTTCTTTTCTCTTTCTCTTCTTTCTTTCTGACCCTTTTTCTCTTTCTCTCCTTCCTCTTTTCTTTCTGTCTCTTTTTCTCTTTCTCTCCTTTCTTTTCTTTCTGTCTCTTTTTCTTTTCTCTTTCTCTTCTTTCTTTCTGACCCTTTTTCTCTTTCTCTCCTTCCTCTTTTCTTTCTGTCTCTTTTTCTTTTCTCTTTCTCTTCTTCCTTTCTGACCCTTTTTCTCTTTCTCTCCTTCCTCTTTTCTTTCTGTCTCTTTTTCTCTTTCTCTCCTTTCTTTTCTTTCTGTCTCTTTTTCTTTTCTCTTTCTCTTCTTCCTTTCTGACCCTTTTTCTCTTTCTCTCCTTCCTCTTTTCTTTCTGTCTCTTTTTCTCTTTCTCTCCTTTCTCTTTTTTTCTGTCTTTTTCTTTTCTCTTTCTCTTCTTTCTTTCTGACCCTTTTTCTCTTTCTCTCCTTCCTCTTTTCTTTCTGTCTCTTTTTCTCTTTCTCTCCTTTCTTTTCTTTCTGTCTTTTTCTTTTCTCTTTCTCTTCTTTCTTTCTGACCCTTTTTCTCTTTCTCTCCTTCCTCTTTTCTTTCTGTCTCTTTTTCTCTTTCTCTTTTTCTTCTTTCTTTCTGACCCTTTCTCTCTTTCTCTCCTTCCTCTTTTCTTTCTGTCTCTTTTTCTCTTTCTCTCCTTTCTTTTCTATCTATCTCTTTTTCTTTTCTCTTTCTCTTCTTCCTTTCTGACCCTTTTTCTCTTTCTCTCCTTCTTCTTTTCTTTCTGTCTCTTTTTCTCTTTCTCTCCTTTCTCTTTTTTTCTGTCTTTTTCTTTTCTCTTTCTCTTCTTTCTTTCTGACCCTTTTTCTCTTTCTCTCCTTCCTCTTTTCTTTCTGTCTCTTTTTCTCTTTCTCTCCTTTCTCTTTTTTCTGTCTTTTTCTTTTCTCTTTCTCTTCTTTCTTTCTGACCCTTTTTCTCTTTCTCTCCTTCTTCTTTTCTTTCTGTCTCTTTTTCTCTTTCTCTCCTTTCTCTTTTTTTCTGTCTTTTTCTTTTCTCTTTCTCTTCTTTCTTTCTGACCCTTTTTTTCTTTCTCTCCTTCCTCTTTTCTTTCTGTCTTTTTCTCTTTCTCTCCTTTCTCTTTTTTCTGTCTTTTTCTTTTCTCTTTCTCTTCTTTCTTTCTGACCCTTTTTCTCTTTCTCTCCTTCTTCTTTTCTTTCTGTCTCTTTTTCTCTTTCTCTCCTTTCTCTTTTTTCTGTCTTTTTCTTTTCTCTTTCTCTTCTTTCTTTCTGACCCTTTTTCTCTTTCTCTCCTTCCTCTTTTCTTTCTGTCTCTTTTTCTTTTCTCTTTCTCTTCTTCCTTTCTGGCCCTTTTTCTCTTTCTCTCCTTCCTCTTTTCTTTCTGTCTCTTTTTCTCTTTCTCTCCCTTCTCTTTTCTTTCTGTCTCTTTTTCTTTTCTCTTTCTCTTCTTCCTTTCTGACCCTTTTTCTCTTTCTCTCCTTCCTCTTTTCTTTCTGTCTCTTTTTCTGTTTCTCTCCTTTCTTTTCTTTCTGTCTCTTTTTCTTTTCTCTTTCTCTTCTTTCTTTCTGACCCTTTTTCTCTTTCTCTCCTTCCTCTTTTCTTTCTGTCTCTTTTTCTCTTTCTCTCCTTTCTTTTCTTTCTGTCTCTTTTTCTTTTCTCTTTCTCTTCTTTCTTTCTGACCCTTTTTCTCTTTCTCTCCTTCTTCTTTTCTTTCTGTCTCTTTTTCTCTTTCTCTCCTTTCTCTTTTTTTCTGTCTTTTTCTTTTCTCTTTCTCTTCTTTCTTTCTGACCCTTTTTTTCTTTCTCTCCTTCCTCTTTTCTTTCTGTCTTTTTCTCTTTCTCTCCTTTCTCTTTTTTCTGTCTTTTTCTTTTCTCTTTCTCTTCTTTCTTTCTGACCCTTTTTCTCTTTCTCTCCTTCCTCTTTTCTTTCTGTCTCTTTTTCTTTTCTCTTTCTCTTCTTCCTTTCTGACCCTTTTTCTCTTTCTCTCCTTCCTCTTTTCTTTCTGTCTCTTTTTCTCTTTCTCTCCCTTCTCTTTTCTTTCTGTCTCTTTTTCTTTTCTCTTTCTCTTCTTCCTTTCTGACCCTTTTTCTCTTTCTCTCCTTCCTCTTTTCTTTCTGTCTCTTTTTCTCTTTCTCTCCTTTCTTTTCTTTCTGTCTCTTTTTCTTTTCTCTTTCTCTTCTTCCTTTCTGACCCTTTTTCTCTTTCTCCCCTTCCTCTTTTCTTTCTGTCTCTTTTTCTCTTTCTCTCCCTTCTCTTTTCTTTCTGTCTCTTTTTCTTTTCTCTTTCTCTTCTTTCTTTCTGACCCTTTTTCTCTTTCTCTCCTTCCTCTTTTCTTTCTGTCTCTTTTTCTCTTTCTCTCCTTTCTCTTCTTTCTGTCTCTTTTTCTTTTCTCTTTCTCTTCTTTCTTTCTGACCCTTTTTCTCTTTCTCTCCTTCCTCTTTTCTTTCTGTCTCTTTTTCTCTTTCTCTCCTTTCTTTTCTTTCTGTCTCTTTTTCTTTTCTCTTTCTCTTCTTTCTTTCTGACTCTCTCTTTTTCTCTCTTTCTTTGTCTTTTTCTCAGACAGAAAAACACCCCCCCCCCTAAGGTAGACCAGATCTGGAAAGCAAAGTGCCGCATTCAAAACCACTTTTCTTGTAAGGTGATTAAAGCAGGATCTTGCATGTATGTCTGTGTCGTGTCCACAAAAGACGCCAGGAGTCGGTGACTACGTTTAAAGCTCTTTATTTAGAAGTTGAGAATCGAACCGGCGAAAAGGAAAAAGCCCGCGGCTTTTATTCTTTTCGCCGCGGCGGCCGCGGCCAATGGCAGCATTTCAAGTCTCCCGCTCTTGGAGCGAGCCAATCGCGGGAGACTTTCAACGGGCCAATCGGCGCGGCTCGCCTGGCCAATTAGAAATCCCCGCGCTTTAGCCAATCAAAGCGCGGGGATTTTGAGTATGTAAATGAAGGACAGAACACCCCTCCCCTCTTGGTACAGTCCTTACGTTGCGTAGTCACGTAGGTAGGCGGGGCTCCGTCTAGTCCTACTTGACCTGCGCAACTCAGTTGCAAGCTGGATTTCGGCTGGAATAGTCGAGTTTTTGGCTGCTCCCTCTTCTGTGCGAACCGGTTGGATGATCGGGCCGGTTCCTTCTCCGTGGCTCCCACCTGGGCCTTCCGGGTTGGTTGAGCTACGGGTTTCGCCGCTCCCGCTTGGTCTTTCCGAGTTGGTTGAGCTGGCTTGGTGGTTCTTCTCCGGTGGGGGATCGCGATGGCTGCGTTCCGGTAAGTACTGCTGGTTTATTTTTTCTTTCGTTTGGTTATTCGGGTATTCCCTCCCCCCTTGGTTTGTGTTTTGGGGGGTGGATTCTGTTGCTGTCCGAGACCTGAGTTGGTCAATGTGTCGTTTCCAGGCTCGCCCATCTGTGGTTTGGAGCCGGTATGAGCGTGGGCCTGTGATTTGGGTGATGACGGCTGGGATCCATAGGGGGTCCCCCGTCAGGTTTTTCGCATACACGAGGTCCCCGGGTGCGAATGTTCGGTATTTTGTACTTGAGTCTGGGGGCCGCTCTGGGTTATACGTTGGGTGTAACCTATCGAGTGGGGACCTCAGCTTCCTACCCATTAGTAACTCGGCTGGGCTTTTGTTGGTAGTGGTGTTCGGGGTGATGTGTTGTATAAAGAGGAGTCTGTTAATTTTGTCTTGGATCTCCCCGTGGTCCATTTTCCGGATGGTTTTTTTGGTAAATTGGACCATCCGTTCCGCCCTACCGTTCGCCGCCGGATGCGCCGGTGCCGTTAATGCGTGGCGGATGCCCCTTTCCGCCAGGAATTTCTCGAAGTCGAGGGAAGTAAACTGGGGCCCGTTGTCCGAGACGACGACGTCTGGGAGGCCGTGTGTTGCAAAGAGTTTGCAAAGTTCTTTGATCACGGCCTCCGTGGTTGTGGATTTCATGTCGCTTACCTCCAACCAGTTGGAGTAAGCGTCAACTGTTATGAGGAAGGTATGTCCATTCGTGGGACCGGCAAAGTCTAAATGGATTCTGGACCAGGGCCCCCTTGGTGTTTCCCACTCTAGGATGGGTGCTGCGGGTGGGCTGGGTCCAGTCTCCTGGCATCGCTGGCACCTAGCTACCCAGGCCTCTATCTGCTTGTCCATCCCTGGCCACCAAGCGTAACTTCTGGCCAGGGCTTTAGTTCTTACGATGCCAGGATGCCCCTCATGCAACATTTCTAAAACTTTCCCTTGCAGTCTGTCCGGGATGACCACCCTGTCACCCCATAAGATGCACCCCTTAAGTAGTGAGAGTTCGGTTTGGCGGTTTCTAAATGTCTTAACGGACTCGTCGTTGTCCCTATCTGGCCAACCTTTTTCCACCCAATGCAAAATCCGCGCCAGACGCCTGTCTTTAATAGTTTCCCGGGCAATGTCTGACGCGGTTATGGGTAGGTTGGGTAGGTTCTCGATGCTAAGGGTGTTTGTCGTTGGTGCTGGGTCAGGGTCGGAGTCCGGTAACGGCGAGCGGCTCAAAGCGTCCGCGTGTGAAATCTTCTTACCCGGTTTGTGTATAAGTTCGTAGCTGTAGGCTGCCAGGAACTCGGACCACCTTGTCATCCGGGGAGACAGAATGTTCGGGGTGGCTCGATTCCCTGCAAGGATGCCCAACAACGGCTTATGGTCTGTTACAATGGTGAAAGGGCGGCCGTAAAGGTATTCGTGGAACCGCTTAACGGCGGCAACTATAGCCAAAGCTTCTTTGTCCAGTTGGCTATAGTTCCGCTCTGGCTTGGTTAGAGTCCTGGAAAAGAACGCGATGGGTGCTTCTTTTCTGTCAGGAAGGGTATGGCTGAGGACAGCGCCGACGCCGAAAGGTGATGCGTCGCAAGTGACGGCCAGGGGCAAGGTTTCGTTGAATTGGATCAGGACGGCGTCGGAGGTGAGGAGGTCTTTAGTTTTTTGGAAGGCGGCTTGCTCCCGTTTCCCCCAAGTCCAGGTTGCCGCCTTATCCAGGAGCCTATGTAAAGGCTCCGCCGCCGTTGCCTTTTGGGGTAGGAAAACATTATAAAAGTTCAGTAACCCCAAGAATGCCTGCAATTCAGTCTTTGATCTAGGGGTGGGGGCCTCTTTGATAGCTTTCACTTTTTTACTTGTGGGGTGAATGCCGTGCTGGTCTAGTAGGTAGCCCAAAAATTCCACTCGTTCCGTGCACAGTTGGCCCTCGACCTACGACCTCTGCGGTTCCGTTGGTCGCGCCCCGTCTGCACTCGATGTATGTCTTCTTCGTCTTCGGACGTGCTGGATGTAGAATGGAAATCGCCGTGGTGTGCGGCTGTTTCGTTCTTTAGGTCGGCCGACCTTGCCGGGTTGTTGTTTCCGCCCTTCGCGTCTGGTTTTCGCATGCTGTCGGCGGAAGTGTGGGTTGCTTCTGCGGCTGCGGCTGCGGTGAGGGCGTCTGCTAGACTGATGTCGCCCTTAGCCATAAGCCGGCTCTGGAGTGCAGGGTCCCATAGGCCGAGCACGAATCGGTCTCTTAGGAGGCTGTTCAGGCCATCAAATTCGCAGAGCCCCCCTAGGCGCCGCAACTCAGCGACGAAGTCGCTCAGTTTTTCACCCGGTTTCTGGTCCCGCCGGTAGAATTCGTTGCGCCGGATCAGGATGGGGACCTCGGGGGCGTAATGTCGCCAAAGGATAGGTTCGAGGACGTCCCAATCCATGGCGGTTGCGTCGGCCGGCTTGGCCAATGCTTTGGCCATCTGGAAAACTTCGGTTCCGCAATGGGTGAGGAAAACGGCGCGTTTTAGCGGGCCCGGGGCGTCCTTCATTCCGGTGCACTCGAGGTACATGCGGAAACGGTCTGAGAACGATTCCCAGTCCTCGGTGGCGGGGTTGAAGGGGGCGGGCGGTGCGATTTTCGCCATTTCGGTGCTAAGTCTGGCTCTCGTCGGACACGGGGTTCGGTTCAGGGTCTGGATCCCATCCTCGTCGCCAGTGTCGTGTCCGCAAAAGACGCCAGGAGTCGGTGACTACGTTTAAAGCTCTTTATTTAGAAGTTGAGAACCGAACCGGCGAAAAGGAAAAAGCCCGCGGCTTTTATTCTTTTCGCCACGGCGGCCGCGGCCAATGGCAGCGTTTCAAGTCTCCCGCTCTTGGAGCGAGCCAATCGCGGGAGACTTTCAACGGGCCAATCGGCGCGGCTCGCATGGCCAATTAGAAATCCCCGCGCTTTAGCCAATCAAAGCGCGGGGATTTCGAGTATGTAAATGAAGGACAGAACAGTCTGAATGTGCCCCCTCCTTGTATTTGGGTCAGACTAGGGAGGGTGTCGGCTGAGAGGCACTTTCTCTGATTGCAGTTCTGGGTGAGCCTCAGATTCCCTTTATTGCTCCACTTCATCCGACCATTACATTCCCCATGCTAGCATTTTTCCTCTCTTTCTTTCCCTCTCTCTTTTTTCTTTCTCTTTCCTTCCTTCTCTCTCTCTCCCTCCCTTTTTCTTTTTCTCTCTTTTCCTCTTTCTTTTTATCTCCCTCCCTTTCTCTCCCTCTTCCCCCTTTCCCTTCCTCTTTCCTTCTTTCTCTTCCCCTCTCTTCTTTTCTTTTGCTCCCTCCCTTTTCCCTTCCTTCCTTTCTTTTTCTCTCTACCTTTCTTTCTTTCACATTCTTTCAATCTCTTTCACCCTCCCTTTCTCCCTCCCCTTTTCTCTTCCCCTCTTTCTCTCCATTCTCTATCTCCCTTTCTCTTTCCCTCTTTTTTCTCTTTCTCTCTCTTCCTTCCTTCCTTTCTCTCTCCCCCTTCTCTTTCTTGCTTTCCCTTTCTCTTTTCCCCTCTCTTTCTCTTTCATCAACTCCCCCTTTCTCTTCCTTTTTCTCCTTGCCTCCCTTTCTCTCTTTCTTTTTTCTCTCTCCCCCCTTTCTCTCTCTTTATCTCTTCCTCCCTTTTTCTTTCTTTTTTCTCCCCTCCCTTTCTCTCTTTCACTCCCTTCCTTTCTCTTTCTCGCTTTCCCTTTCTTTCTCTCTCTCCCCTTCCCCTTCTCTTGCATTACTTCCCCTTTTCTCTTCCTCTCTTTTTCTCCCTGCCTCCCTTTCTCTTTCTTTCTTTTTTCTCCCTCCTTCCCTCCCCTTCTCCCATTTTCTCTCCTTTTCTCTCTTTCTCTCTTCCCTCCCCCCCCCATACTAAAGTTCCCACCATTCCTGGCCGCACCGTTTCTCTCCTGCGGGGCTTCTTCAACCACTTCTAGAGACCCTCCCCCTGCCCCCCAGCTGCTCTGAGACCCCCATCGGCACTCGTGTCCTTTCGCCTCGCGAGCTCGGGTTGGCAGCCTTGCGCGGTATCCTAGCAAGCCCTTGCGCGACTCCTGGATGGCGGGAGGGGGGAAGGAAGACTCTAAGCTGCGCCCCCTGTCCACCCCCCCCTTCCTTACCTGGTTACCGTCTGCAAGTCAATGAGTAGCGTGGCGGTTGGGGAGGGGTCTCCCCACCTTTGCCCCAGGTTCAGCCCCCTGGTTTCCACAGCCAAGCTTCGGAAACAGGCGCCCAGCTGGAAGAGGAGAAAGAAAAGGATCGCCAGCATCAAGCCTCGGACGGCCGCCAGAGGGCAGCAGCAAAACCCCTCTAGCTAGCAGTACCCGAGTACGCCGCTAGGGGGCGGGGGAAGGAAAATCGCCCGTGGGAAGAGGTTTTGAGCCACGGGGAGGCAGCCTTGTTCCCTGGAAAGGGAGCAGCCCTTCCTTGCATTCATTCCTTCCCGGGCCGGGAAAGGCCGCAATTTCCACACACCAGGCGTGAGGAACGACTGGATGACCTCCCTTCCTTCCAAACCCCGGGCGGAGGACTGGCTGGCTCCGTTTTCTTTCTTTCTTTCTTTCTTTCTTTCTTTCTTTCTTTCTTTCTTTCTTTATTTATTTATTTATTTATTTATTTATTTTTTGGCAGCCATGGAGTCATCTATGGAGGCGGGCGCACAAAATGGGGGGGGGGATTTCGCACCCCTCAGAAAATCCCGGCTGCCTGGATCCCACGCAGTGAGACCCTGAACTTAATTCATCAGGTGTTTTACGCCTGCCGAGTTGCTGGAGGTCTTTTAGTCCACTCCCACCCCACCCAAACGAGACCCTCTACCACTTCAGACAAAATGGCTGACCAGTCTCCTCTTAAAAACCTCCCACGACTTCTGGAACCAAACTTTCCACTAACAGGAGAACAGAGATGGAAGGACCTCGAAGGACCTCTAATCTAGTCCACCCTCCTTTCCAGCTTCAGCAGGAGACCCTATCCGGGTCAGACAAATGGCTACCGAAACCAATGACAGCACTTTTACAGGCACGAAGGGGGACTTAAGAGCCCATTCCGGTGCCTCCGGGCCTCCCCTGTTGAACTGCAGCCAGCATTTCTAACATTAACATTGGCCATTCTTTAGAGCAGGGGATCCCCAAACTTGGCCCCCTTAACACTGGAGGACTTCAACTCCCAGAATTCCCCCAGCCAGCTTCGCTAAGACTTCAACTCTCCCTGCCTGCTTTCTCTCTTGCCATCCCGTTCTCTGCATTCTGCCTGCTTTCTCTATTGTCATCCCTTCCTCTGCAATCGGCTTGCTTATTCTCTTGTCATCCCTTCCTCTGCAATCTGCCTGCTTGCTCTCTTGTCATCCATTCCTCTGCAATCTGCCTGCTTCCTCTCTTGTCATCCCTTCCTCTGAAATCGCCTTGCTTCCTCTCTTGTCATCCCTTCCTCTGCAATCTGCCTGCTTCCTCTCTTGTCATCCCTTTCTCTGAAATCTGCCTGCTTACTCTCTTGTCATCCCTTCCTCTGCAATCTGCCTGCTTTCTCTCTTGTCATCCATTCCTCTGCAATCTGCCTGCTTCCTCTCTTGTCATCCCTTCCTCTGCAATCCGCCTGCTTACTCTCTTGTCATCCCTTCCTCTGCAATCCGCCTGCTTACTCTCTTGTCATCCCTTCCTCTGCAATCCGCCTGCTTCCTCTCTTGTCATCCCTTTCTCTGCATTCTGCCTGCTTTCTCTATTGTCATCCCTTCCTCTGCCATCTGCCTGCTTCCTCTCTTGTCATCCCTTCCTCTGCAATCTGCCTGCTTGCGCTCTTGTCATCCATTCCTCTGCAATCTGCCTGCTTTCTCTCTTGTTATCCCTTTCTCTGCAATCTGCCTGCTTCCTCTCTTGTCATCCATTCCTCTGCAATCTGCCTGCTTCCTCTCTTGTCATCCATTCCTCTGCATCCTGCCTGCTTTCTCTCTTGTCATCCCTTCCTCTGCAATCTGCCTGTTTTCTCTCTTGTCATCCCTTTCTCTGCAATCCGCCTGCTTCCTCTCTTGTCATCCCTTCCTCTGAAATCGCCTTGCTTCCTCTCTTGTCATACCTTCCTCTGCAATCTGCCTGCTTGCTCTCTTGTCATCCATTCCTCTGCAATCTGCCTGCTTTCTCTCTTGTCATCCACTCCTCTGCATTCTGCTTGCTTTCTCTCTTGTCATCCCTTCCTCTGCAACCTGCCTGCTTACTCTCTTGTCATCCCTTCCTCTGCAATCCGCCTGCTTCCTCTCTTGTCATCCCTTTCTCTGCATTCCGCCTGCTTTCTCTATTGTCATCCCTTCCTCTGCCATCTGCCTGCTTCCTCTCTTGTCATCCCTTCCTCTGCAATCTGCCTGCTTGCGCTCTTGTCACCCATTCATCTGCAATCTGCCTGCTTTCTCTCTTGTTATCCCTTTCTCTGCAATCTGCCTGCTTCCTCTCTTGTCATCCATTCCTCTGCAATCTGCCTGCTTCCTCTCTTGTCATCCATTCCTCTGCATCCTGCCTGCTTTCTCTCTTGTCATCCCTTCCTCTGCAATCTGCCTGTTTTCTCTCTTGTCATCCCTTTCTCTGCAATCCGCCTGCTTCCTCTCTTGTCATCCCTTCCTCTGAAATCGCCTTGCTTCCTCTCTTGTCATACCTTCCTCTGCAATCTGCCTGCTTGCTCTCTTGTCATCCATTCCTCTGCAATCTGCCTGCTTTCTCTCTTGTCATCCACTCCTCTGCATTCTGCTTGCTTTCTCTCTTGTCATCCCTTCCTCTGCAACCTGCCTGCTTCCTCTCTTGTCATCCCTTCCTCTGCAATCCGCCTGCTTCCTCTCTTGTCATCCCTTTCTCTGCATTCCGCCTGCTTTCTCTATTGTCATCCCTTCCTCTGCCATCTGCCTGCTTCCTCTCTTGTCATCCCTTCCTCTGCAATCTGCCTGCTTGCGCTCTTGTCATCCATTCCTCTGCAATCTGCCTGCTTTCTCTCTTGTTATCCCTTTCTCTGCAATCTGCCTGCTTCCTCTCTTGTCATCCATTCCTCTGCATCCTGCCTGCTTTCTCTCTTGTCATCCCTTCCTCTGCAATCTGCCTGCTTTCTCTCTTGTCATCCCTTTCTCTGCAATCCGCCTGCTTCCTCTCTTGTCATCCATTCCTCTGCATCCTGCCTGCTTTCTCTCTTGTCATCCCTTCCTCTGCAATCTGCCTGCTTCCTCTCTTGTCATCCCTTTCTTTGCATTCTGCGTGCTTCCTCTCTTGTCATCCCTTCCTCTGCAATCCGCCTGCTTCCTCTCTTGTCATCCCTTCCTCTGCAATCTGCCTGCTTTCTTTCTCATCATCCCTTCTGTTCTGTACACTCATTAGCATTCTTGAAACCCCACGTTTTGATTGGCCAAAGCGTGGGGCGACCTGATTGGTTTAGCGAGCCATGCTGATTGGCCCGCTGAGAATCTCCCGCGATTGGTGGAAACAAATCGGGGGAGATTCAAAGCGGTGCCATTGGCTGCGGCCGCTGCGGCTTGAGAATAAAAAGCCGCTGTTTTTCCCTCGGAGCCAGATCGGTTCCAGGGACCCAATAAAGAGCTGAAACCTAGTCACCACCTCCTGGTCTCCTTACCGACGGACACGACACTGGCGACGAAGGTGGGATCCCGAGTCTGAACCCCATCGAACACATGTCCGATGGAAGCAAAACCAATGAGATGGCCAGCATCGCTCCACCCGCGCCCTTCAACCCCGCTAGCGAAGACTGGGAATCCTACATGGACAGATTCCGCATGTTCCTCGAATGCAGCGACATGAAGGACGCCACCGGGCTGAAAAAATGAGCCGTCTTCCTGACACACTGCGGGTCCACAGTGTTCAAGATGGCGAAAGCCCTAGCGAAACCCGCTGACGTCACAGGGATGGACTGGGCCAACCTCGAATCTTTACTCCGCAAACACTACGCTCCCGCCATGCCCACCCTCATCAGGCAGCACGAGTTCTACCGGTGGGACCAGAGATCGGGCGAAAGCCTCAGCGACTTTGTTGCAGAGCTGCGGAACCTAGGAGGACTGTGCAGATTCTCCGACATGGAAGAGGCCCTACGGGACCGAGTCATGCTCGGACTTCGGGATCCAGTCCTACAGAGTCGGCTGATGGCCAAAGGCGACATCGCCCTTGCCAATGCCATCGCTGAAGCCACCGCAGCCGAGGCCACCCGGCAGTCGGCGAATCGCATGCGGAGACCGGACACAGGGGACCGCACCGCGACCAACAACCCTGGACGGGCGACCGAGGCCCAACCGGAAGCAAGTCACCGCGAGGCCACCACCCACTGCGGCGAATTCCACTCTGCCTCCGACACTTCAGACGAGGAGGAGGAAATCCACCGGCTCCAGCAAGAATGTGACCAGCGCAGTTGGCGGGGTCGTAAATCGGGGACCGTGTGTGCTGGTTGCGGAGGCGACCACCCTAGATCCGAGTGCCGTTTCTTCGATGCAGTCTGCCAGCACTGCGACAAAAAGGGTCACATCGCCCACGTATGCTGGTTAAAGAAAGCCTACAGCCCCAGACAGCGGGACCACAGTGAGCGGAGATGGGACAGCACACCCCCCAGAACCAGAGATCGCCCAGCCGACAGCCGTTGGGACCGGAGTGGGCAAACCCGACGAGGTGGCGAGACCCGGCAGAAGGAGGAAACCCACCAGTCATCATCGGCCACGCATCAACCACCGACACCTGAAAAGTCTACATGGAGGTAGGCATCGAAGGCGAGCCATGCAAAATGGAGGTGGACTCCGGGTCCTACCTCTCCATGGTCGCCTGGCAAGAGATCAAACGTTTGGTGCCTACCATCCAAAAGAAGGAACTGGAGAACCAGAGACTAATTATTAAAAACTACCAGGAAAACCGCATCCCGGTAGTCGGAACCGGACAATTCAGAGTGACGTTTAAAGGCCGCACTGCAAAGCTTCCCCTGACGATCGTGGACCGAGACCGACCCAGCCTTTTGGGACTGCAATGGTTCGCACCGCTCGGCATCGAAGTCACGGGCATCAACCACATCGCCGAGACCGATTGGGAGCAACAACTGGCATGGGACTTCCAGGAAGTGTTCGACGGCACCCTAGGCAAGTACCGAGGACCCCCTATCTCCTTCAGCCTAGACCCTAACATTCCCCCGAGACGCCTAAAACCAAGGCGGGTACCTTTCACACTCCGGCCAAAAATTGACGAGCAAATTGACAAGCTCGTCAAGCAAGGGGTCCTACAACCAATAGACCATGCCCGGTGGGAGACCCCAATAGTCACCCCAGTCAAGCCAGATGGGTCGATGAGAATCTGAGGGGACTATAAGGCCACCCAAAATTGCACCTTGCAACAAAGCGCCTACCCCGTCCCAGTAGTGCAGCATCTTCTACACTCACTGGGGGGAGGCAAGATTTTTGCGAAACTCGACCTGGCCCAAGCATACCAACAGCTGCTGGTCAACGAAGAAACCGCGGAGGCGCAAACCATAGTCACCCACTGGGGAGCTTTCCGATGTAACCGACTCCAGTTCGGAGTCAGCGTGGCGCCTGGAATTTTCCAGAGCCTCATGGAGAGACTCTTACAAGGCATCAAGGGAGTGGTGCCCTATTTCGACAATGTGCTGGTATCGGCAGCCAACCAGCCAGAACTAGAGGGTCAACTAAGGGAGGTGCTAACCAAATTCAAGGAAACCGGGCAAAAGGTGAAGAGGGAAAAGTGCCAACTTTACACATAGCGGGTCGAGTTCCTGGGGTACCTCCTAGACCAGCATAGCATCCACCCAACCAAAACCAAAATCAGAGCCATTAAGGAGGCCCCCACACCCAGGACTAAAACGGAACTGCAGGCGTTTCTGGGACTGCTTAATTTTTACAATGTTTTCCTGCCCTAAAAGGCGACCGCGGCGGAGCCTTTGCATAGGCTCTTGGACAAGGCGGCTACCTGGACTTGGGGGAAATGCGATGAAGCCACCTTCCAGAAAACCAAGGACCTACTCACTTCGGATGCCGTCCTCATCCAATACAATGAGACCCTACCACTAGCCGTCACATGCGACGCATCACCTTTCGGCGTCGGCGCCGTCCTCAGCCACACTCTCCCCGACGGAAGAGAAGCACCCATCACCTTCTTTTCAAGGACCCTCACCAAACCAGAGAGAAACTACAGTCAGCTGGACAAAGAGGCCCTGGGTATCGTCGCCACAGTGAAGAGGTTCCACGAGTACCTCTACGGCCGGACGTTCACCATTATCACCGACCACAAGCCGCTGCTGGGAATCCTCGCAGGGAACAGGGTCACCCCAAACATTCTATCTCCTAGAATGACAAGGTAGTCCGAATTCCTTGCCGCCTACAGCTACCGGCTCACACACTGACCCGGTAAAACTATCACACATGCAGATGCTTTGAGCCGCTCACCGCTTCCCGAGCTAGACACTGACCCAGCACCCACGACAACCACCCTCAGCATAGAGACTCTGCCCGACCTACCCATAACCGCGTCAGACATTGCCCGAGAAACTAATAAAGACAAACGTCTGGCGCGGATGCTACATTGGGTAGAGAAAGGGTGGCTGGAAAAGGACAATGACGAAACATTCAAAACATTCCGGAACCGGCAAACAACTCTCGCTACAAAAAGGGTGTGTACTATGGGGGGATAGGGTGGTTATCCCGGAAAAACTGCAAGGGAAGGTATTGGAGTTGTTACACAAGGGGCACCCGGGCATAGTTAGAACGAAAGCCCTGGCCAGGAGTTACGCTTGGTGGCCAGGGATGGATAAACAAATCGAGGCCTGGGTGGCAAGGTGTCAACGCTGCCAAGAAACCAGACCAAGCCCTCCCACGGCACCGATCCTAGAATGGGAAACTCCCAGGGGACCTTGGTCTAGGATCCACATAGACTTTGCCAGGCCCACAAAGGGACATACATTCCTAATAACCGTAAATGCTTACTCCAACTGGTTGGAGGTAAGCAACATGAAAACTACCACCACAGAGGCCGTGACCAAGGAACTTTGCAAACTATTCGCAACACACAGCCTCCCAGATGTCATCGTGTCGGACAACGGGCCCAATTCACCTCGCTGGAATTTGAAAAATTCCTAGTGGAACGGGGCATACGACATACACTGACAGCCCCGGCACATCCGGAGGCGAATGGAAGGGCAGAACGGATGGTTCAATTTATGAGAAAAACCATCCAAAAAATCGAACACAGGGAAAACCAAGAAAAAATAAATAAAATGCTTTTCATACAACACATAACCCCGAACACGACAATGAACAAAAGCCCGGCAGAGCTACTAATGGGGAGGAAAATAAGGCCACACTCGATAGAGTGCACCCCACATACAACCAGGAAAAACCCCAAACTCCTCCAGCAAGCACCGATCCTTTGCACCAGGTGACGCCTTCTACACAAAAAACCTAACCAGAGACCCACTATGGGTACCAGCAACCATAATCCAACTGACAGGTCCCCACTCGTACCAGCTGCAAACAACTGACGGACGAGCATGGAAACGCCACATCGATCAATTAAGATCGAGGACAGCCACAAGAAACACAACCGACACACAACCAGACATAACCAATCCCCTTAACACAAACCAAGAGGGGAGGGAATACCCCGGGAACCAAAACCCAGAAGAAAGGAACCAGCCATACTCACCAGCAAGCAGCCAGCTCGGAACCTCAGCAGGAAGAAGCAGCCAGGCCAGCTCGACCAGCCCGGAAAGACCAGGCGGGAACGGCAAAAACTGCAGCTCAACCAGCCCAGGTAGACCGGGAGGGAGCTGCGACGAGTGGCCCAGCGAGGCATACCAGGCGGTTCCATCGACGAGGCCAAGAGACACAGAGAACCCGACCGAACCGGCCGGGAGCCAACCAACGACTGACCTGCGCAAGTCCAGTAGGCAAGTACGGAGCCCCGCTACCTATGGGACTACGTAACGTAGGACCAAACCAAGAGGGGAGGGGTGTTCTGTACACTCATTAGCATTCTTGAAACCCCGAGTTTTGATTGGCCAAAGCACGGGGAGACGTGATTGGTTTAGCGAGCCGTGCTGATTGGGCCGCTGATAATCTCCCGTGATTGGTGGAAAAAAATCGCGGGAGATTCAAAGCGGTGCCATTGGCCGCAGCCGCCACGGCTTGAGAATAAGAAGCTGCTGTTTTTCCCTCGGAGCCAGATTGGTTCCGGCGACCCAATAAAGAGCTGAAACCGTCACCGCCTCCTGGTCTCCTTAAAGACAAACATGACACCTTCCTTTGCATTCTGCCTGCTTTCTCTTTCAACATCCCTTTCTCTGCAATCTGCCTGCTTTCTCTCACCATCCCTTCCTCTGCAATCTTCCTGCTTACTCTCTTGTCATACCTTCCTCTGCAATCAGCTTGCTTCATACCTTGTCATCCCTTCCCTGCAATCTGCCTGCTTTCTATCTTGTCATCCCTTCCTCTGTATTCTGCCCGCTTTCACTCTAGTCATCTCTTCCTCTGCAATCTGCCTGTTTATTTTTTAGTCATCCATTCCTCTGCATTCTGCCTGCTTTCTCTCTTGTCATCCTTTCCTCTGCAATCTGCCTGCTTCCTCTCTTGTCATCCCTTCCTATACAATATGCCTACTTACTCTCTTGTCATCCATTCCTATGCAATCTGCCTGTTCCTCTCTTGTCATCCCTTCCTCTGCAATCTCCCTGCTTCCTCTCTTGTCATCCCTTCCTCTGCAATCTTCCTGCTTCCTCTCTTGTCATCCCTTCCTCTGCAATATGTCTGCTTCCTCTCTTGTCATCCCTTCCTCTGCAATCTTCCTGCTTATTCTCTTGTTATCCCTTTCTCTGCAATCTGTCTACTTTCTATTTTTTCATCCCTTTCTCTGCAATCTGTCTGCTTTCTCTTTTGTAATCCTTTCCTCTGCAATCTGTCTGTTTTCTCTTTTGTCAGCCCTTCCTTTGCATGCTGCCTGTTTATTCTCTTGTTATCCCTTTCTCTGCAATCTGCCTGCTTCCTCTCTTGTCAGCCCTTTCTCTGCAATCTCTCTCCTTTCTCTCTTGTCATCCCTTTCTCTGCAATCTCCCTGATTCCTCCCTTGTCATCCCTTCCTCTGCATTCTGCCTGCTTAATCTCTTGTCATTTCTTCCTCTGCAATCTGCCTGCTTAATAACTTGAAATCCCTTCCTCTGCAATCTGCCTGCTTACTCTCTTGTCATCCCTGCCTCTGAAATCTGCAATACTCTCTTGTCATCCCTTCCTCTGCAATCCGCCTGCTTCTTCTCTTGTCATCCCTTTCTCTGCATTGTGCCAGCTTTCTTTCTTGTCATTCCTGCCTCTGCAATCTACCTGCTTCCTCCCTTGTCATCCCTTCCTCTGCAATCTGCCTGCTTTCTCTCTTGTCATCCCTTCCTCTGCAATCTGCCTTATTCTCTTGTCATCCCTTCCTCTGCAATCCGCCTGCTACTTCTCTGGTCATCCCTTCCTCTCCAATCCGCCTGCTTCCTCTCTTTTCATCCCTTTCTCTGAAATCTGCCTGCTTCCTCCCTTGTCATCCCTTCCTCTTCAATCTGCCTCCTTTTTCGTCATCTCTTCCTCTGCAATCCTCCTGCTTCCTCTCGTCATCCCTTCCTATGCAATATGCCTGCTTACTCTCTTGTCATCCCTTTCTATGCAATCTGCGTGTTCCTCTCTTTTCATCCCTTTCCCTGCATTCTGCCTGCTTACTCTCTTGTCATCCCTTCCTCTGCAATCCGCCTCCTTCCTCTCTTGTCATCCCTTCCTTTGCAATCTGCCTGCTTCCTCTTTTGTCATCCCTTCCTATGCAATCTGTCTGCTTCCTCTCTTGTCATCCGTTTCTCTGCAATCTGCCTCCTTCCTCTCTTGTCATCCCTTCCTCTGCAATCTCCCTGCTTCCTCTCTTGTCAGCCCTTCCTCTGCAATCTCCCTGCTTCCTCTCTTGTCATCCCTTTATCTGCATTCTGTCTGCTTTCTCTTTTTTCATCCCTTTCTCTGCAATCTGTCAGCTTCCTTGTCATCCCTTTCTCTGCAATCTGTCTACTTTCTCTTTTGTCATCCCTTCCTTTGCATTCTGCCTGCTTACTCTCTTGTTATCCCTTTCTCTGCAATCCGCCTGCTTCCTCTCTTGTCATCCCTTTATCTGCATTCTGTCTGCTTTCTCTTTTTTCATCCCTTTCTCTGCAATCTGTCAGCTTCCTTGTCATCCCTTTCTCTGCAATCTGTATGCTTTCTCTTTTGTCAGCCCTTCCTTTGCATTCTGCCTGCTTACTCTCTTGTTATCCCTTTCTCTGCAATCCGCCTGCTTCCTCTCTTGTCATCCCTTCCTCTGCAATCTGCCTGCTTCCTCTCTTGTCATCCCATTTTCTGCAATCTCTCTGCTTTCTCTCTTGTCATTCCTTTCTCTGCATTGTGCCTGCTTTCTCTCTTGTCATCCCTTCCTTTGCAATCTGCCTGCTTACTCTCTTGTCATCCCTTCCTCTGCAATCTGCCTGCATAATATCTTGTCATCCCTTCCTCTGCAATCCGCCTGGTTCCTCTCTTGTCATCCCTTCCTATGCAATCTGCCTGCTTACTCTCTTGTCATCCCTTTCTCTACAATCTGCTTCCTTCCTCCCTTGTCATCAATTCCTCTGCATTCTGCCTGCTTACTCTCTTGTCATCCTTTCCTCTGCAATCTGCCTTCTTCCTATCTTGTAATCCCTTCCTTTGCATTCTGCCTGCTTACTCTCTTGTAATCCCTTTCTCTGCAATCTGCCTGCTTCCTCTCTTGTCATCTCTTTCTCTGCAATCTCTCTGCTTTCTCTCTTGTCAGCCCTTTCTCTGAAATCTGCCTGCTTTCTCTATTGTCATCCCTTTCTCTGCAATCTCCCTGCTTCCTCTCTTGTCATCCCTTCCTCTGCAACCTGCCTTCTTCCTATCTTGTAATCCCTTCCTTTGCATTCTGCCTGCTTACTCTCTTGTAATCCCTTTCTCTGCAATCTGCCTGCTTCCTCTCTTGTCATCTCTTCCTCTGCATTCTGCCTGCTTCCTCCCTTGTAATCCCTTCCTCTGCAATCTGCCTGCTTCCTCCCTTGTAATCCCTTCCTCTGCAATCCGCCTGCTTCCTCCCTTGTCATCCCTTCCTCTGCAATCTCCCTGCTTCCTCTCTTGTCATCCCTTCCTCTGCAATCTGCCTTCTTCCTATCTTGTAATCCCTTCCTTTGCATTCTGCCTGCTTACTCTCTTGTAATCCCTTTCTCTGCAATCTGCCTGCTTCCTCTCTTGTCATCTCTTCCTCTGCATTCTGCCTGCTTCCTCCCTTGTAATCCCTTCCTCTGCAATCTGCCTGCTTCCTCCCTTGTAATCCCTTCCTCTGCAATCCGCCTGCTTCCTCCCTTGTCATCCCTTCCTCTGCAATCTCCCTGCTTCCTCTCTTGTCATCCCTTCCTCTGCAACCTGCCTTCTTCCTATCTTGTAATCCCTTCCTTTGCATTCTGCCTGCTTACTCTCTTGTAATCCCTTTCTCTGCAATCTGCCTGCTTCCTCTCTTGTCATCTCTTCCTCTGCATTCTGCCTGCTTCCTCTCTTGTCATCCCTTCCTCTGCAATCTGCCTGCTTCCTCCCTTGTAATCCCTTCCTCTGCAATCCGCCTGCTTCCTCCCTTGTCATCCCTTCCTCTGCAATCTCCCTGCTTCCTCTCTTGTCATCCCTTCCTCTGCAATCTGCCTGCTTTCTCTCTTGTCATCCCTTTTTCTGCAATCTGTCTGTTTTCTATTTTTTTCAACCCTTTCTCTGCAATCTGTCTGCTTTCCTTTTTGTCATCCCTTCCTTTGCATGCTGCCTGCTTTCTCTTTTATCATCTCTTCCTCTGCATTCTGCCTGCTTACTCTCTTATTATCCCTTTCTCTGCAATCTGCCTGCTTCCTCTCTTGTCATCCCTTTTTGTGCAATCTGTCTGCTTTCTCTTTTTTCATCCCTTTCTCTGCAATCTGTCTGCTTTCCATTTTGTCATCCCTTCGTTTGCATTCTGCCTGATTCCTCTCTTGTCATCCCTTTCTCTGCAATCTCCCTGCTTCCTCCCTTTTCATCCCTTCCTCTGCAATCCGCCTGCTTCCTCTCTTGTCATCCCTTTCTCTGCATTGTGCCAGCTTTCTTTCTTGTCATCCCTTCCTCTGCAATCTGCCTGCTTTCTCTCGTCATCCCTTCCTCTGCATTCTGCCTGCTGATTCTCGTCATCCCTTCCTCTGCATTGTGCCAGCTTTCTTTCTTGTCATCCCTTCCTCTGCAATCTGCCTGCTTTCTCTCGTCATCCCTTCCTCTGCATTCTGTCTGCTGATTCTCGTCATCCCTTCCTTTGAATTCTGCCTGCTTATTCGCTTGTCATCCCTTCCTCTGCAATCCGCCTGCTTCCTCTCTTGTCATCCCTTCCACTGCAATCTGCCTGTTCCTCTCCTGTCATCCCTTCCTCTGCAATCTGCCTGCTTTCTCTCTTGTCATCCCTTTCTCTGCATTGTGCCAGCTTTCTCTCTTGTCATCCCTTTCTCTGCAAACTCCCTGCTTACTCTCTTGTCATCCCTTCCTCTGCATTCTGTCTGCTTATTCTCGTCATCCCTGCCTTTGAATTCTGCCTGCTTATTCGCTTGTCATCCCTTCCTCTGCAATCCTCCTGCTTCCTCTCTTGTCATCCCTTCCTCTGCAATATGCCTGCTTCCTCTCGTCATCCCTTCCTATGCAATATGCCTGCTTCCTCTCTTGTCATCCCTTCCTATGCAATCTGCCTGCTTCCTCTCTTGTCATCCCTTCCTATGCAATCTGCCTGCTTACTCTCTTGTCATATCTTCCTCTGCAATCTGACTGGTTCCTCTCCTGTCATCCCTTCCTATGCAATCTGCCTGCTTACTCTCTTGTCATCCCTTCCTTTGAATTCTGCCTGCTTATTCGCTTGTCATCCCTTCCTCTACATTCTGTCTGCTTATTCTTGTCATCCCTTCCTATGCAATCTGCCTGTTCCTCTCTTGTCATCCCTTTCCTTGCATTCTGCCTGCTTCCTCTCTTGTCATCCCTTCCTATGCACTCTGCCTGCTTACTCTCTTGTCATCCCTTCCTCTACATTCTGTCTGCTTATTCTTGTCATCCCTTCCTTTGAATTCTGCCTGCTTCCTCTCTTGTCATCCCTTCCTATGCAATCTGCCTGCTTACTCTCTTGTCATCCCTTTCTCTGCATTGTGCTTGCTTTCTCTCCTGTCATCCCTTTCTCTGCAATCTACCTGCTTCCTCCCTTTTCATCCCTTCCTCTGCATTCTGCCTGCTTTCTCTTTTGTCATCTCTTCCTCTGCAATCTGCCTACTTACTCTCTTGTCATCCCTTTGTCTGCAATCTGTCCACTTTCTCTTTTGGCATCCCTTTCTCTGCAATCTGCCTGCTTCCTCTCTTGTCATCCCTTGTTCTGCAATATGCCTGCTTACTCTCGTCATCCCTTCCTCTGAATTCTGTCTGCTTATTCTCGTCATCTCTTCCTTTGAATTCTGCCTGCTTATTTGCTTGTCATCCCTTCCTCTGCAATCCGCCTGCTTCCTCTCTTGTCATCCCTTCCACTGCAATCTGCCTGCTTACTCTCTTGTCATCCCTTCCTCTGCAATCTGCCTGCTTACTCTCGTCATCCCTTCCTATGCAATCTGCCTGCTTCATATCTTGTCATCCCTTCCTCTGCAATCTGTCTGCTTCCTCTCTTGTCATCCCTTTCTCTGCAATCTCTCTGCTTTCTCTCGTCATCTCTTCCTCTGCAATCTGCCTGCTTCATATCTTGTCATCCCTTTCTCTGCATTGTGCCAGCTTTCTTTCTTGTCATCCCTTCCTCTGCAATCTGCCTGCTTTCTCTCGTCATCCCTTCCTCTGCATTCTGCCTGCTGATTCTCGTCATCCCTTCCTCTGCATTGTGCCAGCTTTCTTTCTTGTCATCCCTTCCTCTGCAATCTGCCTGCTTTCTCTCGTCATCCCTTCCTCTGCATTCTGTCTGCTGATTCTCGTCATCCCTTCCTTTGAATTCTGCCTGCTTATTCGCTTGTCATCCCTTCCACTGCAATCTGCCTGCTTACTCTCTTGTCATCCCTTCCTCTGCAATCTGCCTGCTTACTCTCGTCATCCCTTCCTATGCAATCTGCCTGCTTCATATCTTGTCATCCCTTCCTCTGCAATCTGTCTGCTTCCTCTCTTGTCATCCCTTTCTCTGCAATCTCTCTGCTTTCTCTCGTCATCTCTTCCTCTGCAATCTGCCTGCTTCATATCTTGTCATCCCTTCCTCTGCAATCCGCCTGCTTCCTCTCTTGTCATCCCTTGTTCTGCATTCTGTCTGCTTATTCTCGTCATCTCTTCCTTTGAATTCTGCCTGCTTATTTGCTTGTCATCCCTTCCTCTGCAATCCGCCTGCTTCCTCTCTTGTCATCCCTTCCACTGCAATCTGCCTGCTTACTCTCTTGTCATCCCTTCCTCTGCAATCTGCCTGCTTACTCTCGTCATCCCTTCCTATGCAATCTGCCTGCTTCATATCTTGTCATCCCTTCCTCTGCAATCTGTCTGCTTCCTCTCTTGTCATCCCTTTCTCTGCAATCTCTCTGCTTTCTCTCGTCATCTCTTCCTCTGCAATCTGCCTGCTTCATATCTTGTCATCCCTTCCTCTGCAATCCGCCTGCTTCCTCTCTTGTCATCCCTTTCTCTGCATTGTGCCAGCTTTCTTTCTTGTCATCCCTTCCTCTGCAATCTGCCTGCTTTCTCTCGTCATCCCTTCCTCTGCATTCTGCCTGCTGATTCTCGTCATCCCTTCCTCTGCATTGTGCCAGCTTTCTTTCTTGTCATCCCTTCCTCTGCAATCTGCCTGCTTTCTCTCGTCATCCCTTCCTCTGCATTCTGTCTGCTGATTCTCGTCATCCCTTCCTTTGAATTCTGCCTGCTTATTCGCTTGTCATCCCTTCCTCTGCAATCCGCCTGCTTCCTCTCTTGTCATCCCTTCCACTGCAATCTGCCTGCTTACTCTCTTGTCATCGCTTCCTATGCAATCTGCCTGTTCCTCTCCTGTCATCCCTTCCTCTGCAATCTGCCTGCTTTCTCTCTTGTCATCCCTTTCTCTGCATTGTGCCAGCTTTCTCTCTTGTCATCCCTTTCTCTGCAAACTCCCTGCTTACTCTCTTGTCATCCCTTCCTCTGCATTCTGTCTGCTTATTCTCGTCATCCCTGCCTTTGAATTCTGCCTGCTTATTCGCTTGTCATCCCTTCCTCTGCAATCCTCCTGCTTCCTCTCTTGTCATCCCTTCCTCTGCAATATGCCTGCTTCCTCTCGTCATCCCTTCCTATGCAATATGCCTGCTTCCTCTCTTGTCATCCCTTCCTATGCAATCTGCCTGCTTCCTCTCTTGTCATCCCTTCCTATGCAATCTGCCTGCTTACACTCTTGTCATATCTTCCTCTGCAATCTGACTGGTTCCTCTCCTGTCATCCCTTCCTATGCAATCTGCCTGCTTACTCTCTTGTCATCCCTTCCTTTGAATTCTGCCTGCTTATTCGCTTGTCATCCCTTCCTCTACATTCTGTCTGCTTATTCTTGTCATCCCTTCCTATGCAATCTGCCTGTTCCTCTCTTGTCATCCCTTTCCCTGCATTCTGCCTGCTTCCTCTCTTGTCATCCCTTCCTATGCACTCTGCCTGCTTACTCTCTTGTCATCCCTTCCTCTACATTCTGTCTGCTTATTCTTGTCATCCCTTCCTTTGAATTCTGCCTGCTTCCTCTCTTGTCATCCCTTCCTATGCAATCTGCCTGCTTACTCTCTTGTCATCCCTTTCTCTGCATTGTGCTTGCTTTCTCTCCTGTCATCCCTTTCTCTGCAATCTACCTGCTTCCTCCCTTTTCATCCCTTCCTCTGCATTCTGCCTGCTTTCTCTTTTGTCATCTCTTCCTCTGCAATCTGCCTACTTACTCTCTTGTCATCCCTTTGTCTGCAATCTGTCCACTTTCTCTTTTGGCATCCCTTTCTCTGCAATCTGCCTGCTTCCTCTCTTGTCATCCCTTGTTCTGCAATATGCCTGCTTACTCTCGTCATCCCTTCCTCTGAATTCTGTCTGCTTATTCTCGTCATCTCTTCCTTTGAATTCTGCCTGCTTATTTGCTTGTCATCCCTTCCTCTGCAATCCGCCTGCTTCCTCTCTTGTCATCCCTTCCACTGCAATCTGCCTGCTTACTCTCTTGTCATCCCTTCCTCTGCAATCTGCCTGCTTACTCTCGTCATCCCTTCCTATGCAATCTGCCGGCTTCATATCTTGTCATCCCTTCCTCTGCAATCTGTCTGCTTCCTCTCTTGTCATCCCTTTCTCTGCAATCTCTCTGCTTTCTCTCGTCATCTCTTCCTCTGCAATCTGCCTGCTTCATATCTTGTCATCCCTTCCTCTGCAATCCGCCTGCTTCCTCTCTTGTCATCCCTTGTTCTGCATTCTGTCTGCTTATTCTCGTCATCTCTTCCTTTGAATTCTTCCTGCTTATTCGGTTGTCATCCCTTCCTTTGCAATCTGCCTGCTTCCTCTCTTGTCATCCCTTGTTCTGCAATATGCCTGCTCAATCTCTTGTCATCCTTTCCTCTGAATTCTGTCTGCTTATTCTCATCATCTCTTCCTCTGCAATCTGCCTGCTTCCTCTCTTGTCATCCCTTCCTATGCAATATGGCTGCTTACTCTCTTGTCATCCCTTCCTATGCAATCTGCCTGTTCCTCTCTTGTCATCCCTTCCTCTGCAATCTCGGTTTCCTCTCTTGTCATCCCTTCCTCTGCAATCGGCCTGCTTTCTCTCTTGTCATCCCTTTTTCTGCAATGTCTGCTTTCTCTTTTTTCATCCCTTCCTCTGCAATCTGCCTGCTTCCTCTCTTGTCATCCCTTTCTCTGCAATCTGTCTACTTGCTCTTTTGTCATCCCTTTCTCTGCATTCTGCCTGCTTCCTCCCTTGTCATCCCTTCCTCTGCAATCTGCCTCCTCTCTTGTCATCCCTTCCTATGCAATATGCCTGCTTACTCTCTTGCCATCCCTTTCTTTGCATTGTGTATGCTTTCTCTCTTGTTATCCCTTTCTCTGCAATCTGTCTACTTGCTCTTTTTTCATCCCTTTCTCTGCAATCTGTCTGCTTTCTCTTTTGTCATCCCTTCCTCTGCAATCTGCCTGTTTCCTCTCTTGTCATCCTTTCCTCTGCAATCTGCCTGCTTCCTCTCTTGTCAGCCCTTCCTCTGCAATCTGCCTGCTTCCTCTCTTGTCATCCCGTCCTCTGCAATCCGCCTGCTTCCTCTCTTGTCATCCCTTTTTGTGCAATCTGTCTGCTTTCTCTTTTTTCATCCCTTTCTCTGCAATCTGTCTGCTTTCCATTTTGTCATCCCTTCGTTTGCATTCTGCCTGATTCCTCTCTTGTCATCCCTTTCTCTGCAATCTGCCTCCTTCCTCCTTTGTCATCCCTTCCTCTGCAATCTGCCTCCTTTCTCGTCAAGTCTTCCTCTGCAATCTGCCTGCTTACTCTCTTGTCATCCCTTTCTCTGCAATCTCCCTGCTTCCTCCCTTTTCATCCCTTCCTCTGCATTCTGCCTGCTTAATCTCTTGTCATCCCTTTGTCTGCAATCTGCCTTACACTCTCTTGTCATCCCTTCCTCTGCAATCCGCCTGCTTCCTCTCTTGTCATCCCTTTCTCTGCATTGTGCCAGCTTTCTTTCTTGTCATCCCTTCCTCTGCAATCTGCCTGCTTTCTCTCGTCATCCCTTCCTCTGCATTCTGCCTGCTGATTCTCTTGTCATCCCTTCCTCTGCATTGTGCCAGCTTTCTTTCTTGTCATTCCTTCCTCTGCAATCTGCCTGCTTTCTCTCGTCATCCCTTCCTCTGCATTCTGTCTGCTGATTCTCGTCATCCCTTCCTTTGAATTCTGCCTGCTTATTCGCTTGTCATCCCTTCCTCTGCAATCCGCCTGCTTCCTCTCTTGTCATCCCTTCCACTGCAATCTGCCTGCTTACTCTCTTGTCATCGCTTCCTATGCAATCTGCCTGTTCCTCTCCTGTCATCCCTTCCTCTGCAATCTGCCTGCTTTCTCTCTTGTCATCCCTTTCTCTGCATTGTGCCAGCTTTCTCTCTTGTCATCCCTTTCTCTGCAAACTCCCTGCTTACTCTCTTGTCATCCCTTTCTCTGCAATCTCCCTGCTTAATCTCTTGTCATCCCTTCCTCTGCATTCTGTCTGCTTATTCTCGTCATCCCTGCCTTTGAATTCTGCCTGCTTATTCGCTTGTCATCCCTTCCTCTGCAATCCTCCTGCTTCCTCTCTTGTCATCCCTTCCTCTGCAATATGCCTGCTTCCTCTCGTCATCCCTTCCTATGCAATATGCCTGCTTCCTCTCTTGTCATCCCTTCCTATGCAATCTGCCTGCTTCCTCTCTTGTCATCCCTTCCTATGCAATCTGCCTGCTTACTCTCTTGTCATATCTTCCTCTGCAATCTGACTGGTTCCTCTCCTGTCATCCCTTCCTGTGCAATCTGCCTGCTTCCTCTCTTGTCATCCCTTCCTTTGAATTCTGCCTGCTTATTCGCTTGTCATCCCTTCCTCTACATTCTGTCTGCTTATTCTTGTCATCCCTTCCTATGCAATCTGCCTGTTCCTCTCTTGTCATCCCTTTCCCTGCATTCTGCCTGCTTCCTCTCTTGTCATCCCTTCCTATGCACTCTGCCTGCTTACTCTCTTGTCATCCCTTCCTCTACATTCTGTCTGCTTATTCTTGTCATCCCTTCCTTTGAATTCTGCCTGCTTCCTCTCTTGTCATCCCTTCCTATGCAATCTGCCTGCTTACTCTCTTGTCATCCCTTTCTCTGCATTGTGCTTGCTTTCTCTCCTGTCATCCCTTTCTCTGCAATCTACCTGCTTCCTCCCTTTTCATCCCTTCCTCTGCATTCTGCCTGCTTTCTCTTTTGTCATCTCTTCCTCTGCAATCTGCCTACTTACTCTCTTGTCATCCCTTTGTCTGCAATCTGTCCACTTTCTCTTTTGGCATCCCTTTCTCTGCAATCTGCCTGCTTCCTCTCTTGTCATCCCTTGTTCTGCAATATGCCTGCTTACTCTCGTCATCCCTTCCTCTGAATTCTGTCTGCTTATTCTCGTCATCTCTTCCTTTGAATTCTGCCTGCTTATTTGCTTGTCATCCCTTCCTCTGCAATCCGCCTGCTTCCTCTCTTGTCATCCCTTCCACTGCAATCTGCCTGCTTACTCTCTTGTCATCCCTTCCTCTGCAATCTGCCTGCTTACTCTCGTCATCCCTTCCTATGCAATCTGTCTGCTTCCTCTCTTGTCATCCCTTTCTCTGCAATCTCTCTGCTTTCTCTCGTCATCTCTTCCTCTGCAATCTGCCTGCTTCATATCTTGTCATCCCTTCCTCTGCAATCCGCCTGCTTCCTCTCTTGTCATCCCTTGTTCTGCATTCTGTCTGCTTATTCTCGTCATCTCTTCCTTTGAATTCTGCCTGCTTATTTGCTTGTCATCCCTTCCTCTGCAATCCGCCTGCTTCCTCTCTTGTCATCCCTTCCACTGCAATCTGCCTGCTTACTCTCTTGTCATCCCTTCCTCTGCAATCTGCCTGCTTACTCTCGTCATCCCTTCCTATGCAATCTGTCTGCTTCCTCTCTTGTCATCCCTTTCTCTGCAATCTCTCTGCTTTCTCTCGTCATCTCTTCCTCTGCAATCTGCCTGCTTCATATCTTGTCATCCCTTCCTCTGCAATCCGCCTGCTTCCTCTCTTGTCATCCCTTGTTCTGCATTCTGTCTGCTTATTCTCGTCATCTCTTCCTTTGAATTCTTCCTGCTTATTCGGTTGTCATCCCTTCCTTTGCAATCTGCCTGCTTCCTCTCTTGTCATCCCTTGTTCTGCAATATGCCTGCTTAATCTCTTGTCATCCTTTCCTCTGAATTCTGTCTGCTTATTCTCATCATCTCTTCCTCTGCAATCTGCCTGCTTCCTCTCTTGTCATCCCTTCCTATGCAATATGGCTGCTTACTCTCTTGTCATCCCTTCCTATGCAATCTGCCTGTTCCTCTCTTGTCATCCCTTCCTCTGCAATCTCCGTTTCCTCTCTTGTCATCCCTTCCTCTGCAATCTCCGTTTCCTCTCTTGTCATCCCTTCCTCTGCAATGTCTGCTTTCTCTTTTTTCATCCCTTCCTCTGCAATCTGCCTGCTTCCTCTCTTGTCATCCCTTTCTCTGCAATCTGTCTACTTGCTCTTTTGTCATCCCTTTCTCTGCATTCTGCCTGCTTCCTCCCTTGTCATCCCTTCCTCTGCAATCTGCCTCCTCTCTTGTCATCCCTTCCTATGCAATATGCCTGCTTACTCTCTTGCCATCCCTTTCTTTGCATTGTGTATGCTTTCTCTCTTGTTATCCCTTTCTCTGCAATCTGTCTACTTGCTCTTTTTTCATCCCTTTCTCTGCAATCTGTCTGCTTTCTCTTTTGTCATCCCTTCCTCTGCAATCTGCCTTTCCTCTCTTGTCATCCTTTCCTCTGCAATCTGCCTGCTTCCTCTCTTGTCAGCCCTTCCTCTGCAATCTGCCTGCTTCCTCTCTTGTCATCCCGTCCTCTGCAATCCGCCTGCTTCCTCTCTTGTCATCCCTTTTTCTGCAGTCTGTCTGCTTTCTCTTTTTTCATCCCTTTCTCTGCAATCTGTCTGCTTTCTCTTTTGTCATCCCTTCCTCTGCAATCTGCCTGCTTACTCTCTTGTCATCCCGTCCTCTGCAATCCGCCTGCTTCCTCTCTTGTCATCCCTTTCTCTGCAGTCTGCCTGCTTCCTCTCTTGTCATCCCTTCCTCTGCAATCTCCCTGTTTCCTCTCTTGTCATCCCTACCTCTGCAATCTGCCTGCTTCCTCTCTTGTCATCCCTTTTTCTGCAGTCTGCCTGCTTCCTCTCTTGTCATCCCTTCCTCTGTAATCTGCCTGCTTCCTCTCTTGTCATCCCTTCCTCTGCAATCTGCCTGCTTCCTCTCTTGTCATCCCTTCCTCTGCAATCTGTCTGCTTTCTCTTTTGTCATCCCTTCCTCTGCAATCTGCCTGCTTCCTCTCTTGTCATCCCTTTCTCTGCAATCTGTCTGCTTTCTCTTTTGTCATCCCTTCCTCTGCAATCTGCCTGCTTACTCTCTTGTCATCCCGTCCTCTGCAATCCGCCTGCTTCCTCTCTTGTCATCCCTTTCTCTGCAGTCTGCCTGCTTCCTCTCTTGTCATCCCTTCCTCTGCAATCTCCCTGTTTCCTCTCTTGTCATCCCTACCTCTGCAATCTGCCTGCTTCCTCTCTTGTCATCCCTTTTTCTGCAGTCTGCCTGCTTCCTCTCTTGTCATCCCTTCCTCTGTAATCTGCCTGCTTCCTCTCTTGTCATCCTTACCTCTGCAATCTGCCTGCTTCCTCTCTTGTCATCCCTTCCTCTGCAATCTGCCTGCTTTCTCTCTTGTCATCCCTTTTTCTGCAATCTGTCTACTTTCTCTCTTTTTTTTTTTTAAACAAATTTTATTAATTTTACATAGAACACAATAAAACATAAACAAAACTAAAAGATCTTTTCTGAAGGTTGTCTGATCTCGGGTTGAAACTCTTCACACAGACACAAATTCAAACATCATATTCACTTTATATATCCTTCCATATCTTATTATCATTTTCTTTTTTATATATATATATAAACCATTTTTATCAATTTTATATAAACAATGCACATGGCATAACAGCTTATAAGTTCTTTTCTAAGAAAAAATAATAAAAGAAGAAAACCAATAGAACATAACAATTCCAAATTATAGTATGAATACTTTGTCTATTTAACTTCATATCTTATCCCAACTTCTCCTTTTCATCCAAATTATTTCTTATTAATTAAAATTTTTTTTGTCTTTTTTCAATATACAACATCCAAAAAAAAAAAAAAAACAAAACCTTTATATATCCTTTCATATCTTATTACCATTTTCAATAATATTCTTTGTCTGTTCTATTTCCAACTATCCATTCATCTTTTTTCTTTTATTATACTTCTCCTATACACCAATTGGAGTAACGTCTATAACTCATTACCCTAACTTAAAAGTACTTCATATAACAATTTTTCTTGGGATTCTGTTTAATAGATTCTAAAATTACACAATGAATTTTATACTCTAAATACACATATAAAAAACACAATCTTATGTACCCTCCAGAATCCCTCTTTTATCCTAAATTAAATTCACCCATTGTCTCTGAATAAACTTTTTTTCTTTAGAACTTGCTTCCCCCCATTGAGGCTTCTCCTCTCCCCCTTTCTCTCTTGCTTATTCTTCTCCTTGCCCTTTTTACCCCTTTGTCTTTCCTCCTCCCTTTTCTTACTCCCTTTCCTTTGCTTTCTAACCTTGCCTCCACCTTTCCGCTCATTTTTCTCTTCTTTGGTTGTTTTTATAATTCTTAAAATCCCCTTTTTCTTATCCTTTTTCTCCTCCTCCCCGAAAAGAACCCATTGTTCATCAAAGATGGCTTCTTCTTCCTCTTCTTCTTTGTCCCAGTCCTTCTGCTGCGTAGTCAACTTTTCATAAGTACATAACGCCATTTCTAAGAATTGAAACAAAGTGCCCAAAGTATCTTCTTTTTTATATTTTTGGTATTCAGTCTTTAGTTCATCCACAAGCGATGCCATTATGAAAAAAGAAACTTTTCCCAAAACAACCACAAATATTTTTAATCAAAAATAATTCAAAAAAAAAATTCCAAAAATTAATACTTTTCTTCCTTCTTCTCTTTCTCTTTCTCTTTCTGGGGTTAATGTTTAATCAAAGAGGTCCAATAACCATATACCTTTCTTTGGGATTCCAGGCAATCTCCTCCTTTTTCAGCTTCTGCTCCAATTTTTTTTCCTCTCCCTTCCCACTTGCAATATCAATTTTAAATAATCAGAAATCCATACCTCCAACAAGGGTTTTCCAATTTCTTAAGTTTTTCAATGTCCAAGAACCCTTTTGTCCCTTAGCTTCAACTCTCAAAACAATTCAATTTCAATGTCCAATATGTCCAAACATATCTGCTGTTTCCATGGGGTGGGAGAGTGAAGAAAAAAAAAGTTCCCTTTAACAGCTTCTCCGCCGCTTTCGATCTTCTTAGGGATACAATGTATCCTCCAACAATTCAAACAGCTCAGTTCCAACCAATTTGAAAGATGTTACTTGACCCGGCTCAGACAGCACTTTCACTCTTCTTACTTCCTCCAGCGCAATCTTACCCGGTTGCTGGCTTCTTCGTGGCGGCCATTGCTGACCGCCGCTCCACCGCCTTGGGAAAAAGGGGTTTTTCCGGTGAAGGAGGGGGTCTGCGACACCCCCAACCCCCTGTCCGACTCCCCTCTCTCTTCAGCTGTCCCTACAGGGCAGCCATATCCCCCTGACCCATCTGGATCGGGGGTACCTCGGCGGCTAGCACAGCAGGAATCGCGAGCTGTCGCGAATTCCTGCTGCCCCGAAGCCACGCGAAACCGGAAACCCTGTCTACTTTCTCTTTTGTCATCCCTTTGTCTGCAGTCTGCCTGCTTCCTCCCTTGTCATCCCTTCCTCTGCAATCTGCCTGCTTCCTCCCTTGTCATCCCTTCCTCTGCAATCTGCCTGTTCCTCTCTTGTCATCCCTTTTTCTGCATTGTGCCTGCTTCCTCTCTTGTAATCCCTTCCTCTGCAATCTGCCCGCTTAATATCTTGTCATCCCTTCCTCTGCAATCCGCCTGCTTTTTCTCTTGTCATCCATTCCTCTGCAATCTGCCTGCTTCCTCTTGTCATCCATTCCTATGCAATATGACTGCTTACTCTCTTGTCATCCCTTCCTATGCAATCTGCTGTTCCTCTCTTGTCATCCCTTTCCTTGCATTCTGCCTGCTTCCTCTCTTGTCATCCCTTCCTCTGCAATCTGCCCGCTTAATCTCTTGTCATCCCTTCCTCTGCAATCCGCCTGCTTCCTCTCTTGTCATCCCTTCCTCTGCAATCTGCCTACTTTCTCTCGTCATCCCTTGCTATGCAATATGACTGCTTACTCTCTTGTCATCCCTTCCTATGCAATCTGCCTGTTCCTCTCTTGTCATCCCTTTCTGTACATTCTGCCTGCTTCCTCTCTTGTCATCCCTTCCTATGCAATCTGCCTGCTTCCTCTCTTGTCATCCCTTTCTATGCAATCTGCCTGCTTACTCTCTTGTCATCCCTTTCTCTGCATTGTGCTTGCTTTCTCTCCTGTCATCCCTTTCTCTGCAATCTCCCTGCTTCCTCCCTTTTCATCCCTTCCTCTGCATTCTGTCTGCTTAATCACTTGTCATCCCTTCCTCTGCAATCTGCCTGCTTTCTCTTTTGTCATCTCTTCCTCTGCAATCTGCCTACTTACTCTCTTGTCATCCCTTTGTCTGCAATCTGTCTACTTTCTCTTTTGGCATCCCTTTCTCTGCAATCTGCCTGCTTCCTCTCTTGTCATCCCTTGTTCTGCAATCTGTCTTCTTTCTCTTTTTTAATCCCTTTCTCTGCAATCTGTCTGCTTTCTCTTTTGTCATCCCTTCCTTTGCATTCTGCCTGCTTTCTCTCTTGTCATCTCTTCCTCTGCATTCTGCCTGCTTCTTCTCTTGTCATCGCTTTCTCTGAAATCTGCCTTCTTCCTCCCTTGTCATCAATTCCTCTGCAATCTGCCTGCTTTCTCTCTTGTAATCTCTTCCTCTGCAATCTGCCTGCTTAATATCTTGTCATCCCTTCCTCTGCAATCCGCCTGCTTCTTCTCTGGTCATCCCTTCCTCTGCAATCTGTCTACTTTCTCTTTTGTCATCCCTTTCTCTGCAGTCGGCCTGCTTCCTCCATTGTCATCCCTTCCTCTGCAATCTGCCTTCTTTCTGGTCATCTCTTCCCCTGCAATCTGCCTGTTCCTCTCTTGTCATCCCTTTTTCTGCAATCTGTCTGCTTTCTCTTTTTTCATCCCTTTCTCTGCAATCTGTCTGCTTTCTCTTTTGTCATCCCTCCCTCTGCAATCTGCCTGCTTACTCTCTTGTCATCCCTTTCTCTGCAATCTGTCTGCTTTCTCTCTTGTCATCTCTTCCTCTGCAAATTGCCTGCTTTCTCTTTTGTCATCTCTTCCTCTGCAAATTGCCTGCTTAATATCTTGTCATCCCTTCCTCTGCAATCTGTCTGCTTACTCTCCTGTCATCCCTTCCTCTGCAATCTGCCTTACTCTCCTGTCATCCCTTCCTCTGCAATCCGCCTGCTTCCTCTCTTGTCATCCCTTCCTATGCAATCTGCCTGTTCCTCTCTTGTCATCCCTTTCTGTACATTCTGCCTGCTTCCTCTCTTGTCATCCCTTCCTCTGCAATCTGCCTGCTTCCTCTCTTGTCATCCCTTTCTATGCAATCTGCCTGCTTACTCTCTTGTCATCCCTTTCTCTGCATTGTGCTTGCTTTCTCTCCTGTCATCCCTTTCTCTGCAATCTCCCTGCTTCCTCCCTTTTCATCCCTTCCTCTGCATTCTGTCTGCTTAATCACTTGTCATCCCTTCCTCTGCAATCTGCCTGCTTTCTCTTTTGTCATCTCTTCCTCTGCAATCTGCCTACTTACTCTCTTGTCATCCCTTTGTCTGCAATCTGTCTACTTTCTCTTTTGGCATCCCTTTCTCTGCAATCCGCCTGCTTCCTCTCTTGTCAGCCCTCCCTCTGCAATCTGCCTGCTTTCTCTCTTGTCATCCCTTTTTCTGCAATCTGTTTGCTTTCTCTTTTTTCATCCCTTTCTCTGCAATCTGTCTGCTTTCTCTTTTGTCATCCCTTCCTCTGCAATCTGCCTGCTTCCTCTCTTGTCATCCCGTCCTCTGCAATCCGCCTGCTTCCTCTCTTGTCATCCCTTTTTCTGCAATCTGTCTGCTTTCTCTTTTTTCATCCCTTTCTCTGCAATCTGCCTGCTTTCTCTTTTGTCATCCCTTCCTCTGCAATCTGCCTGCTTACTCTCTTGTCATCCCGTCCTCTGCAATCCACCTGCTTCCTCTCTTGTCATCCCTTCCTCTGCAATCTCCCTGTTCCTCTCTTGTCATCCCTTCCTCTGCAATCTGCCTGCTTTCTCTCTTGTCATCCCTTTTTCTGCAATGTCTGCTTTCTCTTTTTTCATCCCTTCCTCTGCCATTTGCCTGCTTACTCTCTTGTCATCCCTTTCTCTGCAATCTGTCTACTTTCTCTTTTGTCATCCCTTTGTCTGCAGTCTGCCTGCTTCCTCCCTTGTAATCCCTTCCTCTGCAATCTGCCTCCTTTCCCGTCATCTCTTCCTCTGCAATCTGCCTGCTTACTCTCTTGTCATCCCTTTCTTTGCATTGTGTATGCTTTCTCTCTTGTCATCCCTTCCTCTGCAATCTGCCTGCTTCCTCTCTTGTCATCCCTTGTTCTGCAATATGCCTGCTTACTCTCGTCATCCCTTCCTATGCAATCTGCCTGCTTACTCTCTTGTCATCCCTTTCTTTGCATTGTGTATGCTTTCTCTCTTGTCATCCCTTCCTATGCAATCTGCCTGCTTTCTCTCTTGTCATCCCTTCCTCTGCAATCTGCCTGCTTCCTCTCTTGTCATCCCTTCCTCTGCAATCTCACTGCTTCCTCTCCTGTCAGCCCTTCCTCTGCAATCTGCCTGCTTACTCTCTTGTCATCCCTTTCTCTGTATTGTGCCTGCTTCCTCTCTTGCAATCCCTTCCTCTGCAATCTGCCTGCTTCCTCTCTTATCATCCCATCCTATGCAATATGCCTGCTTACTCTCTTGTTATCCCTTCCTATGCAATCTGCCTGTTCCTCTCTTGTCATCCCTTCCTCTGCAATCTCCCTGCTTCCTCTCTTTTCAGCCCTTCCTCTGCAATCCGCCTGCTTCTTCTCTGGTCATCCCTTCCTCTCCAATCCGCCTGCTTCCTCTCTTGTCATCCCTTCCTATTCAATCTGCCTCCTTTCTCTTCATCTCTTCCTCTGCAATCTGCCTGCTTCCTCTCTTGTCATCCCTTCCTCTGCAATCTGCCTGTTTCCTCTCGTCTTCCCTTGCTATGCAATATGACTGCTTACTCTCTTGTCATCCCTTCCTCTGCAATCTATCTGCTTATTCTCGTCATCTCTTTCTTTGAATTCTGCCTGCTTATTCACTTGTCATCCCTTCCTCTGCAATCTGCCCTCTTACACTCTTGTTATCCCTTCCTCTACAATCTGCCTGCTTCCTCTCTTGTCATCCCTTCCTCTGCAATCTGCCTGCTTACTCTCTTGTCATCCCTTCCTATGCAATCTGCCTGTCTCCTCTCGTCATCCCTTGCTATGCAATATGACTGCTTACTCTCTTGTCATCCCTTCCTATGCAATCTGCTTGTTCCTCTCTCGTCATCCCTTCCTCTGCAATCTCCCTGCTTCCTCTCTTGTCATCCCTTCCTCTGCAATCTGCCTGCTTATTCTCTTGTCATCCCTTCCTCTGCAATATGCCTACTTACTCTCTTGTCATCCCTTCCTCTGCATTCTGCCTGCTTCCTCTCGTCATCCCTTCCTATGCAATCCGCCTGCTTCCTCTCTTATCATCCCATCCTATGCATTCTGCCTGCTTCCTCTCTTGTCATCCCTTCCTCTGCAATCTGCCTGCTTCCTCTCTTGTCATCCCTTCCTCTGCAATCTGCCTGCTTATTCTCTTGTCATCCCTTCCTCTGCAATCTGCCTGCTTCCTCTCTTGTCATCCCTTCCTCTGCAATCCGCCTGCTTCCTCTCTTATCATCCCATCCTATGCATTCTGCCTGCTTCCTCTCTTGTCATCCCTTCCTCTGCAGTCTGCCTGCTTCCTCTCTTGTCATCCCTTCCTCTGCAATCTGCCTGCTTATTCTCTTGTCATCCCTTCCTCTGCAATCTGCCTGCTTCCTCTCTTGTCATCCCTTCCTCTGCATTCTGCCTGCTTACTCTCTTGTCATCCCTTCCTCTGCAATCTGCCTGCTTATTCTCTTGTCATCCCTTCCTATGCAATATGCCTGCTTACTCTCTTGTCATCCCTTCCTCTGCTTTCTGCCTGCTTATTCTCTTGTCATCCCTTCCTATGCAATATGCCTGCTTACTCTCTTGTCATCCCTTTCTCTGCAATCTCCCTGCTTATTCTCTTGTCATCCCTTCCTCTGCATTCTGCCTGCTTACTCTCTTGTCATCCCCTTCTCTGCAATCTCCCTGCTTATTCTCTTGTCATCCCTTCCTCTGCATTCTGCCTGCTTACTCTCTTGTCATCCCTTCCTCTGCAATCTGCCTGCTTATTCTCTTGTCATCCCTTCCTCTGCATTCTGCCTGCTTACTCTCTTGCCATCCCTTCCTCTGCAATCTGCCTGCTTATTCTCTTGTCATCCCTTCCTATGCAATATGCCTGCTTACTCTCTTGTCATCCCTTTCTCTGCAATCTCCCTGCTTATTCTCTTGTCATCCCTTCCTCTGCATTCTGCCTGCTTACTCTCTTGTCATCCCTTCCTCTGCAATCTGCCTGCTTATTCTCTTGTCATCCCTTCCTCTGCATTCTGCCTGCTTACTCTCTTGTCATCCCTTCCTCTGCAATCTGCCTGCTTATTCTCTTGTCATCCCTTCCTATGCAATATGCCTGCTTACTCTCTTGTCATCCCTTTCTCTGCAATCTCCCTGCTTCCTCCCTTGTCATCCCTTCCTCTGCTTTCTGCCTGCTTAATCTCTTGTCATCCCTTCCTCTGCAATCTGTCTGCTTTCTCTCTTGTCATCTCTTACTCTGCAAATTGCCTGCTTACTCTCCTGTCATCCCTTCCTCTGCAATCTGCCTTACTCTCCTGTCATCCCTTCCTCTGCAATCTGCCTTACTCTCTTGTCATCCCTTCCTCTGCAATCCGCCCGCTTCCTCTCTTATCATCCCATCCTATGCATTCTGCCTGCTTCCTCTCTTGTCATCCCTTCCTCTGCAATCTGCCTGCTTCCTCTCTTGTCATCCCTTCCTCTGCAATCTGCCTGCTTATTCTCTTGTCATCCCTTCCTCTGCAATCTGCCTGCTTCCTCCCTTGTCATCCCTTCCTCTGCATTCTGCCTGCTTACTCTCTTGTCATCCCTTCCTATGCAATCTGCCTGTTCCTCTCTCGTCATCCCTTCCTCTGCAATCTCCCTGCTTCCTCTCTTGTCATCCCTTCCTCTGCAATCTGCCTGCTTCCTCTCTTGTCATCCCTTCCTCTGCAATATGCCTGCTTACTCTCTTGTCATCCCTTCCTCTGCTTTCTGCCTGCTTAATCTCTTGTCATGCCTTCCTCTGCAATCTGTCTGCTTTCTCTCTTGTCATCTCTTACTCTGCAAATTTCCTGCTTACTCTCCTGTCATCCCTTCCTCTGCAATCTGCCTTACTCTCCTGTCATCCCTTCCTCTGCAATCTGCCTTACTCTGTTGTCATCCCTTCCTCTGCAATCCGCCCGCTTCCTCTCTTGTCATCCCTTTCTCTGAAATCTGCCTGCTTCCTCCCTTGTCATCCCTTCCTCTGCAATCTGTCTGCTTTCTCTCTTGTCATCTCTTACTCTGCAAATTGCCTGCTTACTCTCCTGTCATCCCTTCCTCTGCAATCTGCCTTACTCTCCTGTCATCCCTTCCTCTGCAATCTGCCTTACTCTCTTGTCATCCCTTCCTCTGCAATCCGCCCGCTTCCTCTCTTGTCATCTCTTTCTCTGAAATCTGCCTGCTTCCTCTCTTGTCATCCCTTCCTATGCAATGTGCCTGCTTACACTCTTGTCATCCGTTTCTCTGCAATCTGCCTTCTTCCTCCCTTGTAATCAATTCCACTGCATTCTGCCTGCTTACTCTCTTCTCATCACTTCCTCTGCAATCTGCCTGCTTCTTCTCTTGTCATCACTTCCTATGCAATATACCTGCTCTCTCTTGTCATCCCTTCTTATGCAATCTGCCTGTTCCTCTCTTGTCATCCCTTTCTCTGAAATCTGCCTGCTTCCTCCCTTGTCATCCCTTCCTCTTCAATCTGCCTCCTTTCTCGTCATCTCTTCCTCTGCAATCCTCCTGCCTCCTCTCTTGTCATCCCTTCTTCTGCAATATGCTTGCTTAATCTCTTGTCATCCCTTCCTCTACATTCTGTCTGCTTATTCTCGTCATCCCTTCCTTTGAATTCCGCCTGCTTATTCGCTTGTCATCCCTTCCTCTGCAATCCACCTGCTTCCTGTCTTGTCATCCCTTCCTCTGCAATCTGCCTGTTCCTCGCTTGTCATCCCTTCCTATGCAATCTGCCTGCTTACTTTCTTGTCATCCCTTTCTCTGCAATCTGCCTTGTTCCTCCCTTGTCATCAATTCCTCTGCATTCTGCCTGCTTACTCTCTTGTCATCCCTTCCTCTGCAATCCGCCTGCTTACTCTCTTGTCATCCCTTTCCCTGCAATCTGCCTGCTTCCTCTCTTATCATCCCCTCCTCTGCATTCTGCCTGCTTTCTCTTTTGTCATCTCTTCCTCTGCAAATTGCCTGCTTACTCTCCTGTCATCCCTTCCTCTGCAATCTGCCTTACTCTCCTGTCATCCCTTCCTCTGTAATCTGCCTTACTCTCTTGTCACCCGTTTCTTTGCATTGTGTCTGCTTTCTCTCTTGTCATCCCTTCCTCTGCATTCTGCCTGCTTCCTCTCTTTTCATCCCTTCCTCTGCATTCTGCCTGCTTCCTCTCTTGTCATCCCTTGTTCTGCAATATGCCTGCTTGCGCTCTTGTCATCCTTTCCTCTACATTCTGTCTGCTTATCCTCGTCATCCCTTCCTTTGAATTCTGCCTGCTTTTTCGCTTGTCATCCCTTCCTCTGCAATCCGCCTGCTTCCTCTCTTGTCATCCCTTCCTTTGCAATCTGCCTGCTTCCTCTTTTGTCATCCCTTCCTATGCAATATGCCTGCTTACTCTCTTGTCATCCCTTCCTTTGCAATCTGTCTGCTTCCTCTCTTGTCATCCGTTTCTCTGCAATCTGCCTTCTTCCTCCCATGTCATCAATTCCACTGCATTCTGCCTGCTTCCTCTCTTGTCATAACTTCCTCTGCAATATGCCGGCTTCCTCTCTTGTCATCCTTTCCTTTGCAATCTGCCTGCTTACTCTCTTGTCATCCGTTTCTCTGCAATCTGCCTTCTTGCTCCCATGTCATCAATTCCACTGCATTTTGCCTGCTTCCTCTCTTGTCATCCCTTCCTCTGCAATCTGCCTGTTCCTCTCTTGTCATCCCTTCCTCTGCAATCCGCCTGCTTCCTCTCTTGTCCTTCCTTCCTGTGCAATATGCCTGCTTACTGTCTTGTCATCCCTTCCTATGCAATCTGCCTGTTCCTCTCTTGTCATCCCTTCCTCTGCAATCCGCCTGCTTCCTCTCTTGTCCTTCCTTCCTGTGCAATATGCCTGCTTACTGTCTTGTCAACCCTTCCTCTGCAATCTCCCTGCTTCCTCTCTTGTCATCCCTTCCTCTGCAATCTGTCTACTTTCTCTCTTGTCATCCCTTCCTTTGCATTCTGCCTGCTGACTCTCTTGTCATCCCTTTCTCTGCAATCTGTCTGCTTTCTTTCTTGTCAGCCCTTTTTCTGCAATCTGTCTGCTTTCTCTTTTTTCATCCCTTTCTCTGCCATCTGCCTGCTCTCTCTTGTCATCCCTTCTTATGCAATCTGCCTGTTCCTGTCTTGTCATCCCTTCCTCTGCAATCCGCCTGCTTCCTCTCTTGTCATCCCTTCCTCTGCAATCTCCCTGCTTCCTCTCTTGTCATCCCTTCTTATGCAATATGCCTGCTTACTGTCTTGTCATCCCTTCCTATGCAATCTGCCTATTCCTCTCTTGTCATCCCTTCCTCTGCAATCTCCCTGCTTCCTCTCTTGTCATCCCTTCCTCTGCAATCTGTCTACTTTCTCTCTTGTCATCCCTTCCTTTGCATTCTGCCTGCTTACTCTCTTGTCATCCCTTTCTCTGCAATCTGTCTGCTTTCTTTCTTGTCAGCCCTTCCTATGCAATATGCCTGCTTACTCTCTTGTCATCCCTTCCTCTGCAATCTGCCTGCTTCCTCCCTTGTCATTCCTTCCTCTGCATTCTGCCTGCTTAATATCTTGTCATCCCTTCCTCTGCAATCTGCCTGCTTCCTCTCTTGTCATCCCTTTCTCTGCAATCTGCCTGCTTCCTCCCTTGTCATCCCTTCCTCTGCAATCTGCCTGCTTCCTCTCTTGTCATCCCTTCCTCTGCAATCTGCCTGCTTCCTCTCTTGTCATCCCTTTCTCTGCAATCTGCCTGCTTCCTCTCTTGTCATCCCTTCCTCTGCAATCTGCCTGCTTCCTCTCTTGTCATCCCTTCCTCTGCAATCTGCCTGCTTCCTCTCTTGTCATCCCTTTCTCTGCAATCTGCCTGCTTCCTCTCTTGTCATCCCTTCCTCTGCAATCTGCCTGCTTCCTCTCTTGTCATCCCTTCCTCTGCAATCTGCCTGCTTCCTCTCTTGTCATCCCTTTCTCTGCAATCTGCCTGCTTCCTCTCTTGTCATCCCTTCCTCTGCAATCTCCCTGCTTCCTCTCTTGTCATCCCTTCCTCTGCAATCTGTCTACTTTCTCTCTTGTCATCCCTTCCTCTGCAATCTCCCTGCTTCCTCTCTTGTCATCCCTTTCTCTGCAATCTGTCTGCTTTCTTTCTTGTCAGCCCTTCCTATGCAATATGCCTGCTTACTCTCTTGTCATCCCTTCCTCTGCAATCTGCCTGCTTCCTCCCTTGTCATTCCTTCCTCTGCATTCTGCCTGCTTAATATCTTGTCATCCCTTCCTCTGCAATCTGCCTGCTTCCTCTCTTGTCATCCCTTTCTCTGCAATCTGCCTGCTTCCTCCCTTGTCATCACCTCCTCTGCAATTGCTCCACTCTAGGAATTAGGAGAGAAAAAAAAACAGGCAGGGTTGAATGGGGAATTTTGGGAGTTCAGGTCTACCAGTCTTAAAGTTGGCAAGGTTGGAGACTTCTGATTAATGACTGGTGGACTTCAACTCCCAGAATTCCCCAGCCAGCTTCGTTAAGACTTCAACTCTTTATGTCTGCTTACTCTCTTGTAATTCCTTCCTCTGCAATCTCTCCACTCTAGGGAGCAGGAGGGGGGGGAAACAGACTAGTTGAATGCAGAATTCTGGGAGTTGAAGTCCACACATGTTAAAGTGGCTGAGGTTGGGGATTTCTGCTTTAGAGAATTAAACTGCACTCAGAACAGAGAGCACCAAGATCTGGTACAAACTGGATCACACAAAGCTTTTTCTACCACCAAAGCAACCCCCCAGGCCTGAAACTTCTCCGCCCCCTGCAACCCCTAATGGCATAGGGTGTCCCACTCAAGCAGGGTGGAGTGTGGACTAGATGACCTCTGTGGGGGTCCCCTTCCAGCTCTGGAATTTTGCTGTCCTGACTCACCTTCGAAAGGTCCACCTCCGCTGCCTCTTGGATCCGGTCCCCCGTGGCCCAGTGGGGGCTGAGGATCACCAGTAAAACCAGCCAGGCAGCCACTGGGAACATGGTTGGGTGAGTGGAGAAACTCTGAACAGGACTGGAAGTGGCCCGGGTCAAATTCCAAATTTTTGGACACTGTTGACATAAAACTGTCCAGAGGACAAGCCCCTCCCCCTGCCAGCAAGACAGGGATGGCCAGGGGCAGATTTATTGCCTCCCTCCCCCAAGTCTGGCCAGGCTGCAGGCCAGCGCCCTCCCACCTTTGGCCCTGGAAAAACCCCTGCCCCCCCCCCCAAGGCTTCCACCCATGTTTTTTTTCCCCGCCTGGTTCGACCAAAATTTCTGTTTTTATCTTCCGCCACAGTGGTGGAGTTGAATTGCTGCCGTCATTAAGCGGGTAAGGGCAGACATCCAGCGAACGCTGCTTGTGCAGGTGGTCGCAAAAAAAGGAATCCCATCTCACACACACACGCACACACGGGAAAGTTGCTGCCGTCATTAAATATGAACTAGTTGCTCAACATCGATTGACAGAGCTGGGAAGGGTCTTGGAGGTCATCTAGTCCAACCCCCACCCACCCACCCAAGCACGAGACTCTATCTACACCATTTCTGACAGATAGATGGCGGTCCAATCTCTTCTTCATGAAAGCAGAGGAAGCTCCCACAACGCCCTGGGGGAAACGCTGCCAAGGTCATAAGTGTGAGAAACGGTCATACGTCACTCAACGACCTAAAGTTGAGCATTATTATTTTGGCTAATTCCAAAAACGCTGTTCCCAAACCATGCCAGGGAATGGTTTAAAAACTTTGCCCGGGTTTGGTGGGGCCGGGGGCGGGGGGAAGAGGAACAGGACCGTGGGATTGGGCTAGATGACCTCCCGAGCCCCTTCTGTTGTTTCTTTTTACCCTCCCTAATCTCAAGCAGCCTCGTGGGAAGCAGCTGAGAGACGCCCCTCCTCGCCAATTGAGGGCGAAAAGCAGGAAGTTACTCCCCCCACTTTTCCCTCCCCTCCCAATCCCCCCACCCCCCCTCCCCTCCCCCGCAAAGGTCTTTGGCGGATGCGCAGTAGTTTGGCAGCCAGGCGCAGCTTTTCGGGAAGGGCGGCCTTATCCTGCCAGGGAGGGGCCCGATTCTCCCCTTCCTGGGGGGGGGGAGGTGGGCACACAGATCGGGGACCCTCCCCCCGCGGAATAACCACCGGAGGGGGATGAAGACCCCCTCTTTTTTTTCGCCATTCTGCGCCAGCAAACTTCCTAGCTTCACTTTTCCCCATCCCCCACTGCCACGTCCTCCCCGTATCCCTAACCCTAACCCCCCCCATTTCTGACACCCCCCCAAAAAAAATCCCCTCTAGGAAATTAAATAAAGCTATTTGGTGACCAGCTGGGGTGCCCCCCCCCAGCAAAGCTTGACATCCCTCGAATTCCAGTCACAAGCTTATAGATGGGGGGGGGGAGTTTTGAGCAGTTCCCCCAATTCGAGGCTTTTGGGGTGACAGCTCCCCCCCAAAAAAAACCTCAAGAAAGCTGAAGGGCCCAGGACAGTTGGGGGGCTAAGAAAACTGATGGTGAGGGGAGGAGGAGTTGGGGGCCCAGCTCATACAGGAGGGGGGGGAAGAGAAAGGCTGCCAGGGGGCACAGCTGGGGTGGTCTATGTGCCTCGGGGTGGCCCCTTCCCCTGGGCAGGCATGGGTCAGGGGGGCACTTTGAACATCTACTTCGAAGACCTTCCTTGCTGCCCGTTGTTAAGTGAATCGCTGCCGCTGTTCAGTGAGTATCAGGGCTGTTCTAACGAATCCAGATTCCCGCCGCCCAAGGAGACTGTCGTAAATATGAGTCAGTTGCCAAGCATCTTGGATTTGGATCCCGGGACTGTGGAAAAGGCCGCAGCCTGTGTGGAAAAAACCATCCTACGTTGCTTTTTTTTTTTCTTTTTCCCCCGGTGGCGTTTTTAACATCTGTCACTAAATGTACAGCCACAAGTCGAGGACTACCTATAACGAAGCATGCAGTGTTTTTTTGCTGGCATTATGGTTAGTCCTCGACTTACAACCAGTCACTTAGAAGCCGTGCAAACCTTAGAGCAGACCTTCTTTGGGGCCACCTAAGACCTGGATTCAAAGCTCTTGGCGGCCAGGTGTCTTCCATGACCCCGGGACACTGCGACGGTCGTAAATATGAGCCAGTTCCCTAGCATCTGTATTGAGACCACGGGGATTCTGTAACAATCGTAAGTGTGAAAAAAGGTCCTAAGTCTGGGCAACTGAATGGAGCTAGCAGAGTGTTTTGCTAGCCGGATGCCCTTCCTGTCACCAGTGCGGAGTTTTTTGTTTGGCAGATATAATTCTCATTGTGCCCAGAGAGAGAAATGCCTTTATCTAGGACTCAAACTCACAGCCTCCTGTTCGCGAGGCGAGAGTGCCTCTAGGCCACCGTGCCGCTTAATGAATGGCCACTGCCTGTACTGCAGAAACAATGCTGAAACTCAGGTGCGGCCGAGAGTCCCTTTGTGTAGTTGTGTGTTCTTCGCAGCATTGCAGTGCGCCCTGCATGGCATTGCATGCCCCCCCCCAAGATATTATGGGCATGCCAACTTGGCATTATCTCTGCTTTGCGGCAGCACAAAGTTGGGTTGGCACAGGTTGTCATTTCACAAGTTTCCAAACTTGACAACCTTAGAATTCCCCAGCCGGGTCTTTTTATTTTATTTTTTCTCTCACTTTGCTGAACATCAAGATATATTATGTTTATTGCATACCCACCCTCTATTAAGAAAATTATCCAAAATTGCAATAAAGGTAGTCTAAATCACATTTGTTCTTGTCCTCTATCCATGCTGAATTCTGGGAAAATTTTGCCTGCTGGGGAATTCTGGGAGTTGAAGTCTTCAAAGTGGCCAAGGTTGGAGACCCTGCTATAAAGTTAATGAAAACCATTTAGGAATAAACAATGCCAAAGGATGCCAATTCCCAGTGATCCACTAGATTCTATACTTCAGGGGTCTCCAAACTTGATTGCTTTAAGACCTGTGGACTTCAATTCCCAGAATTCCCCAGCCCATTCCTTTTATCCCCCCCACTTCCCTGACTTCCAAGATATATTACCACCAGGCGAGGCTAGCAAAAATGTATGGTTCTCAATCGTCTACATGCTGGAAATGTTTGAAAGAAGGGGGTACTTATTACCACATGTGGTGGGACTGCAGGAAAACACAAGAATTTTGGCACAAAATCCGGACATGGCTGGAAGAAATGTTGGGGTTTAAAAATTAACTTTACACCAGAGATGTTCCCATTAGGAATAATAAAAGAAAATTTTAGTAAAGTAGATACCTACCTAATTATCCATGTAATTACAGCAGCAAGATTATTACTTGCCCAGACTTGGAAGTCAAGAGATATTCCAAATGACGAAGCAATAATACACAAGATTTCTCAATGTGCTGAACTAGACAGTCTGACATTAGAATTGAAAGAACGAGACGTATCAGAATATTATAAAGTATGGAACAATGGAGGGATATGAAAGGAAGTCTATAAAATGTAAATTAGAATTTAAGAGGTAATTGAAATGCAACACAATGATTAAGATATAAAGCGACACAAAGATCAAATGTACATATGTGTATATATATGTGTGTGTATATGAATGCTTACATTGCGTAATGATTTTTTTTCTAGAATAATAATGTTAAGACAGGTATGTACATCAAAGAAAGTCCACCATGTTCAAAACTTTTTAAATGTTTATTTTCAATAAAATTTTATTAAAATTAAATTATATATATATTATACAATGTGGGAAAATACCCGAACAAAGCTGAATACCATACATACATACATACTTACATACATACATACATACATACATGGTATTCAGCTTTGTTCAGGTATTTCTCATGTCATTATAGTTGTGCTTTTAAGGTTGTGGCAACATTTCGGCAGAATCTCATCTGCCATCCTCAGGCTTCTGTATTGGGTTCGTCTGTGAGTCAGACTTTCACAGCTGTTTCTGTTTTTTATATATATATCTTAACAAGGTGCCATGTTTGGAGATCCCTGGCCTAAAAGAATTTGGGGAGGGGGCCTGCCCTTTCCGTTAAATGATGCCATTTGTGAATGCATGGAAGGGTGGGGGCATTTTCTTGGCAACAACCCTGCCCTCTGCGGTGTGTGGCACACCGCAACTCTATTCCACTCTAGAAAGTTACCAACACTTTCCAACAAGCTGTGAGCCAAAGTGGTTGCAATCCAGATGAGCGATCATTGATTTTTTTTAAATATAAGTTTACATTTAAAAAAAAAAAAAAGTCCAGGCAAGTTTGCTGCATAACACATAGGCACACCTGTAAGGCGTACAACACGCACACACACACACACACACAACTTGGGAGAGCAATGCTTACCTGTCTTGCACTTGGAGGAGGTGAAACGATGGGAGGCCAATGGTTTGTTTACTCATGGTTGCAACAACACCAGGAAGGTTAGAGGGAAGGACAAAGTTCCAGCTGTTGTTTATTTATTTATTTTGATTTGTCAATTGCTTACAAGATAATAGGTATAAGTAAAAACATAGTTAGGAATACATGGATACATATAAGAAAAATAAAAGAAAAAATAGGACAGGGACGGTAGGGACGTTGATGCGCTTATGCAGGCCCCCTACAGACCTCTTAGGAAAGGGGTGAGGTCCATAGTAGACAGTCTCAGGTTAAAGTTTTTGGGGTTTGGGGAAGAAACCACAGAGTCAGGTAGAGGATTCCAGACATTGACCACTCGGTGGCTGACGTCGTATTTCCTGCCATCAAGTTTGGTGCGGTTTATTTTGAGTTTGTGCGTTGAAAGATGGAAGGGACAGGTAGGGAGGGCAGGTTTCTTGGCAGGTGTTGTAGGAAAGGCAGTGTTAACTCAACCTTAGCAGCTGGAAACCTGCCTCGAAAACAGTTAATGGAGAGACGGACTTTGGAGTCCTAGTGGACGATGCCTTAAACATGAGTCAGCCGTGTGCAGCAGCTGCCGCCAAGAAAAGCCAATGTGATTCTGTGGTTGTATATACAGAGGCAGAGGTTCAAAACCACGTGAAGGATTACTACTGCTATGTAAAGCCTTAGTAAGATCAGACAATTGGGTCGAGTTTTGCTCACCGTGTTCCAAAACAGATGTTGAGACTTTTTGGGGAAAAGTGCAGAGAATAGCAACTAAAAGGAGCAAAGACTAAAACATTACGAAGAAGGGTTGCAGGATTTGAGAAAGAAGGAGTAAGAGGGGCATGATAGGAGTATTCCAGTAATTGAGGGGCTGCCCCGAAGTAGTGTGGGGTCAACTTATTTTCCAAAGCACCAAAAGGCAGGACAGGACAACAATGGATGGAAACTAACCAAGGACAGAAGCAACCTGAAATTAAGGAGAAAATTTCCTAACAAGGAGGACAATTAAACCCGGGGAACTGCTTGCCACCAGAAGCTGTTCATCATATGGAAGTTTTTAAAGAAGAAACCGGATTGCCGCTTGTCTGAAATGGGAAAGTTTCCTGCTTGAGCGGAGGGCTGGACTAGATGACCTCCAAGGTCCCACCCCCGCTCTATCCTGATTGGGAAGAATTCAATTCCCAGAATTCTGTGCTGGCTGGGGGAATTCTGGGAGTTGAAGTCCACTCCTCTTCCAGTTCCAAGGTTGAGAAACACCCGTGAATAAAATGGGGTTTCTTGGAGAAAGGACTACCAGACCCCTGGTTCTTGGCCAGGTTTCATGGGGGGTGGCCACATCCTTTAATCCTACCCCAAATGTACGAAGTGGAGATTCACACCAATTCCTTTTAAGTTTCTGACCTATAGAAAAAGGCTTTTTTCCCCCATGTGTGATTTGCAACTGCTCTGGCTACAAGGCCAACACACCCCTTTTCACTCATAAAAGTGGAAACAAACCCCATTTTCTCCTCTGCCCCCCCCCCAAAAAAATATTCCCCTTTGGGGTACACAGAACTGGGTAGCCAGCATCTTGAGGGGGGGGCTCTTTTCTTGCAATCCCCCCAATACAAGCAGGTTTACTAGAGGTGTGTGTGTTTCTTTTGTCCGTTTGGAAACTCCCCTGGCCAGATGAAAAGAGGACAAAGCGGCATCTTGGGTAGATGAGGGTAGATGGGGGGAACTTAAGCCCACTCCCCTGCAGCTTCCCCCACCACCACCACCACGACCATTAATTTAACAACAGTGAGAGAAAAATGAACTCTTGATGTTGGATTTGCTGATGAATTGGATTTGCAGTTCTAGAGAAGATGGAAAACTTTGCAAATGGGTAAGGTACGTTTGAGGCTGTACCTGGCAGCTGTCTGAGCTGGGTGGTTTTCTTGCAGGCGTTTCATGACCCAACTAGGGAACATCGTCAAGGGCAAGAAGGGTTTGTGGAAAAGGAAAAGGAGGAGGAGAAGGGGGAAGAGGAGGGGAGGAGGAAGAGGGGGACTGAGGGATCCTTGATGTTCTCCGAACTGGGTTATTTTTCGCAGGCGTTTTATGACCCAATTAGAGAACACCATCAGTGCTAGAAGGGGAGATTTGTGGGGGAGGGGAGGAGGGGGAGGAAGAAGAAGAGGAGGAAGAGGAGCTAGAAGGAGGGTTTGTGGAAAGGAGGAGGAAGAGGAGAGAGTGCATCATCAGTGCTAGAAGGGAGAGGGGTGGCAGGGAGGAGGAGGAGGAAGTTGAGGGGTCCTTGGTGGTTTTTGAGCTTGGTTGGTTCCCCTACAGACGTTTCTTTACCCAACTAGGTAACATCATCAGTGCTAGAAGGGAGGAAGGGCTGTGGAGAGGGAGGAGGAAGAAGTGGTGCAGGACTGAGGGGTCCTTGGTGAGCTCTGAGCTTTATTTCCTTGCAGACTGTTTCTTTACCCAACTAGGGAACACCATCAGGGCTAGAAGGGAGTGGGATTTGCAGAGGAGGACAACTGACTGTGGGGTCCTTGTCAGTCTCCGAACTTGGTTTCCTTGCAGGCGTTTGATGACCCAACTAGGGAACGTCATCAAGGCTAGAAGGAAGACCGGGGTTAACCAGCCCGGATGATGTTCTCTAATTGGGTCACGAAACCACTGCACCGAAACCACCAAGCTCAGAGCGCACCGAGGACCCCACGGCCTTTATCTTCTCCTCTTCCTCCTCCTCCCCCATCCCCCTTTCCACAAACCCCACTCCCTGCAGCCCGTGGGTTTGTGGTCGTAGCCCCCCCCCCCCACCCACCCATTCTGTCGCTTTTTGTCTCCTAGCCCAGGATGGTTGCTAAATGCAGAAAAAAAAACAAAAAACAAACAGCCGGCGCGCTTCCAAAGGGTTGTGCCACCATCAACGTTATAATTGTCATTTTATTTTGAAGAAGTTATTGGAGTTACACACAAAGATGCAGAAAGATAAATACAGTAATTGTCTAAAAGGAATTTCCTTACACTTGTCACAATTTTTTTGGAACAGAGACCGGGGAAAAAAGCGGCAGGAAAAAAAAATAAAAATAAAACGAAACAAAACTCACGATGATTTGTCCTCATGACTAATGACCGACGTGATTTTGAAACGACTGTCTTTTCCGGCTTTCTCTCTCTCTCTCTCTCTCTCTCCCCTGCTATTGTTTTCATCTCTCTTTCTGTCTTTCTCTCTCTCTCTCTCTCTCTCTCTCTCTCCCTTTTATTTTTTGCTTTTCTGTAGTTTCCTTAAACAGATTTCGGTAAATATCTAAAGTGCCATAAAAACTAGCTAGAGGTGCTTTTCTAAAAAAAAAAAGGAAAATAAAAACGAGTTACATTCAGTAGCAAACGGTCAACAATCACCGGAGCGCCCACCCCCCCAGTGACAAAGTGCAAAAGATCAACCACTATGTACATGTCAGCGATGCCCCCCTTCTGCCCCCAAAGTTACTCCCCACCCCGAAAGAACCCAGAGCCTCCTGCTTTGGCGGTGTTGGGCTGGGGGAGGGAAAAACCACCCAAAATATACCTTTGGTGCATGTTCTTGCTCCGCCTGGCCCAATCTCCCTTGACCTCCCATCTCTGGATGCCATCAAGGGGTACACTACTGGAAATGTAAGCACCCCCTCTCCCCACTCAAAAACTCACCAGGGGGGCTGGTTAGGGCGGGGAGGGGGGGGTCTGCAACCTTAAACACTCAAAACAGCCATTTGGACCCCTTTTCCCCACCGAAAACACCAGGGACCTGATAAATTGAACCCCAGGTGTTACTTTCTCCCACCCCGGTCAACTCTTGCTCTGGAATACGGAGAGAAGTCTTCATGTCCCCCAGTGTCACCCTTACCTTCTCAGGCCAGGTGAGGTGTGACAGGAAGGGGAGGGACCAGCCAGTGGTGGGATCCGCCGACAGGGAGGCACAACGGAGGCCCCGGAAGAAGAAGAAGGAGAAGGAGAAGAAGAGGAAGAATAGCAACAGCACTTAGACATATATTATTTCACAGTGCTTTACAGCCCTCTCTAAGCGGTTTACGGAGTCAGCCCTCTTTCTCCCCACAATCTGGATCCAATTTTACCCACAGGATGGAAGGCTAAATCCACCTGGAACCTGGTGGGATTCGATCTGCCAAACTGCAGTAGGAATAGCTTGGAATACTGCACTCTAATCACTGCACCACCGAGGCTGAGGAGGAGAGAGGAGGAGGAGGAGAAGGAAAAGAGGAGGAGGGGAGAAGGAGGAGGAGGAGGAGAGGAGGTGACGGAGAAGGAGGAGGAGGAGAAGGAGGAAGAGGAGGGGAGAAGGAGAAGAAGGAGGAGGTGAAGGAGAAGGAGGAGGAGGAGGGGAGAAGGAGGAGGAGGTGAAGGAGAAGGAGGAGGAGGAGAAGGGGAGAAGGAGGAGGAGGAGGGGGAGAAGGAGGAGGAGGAGGAGGGGAGAAGGAAGAGGAGAAGGAGGTGAAGGAGAAGGAGAAGGAGGAGAAGGAGGGGAGAAGGAGGAGAAGAAGGAGGAGGAGGGGAGAAGGAGAAGAAGGAGGAGAAGGGGAGAAGGAGAAGGAGGTGAAGGAGAAGGAGGAGGAGGAGGAGGGGAGAAGGAGAAGGAGGAGGAGGAGGGGGAAGGAGGAGAAGGAGGAGGAGGAGGAGGGGAGAAGGAGAAGAAGGAGGAGGAGGGGAGAAGGAGAAGAAGGAGGAGGAGGAGGGGAGAAGGAGAAGAAGGAGGAGGAGGAGGTGAAGGAGAAGAAGAAGGAGGAGGAGGAGGAGGAGAAGGAGGAGGAGGAGGGGAGAAGGAGAAGGAGGAGGAGGAGGGGAGAAGGAGAAGAAGGAGGAGAAGGGGAGAAGGAGAAGGAGGTGAAGGAGAAGAAGGAGGAGGAGGAGGGGAGAAGGAGAAGGAGGAGGGGAGAAGGAGAAGGAGGAGGAGGTGAAGGAGAAGGAGGAGGAGGAGGAGGAGGGGAGAAGGAGGAGGAGGAGGGGAGAAGGAGAAGAAGGAGAAGAAGGGGAGAAGGAGGAGGAGGAGGTGAAGGAGAAGAAGGAGGAGGAGGAGGGGAGAAGGAGAAGAAGGAGGAGGAGGAGGAGGGGAGAAGGAGGAGGAGGAGGGGAGAAGGAGGTGAAGGAGAAGGAGGAAGAGGAGGAGGAGGAGGAGAAGGTGAAGGAGAAGGAGGAGGAGGAGGGGAGAAGGAAGAGAAGGAGGAGGAGGAGGAGGGGAGAAGGAGAAGGAGGAGGAGGGGAGAAGGAGAAGGAGGAGGAGGAGGTGAAGGAGAAGAAGGAGGAGGAGGAGGGGAGAAGGAGAAGGAGGAGAAGGAGGAGGAGGAGGAGAAGGAGGAGGAGGGGAGGAGGAGAGGAGGAGAAGGAGGAGAAGGAGGAGGAGAAGGAGGGGAGAAAAAGGAGGAGGAGGAGCAGAAGGAGGAGGAGGAGGAAGAGGAAGAGCAGCAGCAGCTGTGGCTCCAGAGCTGTGGGGGTTGCAGACCCCGGGGTTAGAGAAAGGCCCCTTCTCCTCCCCATCCCCCATGCAGAACATCAGTGTGTGCTGTAACCTAGCCGGAGGGAGGTCTCTGCACGCAGGGCCTGCAAGCCAGCGTTAGGCCCCGGACTAAACTCCGCACAATCCAAAAATTTAAAAATAAATCCCAGGAGAAGTTTGGAGAAGGGCAAGTAGTACCCTAACATGTTCAGCCCTGGGTAGCAGGCTGGGGGGGGGAGGGGGAGGGGCCGAGTGCAGAAGGAGCTGTGCGCCTGCCGGACAGGAAATGAATGTGCATGAGAAAAATCCCGCTGTAGCTCAGCCTGCTGTCAACCAGGGAAGGCATTGGATGTCACGAAGGGCTGGCAAGGCGAGTGGTGGACAGGAGGAGGGTGGGAAGAAGACGCATCATGGCAGAAAAAAAAACAGAGGAGGGGGCCACAGGTCTTTTGTGTTTGTGGGGTGGGGTGGAAAGGAAAGGGTGGGCAGAAATGTGCGTGGTGTGGTGTGCTGCAATGCATCCTCTACGCATGAATGCCAATTCTGCCGTGCCAGAGGGCAGCAAAGCAGTGTCGGGGAACCAGAATCATCTCTCACGTGGGAAAGGGTTTTTTTTTTCGTATGGCATGTCTACCAGGTCCCTGGAGCCAGTCCCTGTGCAGAAGGGGGGAGGGCAGGTGTGACCCCGCCCCCAGCACCTCAGCTCCCAATTCTGCAGGTGGAACAGGGTTCAAAGGTACCTGAACCTCAACTCCCCTGCTTGATTCTACACTGGGAATTCTACACAGTGTACTGTCCAGGGAACTTCGCGGCGGACCTATGAATCACAACCAGAGGTGCAGAGGGGGGAGGGAACCTGGTTTACCTGGAAAGGTTTCCCACTACGCCAAAGAGGAGTAGCAATGCCCCCCTTCCAAGCTTAGCTTGGGGGGAGGGAACTTTCACAAGGTTGGAAAAAACAGTCACGCAGGTCTTGTCACCCCACAAACGATGGGAAGGTACATCGCGATGCCTGCAATGCTGTGGCGGCAACGGCAGAGCCAGGAAAAAAAAATGGGAGGAGGGGAGGTCATCCAGACATTTCCCTGCAGCGGGGGCAGGAAGGGGAGGGAACATATGAAAAAGTTAAATTGGGAAGATGGTTAAACTGCCGCGAAAGGAGCTACAATGTTTTTAGGCCAGGATTGGGAACTCCCCATACTTCACCAGGCAGCAGGGCCTTTGGCAACGTTCTGGATATTCCCCTCCTCCATCTTCCTAAAAAAGAAAAAAAAGGGGGGGGCAGGAATTTTACAGGGAGAACAAATGGGGAGAGTTGAATCTAAGAACGCTGTGTGTGATTCTTCCTTCCATAAATAATCGCAAAATCAAAATGTGCCGTGGGTTGTTTTTTTTTTGGTCCTTTTGGGGAAAACCTCCCCGATCAAAATCAGGGGAGGGGTGTGTGTCCACGCAAGAGAGCGTTTTTTATGTTTGGAATCGGGAAGGAAGGAAGAGTCAGAAAAATTTCACTGGGCTTAAAGCATTTGGCTTTCAAACAGGAAAACGCCGCTTATTTTGCCTGTTAAAAAAATTATTTCCCTCCTCCAAATTGTGCAGCGTTCCTTTACTTCTTATTTTTTCCTTTTCCCTGGAATGCAATACAGAGGCTGACGTTTCCCCAAAAAAATATTTTTGAGGGGAGAGGCTAGCAAGGGAAGAAAAGGAGGGAGGTGCTCATTTTGGGGGGAGATTCAACTCTCGGGAGGGGGGCGTCTGCGCTGCAGAGTTTTTTGCGACGTGCACTTCATTGGTCCACGACAAACCATCTTTAATCTGTCCCTCTCTCTTTCTCCTGCTTGGGACCCACAGTTCCAGCCTCCTGCCCTCCACACACTACATTTTGCAGGCTTTTTCCTCAGGGAGATCCGCCCCGTTAAGATATTATTGTTTGAAACTAGGCCACCCATTTTGAAAAAAAAAAAAACAAACCTAATGCTACTTTTGAAAACGAAAACAAAAAAACGAGAGAGAACACTAGTTACATGTATAGCTGAAATTACCTATTGCTGATCCTTGGTCGTTTATACTGGGGGTGGGTGGGTTAGGGGAAGGGAGGAGTTTGGGGAATGGGAGGAGAGGAGGGGGTTTTGCTGCTGGGCACCCAAATTTAAGAACACCCCTGCTCCGCTGGGGTCCCCCAACAGGGTGCTGGGCTGGGGGATGGTGTGGTGCGACGCAACTCGGTTGGTCCTTCCACCATTCCGTTCCTCTCTGGCTGGCTTGCAGCCCGCAACCCCGCAACCCCTCCCCACATCCCAGGGCTGTCTTCCTCTGCCCAAAAAGGAAGATGTGATTCATCACATCCAGCCAGTTGGAAAACAAATTGCATGCGCAGAGAGCAAAAGTGCACACACGCACCTACACACGGGCTGGGCCAAAGGAAGCACAGGGGAAGAGAAGGGAGAGGAAGGCCACCCCAATAAGTGGGAAGGGGGAGAGGAAAAGAGAGGGTCTGCGGAGGAAGGATATTCCAATCGCAGGGGGTAGAGTCTTTAGACACCCCAAGAGCAGAGAGGTGAGGAAAGGGATCCTCAAGACGGTTTGTGGGAAGGAGGAGGAAGAGGAGGGGGGTCTGCAGGCACCCCCAAGCCCTCCCAACGCAGGGAGGGGAGGAGCTACATTAAAGAGCCTGACCCCACCCCTTCACCCCACCCACCCCCCCAGCAGCAAAAGTACAGAGGAGGAGGTGGGGGAGGGGGCGAGAAGGGATCAGGAGCCGAAAATAACAGGCTGGAAATCGCCCTGGGGATGGGGAGTCAAGAGGCGTGAAGAGCGGTTCCTTGTGCAAATTCACTCTTATTTGTGTCTACAAACAACATTCATGGGGGGGGTGTTTAGGACCCGGGCGGGAGTGGGTGGGCAGGAAAGAGGGAGGTAGGGAAGAGGGTACCCTGTACCTATTTTTGCTATTTATTTTTTTTAAAGAAGTCTTCTCTATGACAACGTGTCCCATGCGAAATGCCCCGGATAGGAAGGGTGGTGGGGGTGGTTCTCTTCTACCTGCCCCCAGTTTAGGGGGGGGCCCTCCGCACTCACCCACCCACCCCCACAACGGTCCTCCTAAGCATGCCCCCTACCTTCTCAGAACCGAAGAGGGGCGGAGGCCAGCCACTCCTCTGCCTCGCCTTTCTTCCATGACCCCGTAATCCGGGTGCCCCTTGCCTGCCCTGTCCCTCAAAGAAGCCCGCCTTTCTTCAGCCTCTCGGGCACCGCTGGCTCTCCATGGCTCTCCCGAGCTGAGCTGCCCATCCCCAGGCCCCCATGGGCGGCGGGCGGCCCCTCATGCCCCACCACGCCCCGGCAAGGGTTCATCGAATAGCTGAAGACGTTGGGCAGGAATGGCAAGGGCTGGCCACTGTCGTTCGGAATGACCATGTTCAAAGCCACCGGCAGGGTGAAATTGTAGGGGTAGGCAGCCAGCAGCTGGTGCCCATACATCAGCGGGTACGGCTCAGGGTAGAAGCTGACTTTGCCATCGCCGCTGCTGCTTCCGGCCTTGCTGACGGTGTTGAACTGAATTGCGCTGGGATAAGCCAGGAATGAGGCCTTGTCTTCCACCTCCTTTCTGCTCCGGCAACTCCCGGGCACCAGCAGGGGCAAGGGGTACTCCTGGACTGGGTATCGGTCGCCTTCCATCTCCTGGGGCGCCAGGATCTCTTTCTGGACCGGGCCAGTGTGAGAGATGATGGGGTCTTGAAGAGAGTGAGGCAGATCAGGTGGCAGGTCGGCGAGGCTAGTGGTGGTCGTGGTGGCCTGTAGCAGTGGTGAGCAGGTGGGCAGCTCCTCGTGAAAAGGGGACTTGACGGCCCCTGGCGGTGACAGGTTTTCATCTTCGGGCTGAGGGGTGTGCCCGCTGTACGGCACTGTTTCTGCACAGCCCTCCTCGGGCACCTCTGGCTGGCCTCCGGGTGCCTCCCCGCTGGAAGACGACACCTGCATCTCCTGAGTGGTCTCTTCCTTGACCACCAGGGGAGGGGTAGGCATGGGCACCTCAGTGGGCTTCTTGGAGTAAGCAATGACCGTGGTAAGCACTGGCAGGGGGACCTCCTCTTGGCCTTCATGCCGTTTCATGTGGCGGCTCAGGGCCGCCGCGGTCTTGCAGACCTTTGTGCAGTGGGCACAGGCAAACTTCACCAGAGGCTTGCGGCCCACCCGGTGAGGGGTGGCTGTCAAAACCGCCAGGGCCTGGCTGTCCTTGGCAAGGCGGGCGTGGACCCGTTCGTGCTTCTTCAGTTTCTTGAGGGCTGAGAAGAGTTTGCCGCAAATGCCACACTCATGCTTCCATTCAGTGCCCCGCCCACCCCCCACTTTGGTTGGCTGGTCAATCTCATCCCGGTTGGAGGCAGCGCCCTGTCCCCCGGATACCTCGGCAGAGCCCGGAAGGTGGGGTCCCACTCGGCTTCCCTCCTTGCTTTCCTCTGACCGCTTCATCCAGTGCAGGGAACGCAGCTTGTGCCGCCACCGCGACTTCTTTACCTTTGGCAGGGCTTTGCCGCTGCCGCTGCTGCCGGGCTTCCGTTTGGGTTTGTAGCTGTAGTACGGGCGCCAGAGTTGGTCTTCTGTGTCTCCGCGGTCGCTGTCCTCCTCACCACTCTCATTCGCAAACACTCTCTCGGCCCGCTTACCATGGAGTGTCGGAGGCAGGAGGGAGTGATGCGGTTTCTCACTGCTCAGATCATGGCTGAAGTCCAGGCGCCTTCCTCCCACCCGGCTGCTTTTGTCGATCATGAGGTCGGTTTCAGAGATCCGCCGCTTGACGATGGCTTCCTCGCCGATGCGGACTGTGATCTGGCAGAGTGGAGCTGCTCGGCTTTCGGAGGTGGCTCCCACACAGGCCGGTTTAGCCATGTAAGTCATGGTGCGCCCACTCCGCGGTCCCCTCCCTTTGAACCCCTGCTCACTGCCATCCTCTTCCGAAGCCTGCTCCTCCATCTTCTGGGACTGGATGTATTCCCTCAGGACCTGCTTCTTAATGGGTTTGGTTATAGCTGGAGAAGGGGACTTCGACTGGGACAGCGGTGATGAAGTCCCCGCGTTCAACAGAATGCTGGATGACGTGCTGTTGTATGTGATCACGGAAGGAGCCTGGGCTTTCACCGAGGTGCTATGAACAATCACAGAAGAAGTGGGGTGCCCATAGGCGATGACGGTGGGTGCCTCTGTGCTCAAAGACCGCGACGGCTTATCCAGCTGGCCCTCCTCACTGGGAGTTGGAAAGACAGACGTATCCTCGGTGCTTGTGGTTTCCTGCTGGTGGGTGCATTCAGCCTCAGGCAATTCTAAAGAGGCATTCATGGTGGGGAAGACGGAAGCCATGTCACTGGCGCTCAAGGAAGAGACCAGGTTTCCATCCAAGGAACCACTCTCCCCCAGGGTCATGGGGACGGCACGCGTTGGGTGCAGAAGGTCCTCGGATGCCACCGCCTGGCTGTACGTTTTATACGGCCTCTTCTGGGAGCGCATGGGCAACAGGCGGTAGAGTTTCAATGCATTCAATTTAGGCTTGTAACCCCCGTTAGGGGTCTTCTCTGAGGAGATGAGGCCAGGATTGATGCCGTGGAAGGCTTTCTGATGAGTCTTCAGGTTGTAGTAAGTCACAAAGGTCTCCCAGCAGAAGATGCACTGGTAGCGACGTTCCCCAGTGTGCCACACTTCATGCTTGGTGCGGTACTCGGCCAAGGCGAACACTTTGTCGCAGTAACGGCACGGGTATTTCCGGCGCCAGGAATGGACATTGGAGTGACGCTTGAGACTGGAGAGGGTCATGTAGGACCGCTCGCAGACGGTGCAGAAGTAGATGATGTGCCCGTCTACAACTTTGACAAAGTGGTCTTGGTCAGAGAGATAATCCACGCGTGGCGGGCCCCGATGGCGGAAAAGCATCGCCTTTTTGGAAGAGGACGCTGCTACTGTTGGCTTGGAAGGTAACTCTGGGCTGGCGGGCGCCTTGTTGACGGGGTCCCCCTCTTTGGGTTTCTCCCCCTCCTTGCACAAGACTTCGTGTGTCTGCAGCCGCTTGATGTGGATGAAACTTTTGCCACAATGGCAGCAGGAGAGTGAACGCCGCGTCCGGTGGAGCTTCGCATGGAGGCTGAGGGCGGAGGATGTCGCAAAGGACCGGTTGCAGCTCCCGCAGCAGAAGGTGCTGCTGGCTGGGTAGGAAGCCCCGGAGGGGGACGAGGGGGAGGAAGAAGAGGCAGACTCTGGCACCCCATCATTTGGGTTGACAGAAACTGCAGGAGGAGTCCCGGAGAGGTTGTGGTCCCAATCGATGTTTTCCTTCAGCACGAAGGTCAGATCAGAGGCAGTGGGCGGCGGTACAGCCGCAACGGAGCTCAGATTGTAGAGGATCTTGGCCGTTTCGGTTTCAGAGTCAGGGTGGGGCTCCTGCCTGGGGCTGTACACTTTGGTCAAATCCTGCAAGCAAACAGGGCTAGAGGGTTCTGAAGAACGGGAGGGGCAGGTGAGGTCAATGGGGGAGCCACACCCTTGAGGGGAAGCCATGCTGGGACTGTCCATCTTAACCTCCGCCAGGGGATCATCCAGGTTCTCCAAGCAGGAGATGCCCAACCGTCGGCCTACCACCCCAATCTCCTTGGCAATGGCCGGACTGGGCACCGAGAGCCGAGAGTTATAAATGAAGTTCAAGATGTCCGAGAAGATTTTTGCCTGGATGTCAGGAAGCTCCAGGATCTGGCGCGGCTGGCGAGACACCGATTCCTCGGAGAGGACCTCCTTGAAGTAGGGGCTGGAGGCCGCGAGGATGTTTTTGTGGGCCTTGAACTTAGTGTCTTCAGCGATGATGGTGATGTCACAGAACTGTCCACTTAGCCGCTGCTCGTTCAGCTGGATCAGAAGGGAACTAGAATGGCTGCTGTCTGTGAGCTCCACACCCGAAGCCATCGTGCTGCCTCAGACCTATGGCAAAAAGGAGAGACAACGATGTGGTGACATCAGGAAACACTGGGAGGCCTGGATTCTGGAGTTCACTGGTCTCTTATCACAGCCTTTCTTAATCTCAACCGCTTTAAGATGGTAGGACCCACTCTCAGAACTCCCCCTCAAATCGGGAAGAGAATTAAACAGATGGTGGGAATGCGGTAGATGTAATATATCTTGATTTTGGTCAAGGGGGGAAAAATAATGCTCAACAAGCTGAATTAATAAACCAGTTAAATATGGACTACAGACCAGGGGTCTCCAACCTTGACAACTTTTAAGCCTGGAGGACTTCAACTCCCAGAATTCCCCAGCCAGCTTCACTAGACTTCAACTCTCTGCTTGCTTACTCTCTTGTCATTCCTTTCTCTGCAATCTCTAGGGAGTAGGAGAAAAAACAAGAGCTATGGTTCAATGGGGAATTCTGGGAGTTTAAGTCCTCCAGGCTTTTAAGTTGCCAAGGTTGGAGACACCGCCCCCCGCCTCCCCCCCGTGGACTAAACGTTGTGGCAATTAAATGGAAAACTGTTTGGAGGGAGGGCTGGGAATTCTGGGAGATGAAGTCCAGCCCACCCATTTTAAAGTTACCAAGGTGGGAAAACGCCACTCTATCTAGTTTCCACCACCACCACCAAGTGAAGACAGGCCCCCAGTGCAAATTCATTCCCCCTGAAGGAAACAAGAGATCCAAAAAGTTGCGTCGAATGCCAAGCCACATCTCAATGGTTTGGGTTGCGGGCCGAGAGAAGTTTCCCCAGAGAAGGGAGAGCTGAAACATCAAACTTGAGGTTGCCAGGACACCGTTTTCAGGAAGGAGGGTGAAGCAGCTCTTGAGATGGCATTTCCTGGAACCGGCAGAAGGAAGCGACAGGAAGTTGCCAATTTTGGCAAGTCCGTTGGCGAGACACAGGCCCTGCTGTTTTTCCAAGCCTGGCCAGCCACGGGCACGGCATGCTTGAGCAACTCTTTTTCCTTCGTGAGGTGGATGCCATTTGGCTGCTCCGTTCTTGCTTTCCCTCCCCCTTGAGCCATTTTGCACATGGAATTCCCTTCCTGGCAGCCTTAAGATGGCCGAAGGATGCCACGTCCAGTGCCAGCTGAGCTGAAAAAAAAGCAAAGTCCAGTCCGATTTTGACTCAGTCCTGAAATGCAGCCCTGGGCTGGCTGCTCTCGCGCCAGAGGTAGCTGCTGCCCGTTTTTGCTCCACCCAAGCCGTTCCCCCTCCCTAATATGGTGGTATACCCCACTTTTTTTTTTTCCTGATTCTAGCTTTCTTCCCTGGCCGGGGGGGGGGGGGGGGGGGCGGGGGGGGGTATTACAAAAGCCAGCCTATTTTGCACGCGCCTGGAAAGTCAGCGGTGCACGCACCGATATACATGCCCGTGTGAACGAAGACAGAGAGTGAGGTGTACCATCCGGTGTCAATCATTCCAAGGGTTGCATTCTCTCTCCCCCCCCCCCCCCCCCCCGTCAGTGGATCTCTCTCTCTCTCTCACACACACACACACACACACACACACACTCAGTGTCCCTTTCCTGGCAGCGATGGGAGTATCCAAACGGAAAGGGGGTTTCTATGGAAACAGGCCGGGATGGAGCAGAGAAGGAGAGGCGGGGGGAGGGGGGAAGGGAGGCTGCCATGGGGTAGGGAACAGAGATTTGAGGAGGGGGGGGATTCTGCAGTCAAACTGAATGTTGTCGTGGAGGACAGGCAAGGCGGCAGATGTGGGACCACCAGAGAACATAAAGACTCCCCCCCACCTCTCCAGGGCCGGTAGGTTCGATGGCAAAGATTGGTGCTTGCCAGTAGGGTGGTGAAAGCAAGACACACACACACACACACACACACACACACACAAATCTGGGCATGGCGTCCTTCTCCTTGTAGGTCAGAGGCCCCGCTGATCTTTTTCAGACTGTCACAATGGATCTATGGAGATCTAGGGCCACTTTGCTCTCCAGGCAAGTCG
>JAUCBL010000035.1:284351-361851 GCA_033807585.1 Hydrophis major
GGAATAAACAATGCCAAAGGATGCCAATTCCCAATGATCCACTAGATTCTATACTTCAGGGGTCTCCAAACTTGATTGCTTTAAGACCTGTGGACTTCAATTCCCAGAATTCCCCAGCCCATTCCTTTTTTTCGCCCCACTTCCCTGACTTCCAAGATATATTATGTCTACTGCATTCCCACCATCTATTAAATGTTTTCAAAAAATGCAATGAAAGATAATCTAGCCACCTTTATTCTTGTCCTACCCGTGCTGAATTCTGGGGAAACTCTGCCTGCTGGGGAATTCTGGGAGTTGAAATCCCGCAAACCTTCAAAGTCACATGTTTGAAGACACCCCCACCTTGCCCCCCCTCCCCTGTAAAATATTGCCTGTAGGATCCTAAGCCAACATCCAGGTCCAATGCTGGTTGCGTCCAATGTTTCACCCCATGGACATCTCAGTGGCATTAAAAGATTCTATATATCGGGGAGGACGGTGTCTCCAAACTCGATTGCTTTAAGACCTGTGGACTTCCAGTCCCAGAATTCCCCAGCCAGTTCTTTTTTTTTTCCCCACACTTCCTTGACTTCAAGATATATTATGTCTACTGAATTCCCATCATCTATAAAATGTTTTCAAAAAGTGCAATAAAGGTAGTTTAACTACTTCTATTCTTGTCCTATCTGTGCTGAATTCTGGGAAATTGTCTTGCCTGCTGGGGATTTCTGGAAGCTGAAGTCCCCGTTATGCAAACCAATTCGAAGCCGAGCAGAGAATATGTTGGGCCATCTCAGTCCCATCCTCAGTGGAGGAAATTCAGTTCGAAACGCCGTTTGACCAAGATATGCAAATTTCGCAAGCCATCATTAGCCTTGCTGGATCCCAATGTGGGTTCTTCAAATACCTGGGTTAAGGCTCTCGCCCAGCCTGGCTGGGAATGTTGGGAGTTGTAGTACACACACACACACACACACACACACACACACACCCAGCAGGAAAAGAGGTCCAAGGCCTGGGTGCCTTTTGATGTTGCCACGGTAACGGGATGCAGGCCTACCATCACCGGCCTAAACCGGTGCAAGGTGAAGCTCCTTTTAACAGATTAATCAGAGTTGGAAGGGACCTTGCAGGTCATCTAGTCCAACCCCCTCCCCCACCCACCCAAACAGGAGACCCTACACCATTCCTGACAAATGGCAGTCCAGTCTCTTCTTGAAAGTGGAAAAAGTTCTTGTTTTCCCCAAAAGTGGAAAGTTTAACCCAGATGACAAATCTGGCAAACAATGGTGGAAGTTAAAAAAAATAAGGGGGGGTGGGGGGTGTCAAGAGGAAGAGATGCCCCATAATTGAGCTCCCCCCCCCCCCCAAGCAGACATTGGCTATCGTGGCCTCAATTTGGGGTCTTGGCCTGTATCCTGGCACTGTTGCTGTGGAGAAAGAGCGGCAATTGGCCTAGATACAAGCCCTGGTTACTATGGAGATCGCCACAGAAAAAACCCACCATTTCCATAGAGACAGCATGGGCTAGACCAGACCTTGCCAAAGGGATGCCCTTGCAAGAAGTAGATCTGGGACTCCTGCCTGGAGGACCGGGGGGGGGGGGAATCTGGGAAATGGTAGAGCCCCTTGCCTGGAGGACCCACCCCCAAAAAAGTGACCAACTGAATGACGTTGCCCTTTACCTAGACAAGCTGGCCAGACCTAGAGGGCATCCTGGCACCCGCTTCTCGCCATGCTGCTTTCTCCCAATGGGGCTGGGCTGGACCCTCTGCAGAAGAAAAGAAAATATTGTTTTATTGTAAACCGCCAGGAATCACAGGAGGGTGGCGAATAAATCTAAGAGACAGTGAAACAACACACACAAACACACACACACAGAGAGAGAGATCGAAAAACAGCTAGAAGAAATAGATGGATAGATAATAGGCAGAAACGCAGAGAGACAGAGAGAGATAAAGAGGTGATAGATAGATAGATAGATAGATAGATAGATAGATAGATAGATAGATAGATAGATAGATAGATAGATAGATAGGCAGGCAGGCAGGCAGGCAGGCAGGATAGATAGATAGATAGGCAGGTAGGGATAGATAGATAGATAGATAGATAGATAGATAGATAGATAGATAGATAGATAGATAGGCAGGCAGGCAGGCAGGCAGGCAGGCAGGATAGATAGATAGATAGGCAGGTAGGGATAGATAGATAGATAGATAGATAGATAGATAGATAGATAGATAGATATAAAGATAGAGATGATACATAGAGATGATGATAGATAGGCAGAAAGACAAATTGATGTGATAGATATGATAAATGATAGATACAGACATAGATCATAGATGATAAACAGAGAGAGAAAGAGACAGACAGACAGATAACATAAATGATGGAGAAACAGACAGACAGAGACAGACAGATAATAGATTGAGAGATAATAAATACAGATTGACAAATAGATAGATAGATCCATACAGTAGGTAATAGATGGTAAACAGAGATAATAGATACCTAGACAGATAGGCAGGCAGAGACAGATAGATGGATATAGACAGACAGACAGACAAAAGAGGCACCCCATTACTCCAAATTCAAACCGTCTGCAGTTCTGAGCCTGCCCCCCCTTCGGACTGTTTGAATAACAAAATAATCTGCATTTTGTCCAGAGCCCGGCAGCTCACTGGCTAGCTTGGAATATATATATATATATATATTGCAAAACTATCTCTGGCTTGACTTGTTTTGCTTTTTGCAAAAGCTTCATGCCCCGATCAGAGAGTGACAACAAGTTCGGAGTCAAAAAAGAGCCAAAACAGCCAGAGTTTCTTGCCTAATTCGGGGTTGAGGTGCCAAATCTGGAGTGTATCTGGGGTGTGGGCAGGGGAAGATCTGGGGTGCCACCTAGAGAGATTCGGGTCCATCATGAGGACTATTTGCATGCCAGGCATGGTGTTCATACTTAAATCTTTGGCCAGAGGCAGGCCCAAGCTCCAGAAATAATCTTAGAGATGCTACAGCTGAGAATATACGAGTTTTTAAAAAGCAGATGTGAAAAAAGCATGGGAAATGTCAAAGCTCCAGGAAGGCCTTCGATTAAAATTATATTCCTATATTATAATACCTTGGAAAAGCTCTGTTGGATGTTTGGAAAAACAGAATTGATAGATTTTGGGGAGTTTTGCCAATTCCTGCAAGCTTTATTCACCCTGTTTTTTTGTGGGAGAGGGAGAATTGCAAGCAGTGTTTTCCCCAGGGTTTAAAAGCAACAAAGAGCCACGGTGATTAGAAGTTGTCATTTAGAAAAATAATAATAACATAACATATCCTTGGCAAGGGAATATAGGTCGTAGTATAGAACTAAATGATTGAGAAAAATTATGGACCAAAAATTACAACATCTTATAAAGAGAACCAGTATAAAATGTTCTATCATTGGCATTTAGCGCCAGCGAGATTGGCAAAAATGTACCCAAATAGGAAATCAGGATCCTGGAAATCCAAGCAAAAAGGTGGAACATTCTTTCATATGTGGTGGCAATGCCCCAAAGCCAGAAAACATTGGGCAAAGATACAAAGACGGCTACAGGAGATAACAGATAGAACTTCAACCTGAATTATTCCTAACGGGAATAATTAAAGGGAAATTTAGCAAACAAATCCAATACATCATAGTGCATAGTGCAGCAAGGATAGTTTTTCCGCAGAGTTGGAAATTAGAAGAGATGTTAATACAAAAAATATTAGAATGTGCCAAGATGGACAAACTTACAACAGAACTAAAAGGCAAGGAGGAATCAGAATACTATGTGGTATGGGATAAATGGTATAAGGGATAGAACATAGGAATAAGGATTAATGTATAGAAATAAATGTAAGTATATGTAATAACTATGACATAATACTGTTAACAATGTAAACAGAGATGTATAATTTGTAAAAAGAAACAACAAAACAACAACAACAACAACAACAATAATAATAATAATAGCAAACAGCCGGATTATTTTGTGACTCGGAGACCCAAGATAAAAGTTTTAAAAAATTCTCACTTAAAAAAAAAAGGTTAAAGCAGTTTTTCCTCAATCTTTTTGGAGGAGGGATGAACTTCAACTCCCAGAATTCCCCCCAGCCAGCCAGCCAGCTAGCTAAATTAAAGCTAAGCTGGCTGGGGATTTCTGGAAGATTAAGTCCACCCCTCATCATCCCAAGTTGCCATGGTGGAGGAATTCTTTGTTAAAATATCTAATGGAGCATCGCTTAAAAATAGAAAAAGATTCTTATTTTTTAAAAAACCTCCTTTTTTCCCCGAAACATTAATGAGGAATGCCGCTGGATTCAAAAGCACGGAAGCTGTAAAACGCCAACAGTGCCAGCACTAAAAATAATATTAGGATTACTTTCTTTTATATCCAGTCTACACCCAAAAGCTTTCAAGTTGTTAGGAACCCCAGAAAAACAGAATTTGAAAATGTTCTTCAATCCCAAATGGCGGATTCTGTGCACGATTTTTCCACCGTCCTATCGGTGTTCAGAATAATGAAACAAGAAAGGGACCTCAGAGGTCATCTAGTTCAAGCCCCCCTGCTCAAAGAGGAGACCCTATAACACGTAGCCCTTGACTTACGGCTAAGAATTGAACCCCAAATCTCCACTGCTAAGTGAAACATTGGTTAACATTCTACTTTACGACCTTTCTTGCCACAGTTGTTAAGTGAATCTCTGCCATTGCTACATTAATAACACAGTCAGTTGTTAAGTGAATCTGGCTTAATCCCCATCGACTTGGGTCACAAAAGGGGATCACATAACTGCCTCCACGGGATGCTGCGACTGTCATAGAGGAGTCAGTTGCTAAGCATCTGAATTTTGATCATGTCGTTAAATGTGAAAAAACGGTCATAAATGGACTTTTTTCGGTGCCTTCAGATGGCCACTAAGTGAACTGTTGTTACCTGTAATTTATTTATTTACTTTTTTTAAAAAAAATCTAATTTTTACATATAATAAATCCATTCCATTTCAATCAAGTCGATTAGGTACATATTTCACATGCTTACAATTAATATTAATACTCATCAATATAACAACAGCACATTCCCACAGAAGTAATATCGAATACGTCTATTTCAAAAGTTTCTCTTAATGCTTTATAATTATACCTAGTCCACTTTAATTTTGTTTTATTTTCTAGCCATTGATAAACAAGGCCCATTCCATGTAATATTCAGATTCTCCTTTCTTTTTAACTTCTAATGTTAATCTATTCATTTCTGCACATTCAAATATTTTTTTCCATTACCTTTCCCTCTATCAGTATCTTGTCACGTTTCCAATTCTGAGCAAATACAATTCTAGCTACTGTTAAGACATGTATGATTAAGTATGTTTTTTTCTGTACTGTAACCTTCAGGTGTTACCTGTCATTTATGACAGTGGCAGGGTCCCTTCCCCTTCCCACAAGCCAAGCCAATGGGGAAGCCCGATTCGGTTAACGTCCAAGCAACGTGCTTCACTTAAGGACCGTGGGAAAGAAAGGGTGCACAACTGGAGCAAAATTCACAGAAGAACTGTCTTTTCAAGTTAGCAAGATGAAATTTGGGGGCTCGGAAAATGTGGGCCTTGCTCCATTGGGCAGCTCTCCGTGCCACCCTTAACAGCATTCGGCGCGAATGAATGTTGACGAAACGCCAGGGGAAAAAAAGAAGAACAAGACACGATGAAAAAAAGACTCTGGAAAGAGTGCAGAGAAGAGCAACCAAGCCATTTGTCTAGAATGGTATAGGGTTTCCTGCCTAGGCAGGGGGATGGACTAGAAGACCTCCAAGGTCACCTTCCGTTGTTCTGTTGTTCTATTAAATAGAACAAGCTCTGTTGTTCTATTTCTATTATTTCTATTTCTATTATTTCTAGTTCTACTTCTACTTCTATCAAGGGGAGAAACAGCCTAGAATGAAGGAAGAATTTTCCTAAAAGTGAGAAGAATTCACCAGTGGAACGACTTGCCACCAGAACTGGAAGTTTTTAAGAAGAGATTGGACCACCATTTGTCTGAACCATTTGCAGGTCGTCCTTAACAGTTCACTCAGTGACCACCCAAGGTTGCAACGGCGCCGAAAAGAAAGTGGTGTATGACCGTGTTTCGCAGTTACGACCGTTATAGTACCCCTGTGGTCATGGGATCAACATACTTGGCAACTGACTCATATTTATGACCGATGCAATGTCCTGGAGTTATGTAATCTCTTTACAAGCAAAGTCAATGGGGAAGCCAGATTCACTTAACAACCGGGTTACTAATTTAAGAACTGCATTTATTCACTTAACAACTCTGACACGGAAGGACATAAAATAGGGCAAACTCACTGAACAAACGTCTCCCTGAACAACCAAAATTTTGGGCTCCATTATGGCTGTAAGTCAAGAACTACCTGTATAAGGTTTCCTGATTAAGCAGGGGGTGGGACTAGAGGACCTCTAAAGTCCCTTCCAACTGTCAATTCTCTTTTAAAAAACAGGCGCAGGCCTAGGGATGCATGAGCTTTTGTGCCTTTTGAAGCATCTCCAAATGCAACTCCCGTCGAAAACCTTGCATGCAATCGAGGCCAGCAGCCAGACCAGAGACTAGCCAACATTCAGGGTTTAGGGCGATCTTGGACCCAGCCTGGTGCGGTTGTGACATCAGAATGAGGAAGCGTGCTATTAAAATCGGATTCATTCTGCAAACCCACCTAAGGCCCGGGAACCTGGTTTTGCAAGCGAGCAAAGAATGCAAATACCCCAGATGACAAGGTGGGTGGGTGTAGTGTGTCGGTGTGAATGGCTATCCTGGCTTGTTCTGGACGTCGCTCCCAATATCAGCAGGACCAAGAGAAGGTGAATGAGCAGCTCCAAAGTAGCCACAATTGGGCAGGGATAAGGATTAGCCAAAACCTGGCAAATCATTAACCAAAAAACACTAGGTGTCACCACTCAAACACCCAAACCCTAGTTGATGTGTATGTTTGTGTCTTTTTTGTACGTACGTGTTTCCGGCCTTCAAAGCAAAACACGTTACTGGCTAAATCGGTTATCATGATATCGTTCCTTGGTTTTTCAGAAACTAGCCGGGGGGGAGAAAGGAATAAAGAAGTATTTTTTTTCTAAAGAAGGGATTGGAAGTTTTTAAGAAGAAATTGGAGAACCATTTGTCTGAAAGGGTATATCGGGTTTCCTGCCTAACCAGGGGCTGGACTAGAAGACCTCCAAGGTCCCTTCCAACTCCTATTCTATTCTATTCTATATTCTATTCTAATTCTATATTTTTTATTCTATTCTATATTGTGTTCTGTTTTTTTTTTTCTATTCTTACTAGCTCGATCCCCCTGCTTCACTATGAAACTATGTGTTGGGGCTTCGTTTTTGGGGAGGAAAATAAGGGGGGGGAATTCTGCCCCTGTTTCCCAGCATCCATCGGTATTCATCTGGCTAGCATCCTGTCAGCATCTGAGAGAGTTGAGGGCTGTTTGGAAACTGAAAGAGTATTTGCTGTGTGAGCAAGGAGACAGCAAGGAGCCTGGCCATGGCTTACCTCAACTGTTCTGTACTAAAGCTGCTTGGTGCTCTGAAACTGAAAGTGCTGCACTTGTGTTTTGCCTTTGGAAGAGATTTCTTTTTGTGTGGGGAGGGGGAGCAGAACTCCTTAGCATGAGAGAATAATAATAATAATAATAATAATAATAATAATAATAATAATAATAATAATAATAATAATAATAATAATAATAATAATAATAATAATAATAGAGGAAATACTCTAAATGCTCTGAGGGTCATTTGGAAAAATCCTTTCTTAGGGAGCCCCTAGAAGCCATGAAGAACCTACGGGCCAAATTTCATGTTTGTTGGCTTTACGCTTCTTACGGCCTTTTGCTTTGATAGATATATATGTATATAAAGAAAAAGAAGATTTCTACCCTATCCTATGCCACACTCCACAGATAGTCCATTGAGGAGCCCCTAATTTCTGTTGTTTGTCAAATGAGTTTTGTCCCATTTTACGACCTTTCTTCCCATGGTCATTAAATAAATCACTGCAGTTGTTTAAGTTGGTAACGTGGTTGTTAAGCAAATCCAGCTTCCTCCGCCCTTGACTCTGCAGAAGGTCGCCAAAGGGGATCACAGAACCCCAAAGGGATGACGCCGCCATCGTAAATACGAGTCAGCCACCGCGCATCCAAATTTTGACGTGGGGAATGCCCCAACAGTCGTTAAGTGCGAACAATGGACCTAAGCCCCTTTTCCCAGTGCGGTTGCAAATACAGTCATTAAACGAACAGTCATTCAATCGAGGAATTAATCTACATTTAAGAGTGGCTTTTTTTTTTTTTTCAAGTTGGAAAAACTTTTTAAAGCTGGGTGGGACTTCAACTCCCAGAATTCCACACCATCGGCCGAGGAATTCTGGGAGTTGAAGTCCCACCCGATTAAACATGCAACAATACACACCTTCTCCTCCAAAACACACATACACACACACACACACACACAGAGCCAGTGCCAAACAGGAAGTCGACTGTGCCTGCCACACCCTCCCTCGGGGAAGCCAAACCAAACTATTTTGGAGGATGCAAACCTTTGCTCTGAAGCCAACGACAACAACAACGTGCCTTTGTGTACATGTGTGTGTGTGTGTGTGTGCGTGTTACATAACGCATCCCTCCTCCTCCTCCTCCTCCCGCGCTTCTGCAGCAAATAGGACCTGTCGCCCTGCATTCCTGGGCTGAGAGAACAACCAAGGGCCTGGACCCCTCCCCATTCAAGAGGTTGCCAAGGTGGGTGGATGGGGAGAGAATAAATGGAAACCCGTCAATAAGCCACAACTTGCCTGGGGTTTTCCTGGTGTCGAAAGGAACAGACAGGCATCCTGGGGTTGGACTAGATGACTTACAAGGCCCTTTTCCAACTCTTGATGGTCTGTTAACTGTTCCTGAAATTAAATCTGTTCCTGGTTGACTTTTCCTGCTCGTTCAGGGGCTGCTGGAAACCTCCCCTTGCAACCCCCAGCCTCCCAAAGCAGTTTGGATACGCGTAGTCCTCCACCAGATGACTGTTTCCGCCGCTTGGGAGAGAACGTGGAAGTAAGCGTTCGCCCTGTCTTATGACCTTCCTCGAACACCCCCCCGCCGTTGAGCGAATTGAGTCGGAGGTTGCAAATCCCACTGTTATTCGGTGGATCCAGCTCTCACCCCAGCCCACCCAAGCTTGGGTTTGCTCATCCAAAGGTCGCCAAAGGGGGTGATGGAAACATTGCAGTGGTCGTTAAGGGTCTTCTGCTCGTGCAGTGGGGTTGGACTAGATGACCTCCAAGGTTCTTTCCGACTCTATTCTGATTTTATCTCAAATGGCACGGTCTCCTGCCTAAGCGGGGGGGGGGGGTTGGATTGGATGACCTCTAAGGTCCCTTCTATACATACAAATCCATGGCCGTGTCTGAATTTTGAGGACGTGGCCGTTGGTGTGTGTGTGTGTGTGCGCGCCATGGTTTTAAATGTGAAAAGAAAATGGTCTTAAAGTCCTTCGCCCCCCACCCCTGGTTGGGAGTTTCGAACGGTCACTCAACAGAACAGTTGTAATTCGAGGATTGTTATTTTCAGCCAGTGTTAATTTTTCGGTTTCTAAGGGAGAGGGAGAGTTAGTTGGTTTGCAAAAAATAATAATAATAATAATAAATAAATTGGATTTCGTTTGCACCGCCTCCTATGGATCTCCAAGGTCAGAGAAAAACGTCCGAGCGGCCAAAGGAAGGAAGGAAGATCTCATGGCCGGCTGCGCAGCTGGGAAGCTTTCCATCGCGATGACCTTTCCTTCCCTAAGCCTCTCTTCTTCTAAGAGGCCTGGCTGAATTGGCAGGAAAGGCAAACACACACACACACAATTCCCCCCCCGCCCCCCCCCGAAGGCAGGAGGGAGAGGCTGCAGAGCAACCTGGAAAAAGCCCAAGATGGAAATTCTCCAGGGAAAACCCGACAGGCCTTCTGACAAATCATTTGATCAGAATAGAGCTGGAAAGGGACCTTGGAGGTCTTTTAGTCCAGCCCCCTGCTCAAGCAGGAGACCCTGAGCCATTCCAGACAAATGACTGTCCAGTTCCTTCTTTTAACAATGCTGGAGCACCCACAATTTCTGGTGGCAAGCGGTTCCACGGGTTGATTGTCCTCCCTCTTAGGAAGTTTGGTTGCTTCTCTCCTTGGTGAGTTTCCACCCGTTGCTTCTTGTCCTTCATTCAGGGGCTTTGGAGAATAGGGGGCCCCCACCTCTTCTTTGGGGCAGCCCCCCAAATACTGGAAGAGGCTGTCATGCCCCCCCCCCAAGTCCTCCTTTCCTCCAGACTGGCCCAACCCAAATCCTGCCACCGTTGTTCTTCGTAGGTTTTACTCTCCAGGCCTTGAATCGCCCTAGTTGCTCTTCTCTGCCCTTTTCCCAAAGTCTCAGAAACTTTCCTGTAAACGTGGGGACCAAAACTGGAGGCCGGATTCCAGGTGTGTATTACGGGCGGCTTCTTCGTTCATCTAGCGACCGAAGTTCAAAGTTACAACGGGATTTGGGGGGGAAAAGTGATTTACGACTCCGTTTTTCACACTTACGACCACGTAGTCACCAGATCAACATTCAGACTTCTCGACAACCGACTTGTATTTATGACGGTTCACAGTGTCCCTCTGACAAGCAAGCCGGATTTCGCTTCACAACCTAATTTCACAATCGCCAGTGATTCACTGAACAAAAGTGGTGAGAAGCGTCGTAAAACGGGAGAGAGGGAGAGGGGGGAAAGGGAGGGAGAGAGAGGGAGGGAGGGGAGAGGGAGAGAGAGGGGGCAGAGGGAGGGAGAGAGAGGGAGGGAAAGAGAGGGAGAGGGAGAGAGGGAGGGAAGGAGGGGGCAAGGGAGAGGGGAGGAGGAGGGAGAGAGGGAGGGAGAGGGGGAAAGGGAGGGAGAGAGAGGGAGGGAGGGGAGAGAGGGAGAGAGAGGGGCAAAGGGGAGAGAGAGGGAGAGAGAGGGGGGAAAGGGAGGGAGAGAGAGGCAGGGAGGGGAGAGAGGGAGAGGGGGGGAAAGGGAGGGAGAGAGAGGGAGGGAGGGGAGAGAGAGAGAGAGAGGGGCAAAGGGAGAGAGAGGGAGGGAGAGGGGGGAAAGGGAGGGAGAGAGAGAGAGGGAGGGAGGGGAGAGAGGGAGAGGGGGAGAGAGGGGGAAGGAGAGACGGAGAGGGGGGAAGGGAGGGAGAGAGAGGGAGGGGGAGAGATGGAGAGGGAGAAAGGGAGAGAGGGGGAGAGGAGAGAAGGAGGGAGAGGGAAGGAGGGAGAGGGGGAAAGGGAGAGGGGGGAGAGAGGGAGAGGATGAACACCTCCTGTTGCAAAACTCTCCACCCCCCTGAACTTTAAGGCAGTTGTGCAAACCTGAGACACGCACGAGTGTGCGCACGAGCAAGTCTTCCTCCGGTACTTGTGCAAAACGGCTGGTGCCACGTTGCTATTAAAACAGGCCTGAATCTCTAGGGAAGCTATACGCACCTTAAGGTAAATCCCCTCGTGCATCCGTGCCAGTCGTTTCCGGCTCTAGGGGGCGCTGCTCATGTCTCTGTTACAAACCTGAAGAAGAGCCAGCACTGTCCGAAGACATCTCCGTGGTCCTGTGGCCGGCAGGACTAAATGCCAAAGAAGGCGCACGAGACGTTGTTCCCTTCCCACAAAAGGGGGGTCCCTATTTTTCTACCTGCATTTTTTGGGGGGGCGCGCTTTCAAACGACTCGGTTAGCAGAAACCGGGACAAGGAACAGGAGTTCACTCCGTCACGGGACGCTAGGGATTCGAACCGCCGACCTTTCTGATCCACAAGCCCAGCGTCTGAGCCACTGAGCCACCGCACACCTAGGGGAGGACACACAATTGTCTCTGCCTGCCACAATTCCCCACACCTTAAGACAACACACCTATGAATCTCGCACCTTGGCGTACCAAATCCGTACACTGCCCCCCCCAAATTCACCACTCCCCGACGCCCTTTTTTTTAAAAAAATATCACCAGGTTGCCAAGTCTCCGAATCAGCGCACGATGACACCTGTACAGGTAAACCCTCAACTTACGTTGGTTCCGTTGAGCGACCGTTCGAAGTTACAACGGAGCTGGGGGTAAAAAGTGTCTTCAGACCGTTTTTCACACTTATAACTTTTGCAATCTCTCCCCCCGGTGGGTCAGGGGATGAGAATTTGGACACTCGGCAAACGGACTCGTCTTTACGACGGTCGCGGTGTCCCCACTGGGGGGAGGCGTTGTCACACGATCTGCTTTCTGCGATCTTCCGACGAGGAAAGTGGACAGGGGAACGAGATTTGTTTTAAAACCGAGTTAATATCTTAACCACCCAGCTATCGGTTTCACTTAATGACAACAAACCATTTTACTAACTTAAAAACCGCAGTGATTCATTTAACAATGGTGGGAAAAAAGTTAGTAAAAGGGGGGGGGCAAAATTCACTGAACCCATGTCTCGCTTAACAGCGGAAACAGGAGGGAGGCATTGAGGGGAGGGGAGGGGAGGGGGAAGGAGGGAGGAAGGGAGACAGGAAGGAAGGGAGGAAAGAAGGAAGGGAAGAAAGAAGGGAGACAAGAAGGAAGGGAGGGAGGGAGGTGAGAAGAAGGAAGAAGGGAGACAGGAAGGAAGGGAGGAAAGAAAGAGAAGGAAGAAAAAAAAGGAAGCAACAGGAAGATTTAGGGACCGTTCCAAGTTACAACGGGGCTGATAAAAGGGACTTAAAGCTGTTTTTCCCCCCAGGCAGTGACCTTTGCAGGCTCAGTTGTGGTTGTGTAAGTTGAGGGTTACCTGAACTCACAGCTACTGGTAGTTATCCAAGTTATGCAACTAAACACATTTCTCCCTTCCTGCCAGCCACGCTTAGAGAAAATGAAAAACACGCGCTCCAAGAAGGGGAAAACAACAGCTTTAGCTTCCGTGAGAGCTGCCGTTGTGGCTTGACTGCTCCACACCAAATGCCCTCCGGTCCTGCATTTCCAACTGCCCCCTCCCGTGTTGAGTGTGCTTGGGTGTTTGTGTAAGGGCTTGCAAATTAACAGGGCGGATGTGGGGAAAAACAGCAAAGAAAAACGAGGGAAGGGAAGAAAGGGGCAAAAGAAAGGAAAAGGAAAGGAAGAAAAAAGGAAAGGAAGAAAAGGAAGTAAGAAAAAAGAAAAGGAAGAAAGAAAAGAAAAAAAGGAAAAGATAAGGAAGAAAAAAAAAGAAGAGAAGAGAAGAAAAAGAAAAAAGGAAGGAGAAGAAAGAAAAAAGAAAAGGAAGAAAAAAAAAGAAAGGGAAGGGAAAAGGAAAGAAAGGAAAAAGAAAAGGAAAAAGGGAGAAAAAAGGAAAGAAAAGGAAAAAGGAAAGAAAGAAAACAGAAAAGAAAGAAGAAAAAGAAAAAAGGAAAGAAAAGAAAGGAAAAGGAAAAAAAGAAAAGAAGAAAGAAAAAAGGAAAGGAAGGGAAAAGGGGCTTGGGAAAATTAAAATAAAATAGACATTTAAGGCCCGGTGATGTTGTAACTGCGCACCATGGCTGCCAAAAATCCAGAGATGCAAAGTGCCAGGAAATGCAGGGGGAAAGAAAAAATTAGCCAGAGGAGGAGGAGGTGTGGCTATCAAATGTATTTATTTATTTTTTCCGCACCTCCCCCCCTCCCCCTTCCGTGCCTTTCTCCGGGAGGAAAATTTGGAGCAACGCAGCAAAATTGGAAGCCTCCAAAGGGAATTGCAAAATGCGGAGAAGGAAGGAAAGAGGAGGAGGAGGAGGAGGAGGAGAAGGGCCGGCCGGTTGCAGTGAAAACAAACACGGGGTTACGGATGGTTCTGGGGAAAATGGCCGGGCTGGGGGCAATGAGGGGGGGGAGGGAATCTATCCCACGCCAAACCTGTGTGTGTATGTGTGCGTGTATATAAGCTTCCAGGTTTCAAAAACTGGGAGGTTTCAAAACCGGTTTCCTCCAAACCTGGTTTGTATTTGGTTGCAAAAAACAACAACAACAACAACAACACACAAGCCATTTTGGTTCCTCGCCCGAGGCTGGCTGAACTGGCTGACCAACGGGGCCTGGAAAGGAAAGAAAATTGCACAAGTGGTCAACGGAGGGGAGGGACAAATGCCTGTTGGGGAGGCATCTGCTAGCCTTGCCACCTTCGAGGGGGCTTCCTGGGAACTCCACCTGTGGGAAGCGCTGGCATCCTCCGAATTGCCTCCCTTGACATACAGCAGGCCGGGGGAGGGGAGGGGGGGGACTCCCGTACCCAGCAGGCACCGCTGGAAAAGCCTCCCCCCACCTACACCCTCCTCACCTGATCGTGTGAGTCATACCTGCCTTAAATGGCTATCCAGCAGTGGGGCAGGGGGAGGTGGTAGGAAGAGAGGGTGAAGGCAGCATGTTAGGAGGCTGGGCACCTGAGGTCTTCTGAGGGTGGTGCGGGATGTTTCGGGGGGGGGGGGGAGAAAGAGAATTATGATTTTGAATCATAATTATGAATTATGATGCCCCCCCAAAAAAAATTGATGGGAGGATTTAACTTGGGGTCGTTTGGAAGAGGAAAACAATGGGAGGGAGGGAGGAAAATAGGAAGGAAAGGGAGAAGGAAGGGAAGGAGGGAAGGAAGGAGGAAAGGGGAGAGGAAAAGGAAAGAAGGAAGGGAAGGAGAAGAAGGGAAGTAGGAAGGAAAGGAGGGAGGGAGAGGGAAAAGAAATGAGAGGAGAGAGCGGGAGGAAGAAGGAAGGAAAGGAGGAAAGGAGGGAAGGAAAGGAGGAAGGAAAGAGGGAAGAGAAGGGAAGTAGGAAGGAAAAGGAGGGAGGGAGAGGGAAAAGAAATGAGAGGAGAGAGAGGGAGAAGGAAGGAAAGGAGGGAAGGAAAGGAGGAAGGAAGAAGGGAAGGGAAGGAAAAGGAGGGAGGGAGAGGGAAAAGAAATGAGAGGAGAGGGAGGGAGAAGGAAGGAAAGGAGGGAAGGAAAGGAAGAAGGGAAGGGAAGAGAAGGGAAGTAGGAAGGAAAAGGAGGGAGGGAGAGGGAAAAGAAATGAGAGGAGAGGGAGGGAGGGAGAAGGAAGGAAAGGAGGGAAGGAAAGGAGGAAGGAAGAAGGGAAGGGAAGGGAAGTAGGAAGGAAAAGGAGGGAGGGAGAGGGAAAAGAAAAGAGAGGAGAGGGCGGGAGGAAGGAAGGAAAGGAGGGAAGGAAAATAGGAAGAGGGGAAGGAAGAAGAGAAGGGAAGATGGAAGGAAAAGGAGGGAGAGAGAGGGAAAAGAAATGAGAGGGAGGGAAGGAAGGAAGGAAAATTGGAAGGAAAGGAGGAAGGAAGAAGGGAAGGGAAGTAGGAAGGAAAAGGAGGGAGGGAGAGGGAAAAGAAATGAGAGAGGGAGAAGAAAGGGAAGGAGGGAAGGGAAGAGGGAAAGGAAGGGAAGGAGAAAGGGAAGAGGGAAGAGAAGGCAAGTGGAAAGGAAAAGGAGGAGGGGAGAGGGAAAAGAAATGAGACGGAGGGAGGGAGAAGGAAGGAAAGAGAGGGAAGGAAAATAGGAAGGAAACGGGGGAAGGAAAGGGAAGGAAGAAGGAAGAAGGAAAGGGAAGGAGGAAGAAAAGAGAAGGAAAAAGGGAAGGAAAGGAAGGAAAGGGACGGAAGGAAGGCAGAAATTGGCGGGCAACTCTTCCCGATCTCACCATCCGCCGCCCCCAAATCGCTGCCCTCTTTCCGGACCGACTTTCCGGCCGCGGAGCCTCTTCGCCGAAGGAGCGGAAAATCTCCAGCTGCGATTTCGACACGATGCCTCCAGAGCGGCCACCCCTCCTCCTCCTCCTCGCGCCCCCTCCAAAACAAACAAACCGGCCGACCCAGCCAGCCAGCCCGAACCAGCCTTCTCCAAGCCGGCCCTCCCCCAACCCCATAAAGCGCCCCACCCACCCCAATGGCCCCCTCCCAGCCTGTCTTCTGCCCCCCACCCCATTAAAGCCCCCTACCCCAATCGCTCCCAAGCCTTTACTTTGCCCCCCCAAAGCCTCCCACCACCCGTCGCCCCCCCAAACCACTCCTCTGCCCCCCACCCCATAAAGCGCCCCCCCACCCCTATTGCCCCCCTCCCGCCTCTCCTCTGCCCCCCATAAAGCCCCTGCCCCCCCCTCAACCCCCAAGCCTCTCCGCGCCCCCACCCCTTAAAGCCCCCCAGCCCGGTCCGGACTATGCCCTAACTTCGCCAAGCCGCCACACCAACTACGCAGCTCCTTGGACAGGCGGCGGAAAAGGCGCCGCCGCTCGGCCGGACCGGGCTGGGGCTGCGATGACCGGCCGGGGGTCCCGGGAAATATGAGGGGAGGGTCCCGGCCAGGCCAGGGGGCTCTCCTACCTGGCTGCCTCCGTGCCGGCCGTCCGGGGACAGCGCAAGATGGAGGCGGCTCGCCCCGCTGGGCATGCTGCTGCCTCCGCCGCCGATGCCTGCTTGGCACGGGCGAAGCTCGCCAGTCTCGCCGCCGCCGCCCCCTCTGACATCATCGCTCCAGCCGGAGAACCCCCTCCCCCTTCCCAGTAACTCCCTCCCTCCCTCCCTCCGCCTCCCCTCCCCCCGCCCCTCCAACACACGCGCCATCCCACCTACCCGGGCCGGACCGCTGCCTGGCACGCGCGGCTCGTGCACGGGCAGATGGAAGAGGAAGACCAGGAGAAAGACCAGGAGTGGGGAAGAGGAGGAGGAAGGGGAAGAGAGGAAGGGGACAAAAGGAAGAGGAGGAGGAGGGGGAAGAGAGGAAGAGGAGGGGGAAATGGAGAGGGAGAAGAGGCTAAGGGGAAGAGAGGAGGAGGAAGATGAGGAAGGGGAAGAGGAAAGACCAGGAGTGGGGAAGAAGAGGGGGGAAAGAGAGGAAGAGGACAAGAGGAAGAGGAGAAGGAAGTGGAAGAGGAAGGGAGAGGAGAGGAAGAGGAGAAAGGAGGGAGAAGAGGAAGAAGAAGACATGAAGGGGAAGAGGAGGAAGAAGGGAAAGAAGGGAAACAGAGGAAGTGGAGGAGGAGGGGGAAGAAGTAGAGGCAGAGTCTCATTCGTGCAAGACCCCCACAAGCATGAAGAGTGTCCCACTTACAGCCGCTGCTGGCAGAGGGAAAGGGAAGGGAGGGTCAGGTTTCAACAGGGATGGGGGCGAGGGATGTGTGCCCCACCCAGGCGACGACCGGACATACACATACACATAAACACACACAAATGGGGGGGGGCACACATGCCCCTCCCAGCAGCCGACCAAGGAAAGCAACCTCACCGTGAAGGAAGAAACTTCCGGATAGTTGAGAACAATTAACTTCTGGAACAGCCTGCCACCAGAAGTTGGGGCTGCTCCCAACAGAGAAGAGATTGGACTGGTCAGGAATGGTGTAGGCCAGGAGTCGGCAACCTGTAGCTCTAGAGCCACATGGGGCTGCTGTGGCTCCCTGTTGCCAGACGGCTCCACAATTGATAGGACGGGTAGAGGAAAAAAGATGCCGCGCTAGGAGGGGACTCTATGGTTGGGGGTGAGACCACCATAGAGTCTGGTCGGCTCCAGAATTGAACGGGGGGAGGGGGGGCCTTCTGGTTTGGCCACTTTGTGGCTCGAGTGTTTAAGGTGGTCGACCCTTGGTGTAGGGACTCCTGCTTTGAGCGGGGGAGGGAGGGTTGGACTAGAAGACCTTGGAGGTCCCTTCCAACTGCTATCTGGAGAAGGAGGAGGAGGAGGAGGAAAGAAGGGTCCCCTGCTTTGAGCAGCGGGTTGGACTAGAAGACCTCCGCAGACCCTTCCAACTCTTGCCCTTCTGTTAGAAGGTCTGAGGTCACAGAGAAGTACAATGACCTCATAATGCTTTCCTGGCCCTGGGGAAACCAAAGCCAGTGTGGGATTGAAGTGGTTGTCCCCCATTTGGTGGTCGAGGAGGGGTTGCTAGGCCAAGGCAAGAGGTGGGTGTGTGCAGTCGGAATCTGCTCTGGTGTGTTTGTGTGTGCGTGTGAGGCACATTGTGGGGGGGCTGCCGTCCCTGAGCCTGGAACCCCCCTGCAAATCCCCTTTCTCTGCCATTTAAGCTACGTATCTTCCTCCTCCTTTATTAAAATGTGAATTAACACAAATTAAAAAAGAAACCACACTTCCAAAGCCAGGCCGACATGCACAACAAATGTTGGTTTATCTAATTCTTTTAAGAAAAAAAGAATGCGGCACAGGAAGAAAAAGGTGATAAGAGGAAAAGTGACACCCATGTCAGATTATATCGGATCCTAGCCATGCACTGCCTTGGTCAGCTGGTAACTTTCTCGCTCTGATAGGGACTGTGGTTGGCTTTGAACAAGAAGGCCAAGCTTCTAAAAGTGTAATTGATTAGAAAAATGTCATTGACTAGAAAGTGTAATTTATTAGAAAAATGGCATTGAATAGAAAATGGCATTAATTAGAAATGGCATTGACTAGAAAATGTAATTGATTAAAAATGGCATTGACAAAAATGGCATTAATTAGAAATGGCATTGACTAGAATATGTCATTGAATAGAAAAATGGCATTGACTAGAGAATGTAATTGATTAGAAAAATGGCATTGACTAGAAAATGTCATTGATTAGAATATGGCATTGACTAAAAAATGTCATTGATTAAAAATGGCATTGACAAAAATGGCATTGACTAGAAAATGGCATTGATTAGAAAAATGGCATTGACTAGATATATCATTAAAAGTGGCATTGACTAGAAAATGTCATTCATCATTGAGTAGAAAATGTCATTGATTAGAAAAATGTCATTGATGAGACATGTCATTAAAAATGGCATTGACTAGAAAATGGCATTGATTAAAAATGGCATTGATGAAAATGGCATTAATTAGAAATGGCATTTACTAGAAAATGGCATTGATTAGAAAAATGGCATTGACGAGACATGTCATTAAAAATGGCATTGATTAGAAAATGGCATTGATTAGAAAAATGGCATTGACTAGAAGTAATTGATTAGAAAAATGGCATTGACTAAAAAGTGTAATTGATTAAAAATGGCATTGACTAGAAAATGGCATTGACTAGAAAATGGCATTGATTAGAAAAATGGTATTGACTGGAAAATGGCATTGATTAGAAAAATGTCATTGACTAGATATGTCATTAAAAATGTCATTGACTAGAAAATGTCATTGATCAGAAAAAAGACAGTAACTAGAAGATGTAATTGAATAGAAAAATGACATTGACTAGAAAATGTAATTGATTAAAAATGGCACTGACGAAAATGGCATTAGAAATGTCATTGACTGGAAAATGTAATTGATTAGAAAAATGGCATTGACTAGAAAATATAACTGATTAAAAATGTTATTAACTAGAAACAAAAATATCTTTGACAGCTGCTTTCCAGGCCTATTGGTGGTCCTCGACTTATGACCGCAACACAACCCAAAATTATCATTATTATCAAAATTATCATTATTATTCCCAAGTGCCCCATTTGACAAACTTTCTTGCCCCAGTTGTTAAGGGAATCACTGCAGAATCACGTAGTAATACGGTCATTAAGTGAATCTGGCTTCCCCATTGTCTTTGTTGGGTCAGAAGGTCAATAAAGGGGATAACACAACCCCCCCCCGGGACTCTGCGACTGTCATAAATGCGAGTCAGTTGACAGTCACCCGAATTTTGATCCCGTGAACCATGGGGATGTTGCAACGGTCGTAAGCGGAGAAAGTCAAGAAGGCAATGTAACACATACAAAAAGAGCTTCCACCGCCCATCTCCCAGGGGCTGGTTCAATTATGTTTTTTTTTTTAACCAACTCACCTGCTGTTTAGAATAAGTGTTGTAAGGAACTTCAGAGGTCTTCTAGTCCAACCCTTGCTCAAACAAGAAACGCGATATATTTCTGACAACTGTGTCCAATCTTGTCTTCAAAACCTCCAGTGTGTCAACTCATAAAACATTCCTAGGGTTGTTTTAGTAGTTGCCATTAAAAAGGGGGGAGTAAGAAAGGAGATCTGGAAGAGCAGGCAGCAGTTGGAAAGGAAAAGTACCTTTATCTTTAAAAGAATATAACTAAAATACTAGAGCGTTTGCCTGGGAATATATTGAATTGGAGAACGTGACTGATGAAACTCAGTCCATAATTGGAGAACGTGAGCAATGACACCCAGCCCGTGAACTGGCTCAATTGGAGGGTTTGGTTTATGAAACACCCAGCAGGGGGGAGGGGGGGAACTGGGTCACAGGGGGCTGTAAATTACGTACACCAGAGTTGGCTTCATATACTGTAGGTTAATGCCGGCATGTCGCTCCTAATAAATCTTTTGAAGTTTTTTAAAATTTGGCTCAAGAATCATGATTTAATTAGGGCAATTGCTGGAATCCTGACACCCTGTCTTCTTCTTTCTCCTGCAAGCTGGGATCCCTGTTCTGGAAGGGCCCTGGGGCCTGTCACTCCCCGAGATGCCCCCTGTGGCTTTGGACCCAGGACCCTCCGGAAAAGGCACTTGGACTGTGTCCGACCTCTTGCGCTTCTCCCCGCCACCCTGCTCCCCTGCCCCGTCTCCTCGCCGTCCTGCCTGGCATCGTTACCCGCCTTTCCGAGAGCATGAAAGGGCTGCTGGTGGCCCTCTTGGGGGGCGGCGTGCCGGCCGGCTTTGTGGCCCCCTTCACCCGCATTGTCAATGAAGCGTCAGGGATGCCCTCCCTGGAGATCCTGTACTTCCGCTGCTGTCTCCACCTGCTCTTCACTGGCTACCTGCGCTACAGGAAGGTGCCGTGTTTCGGGCCGCCAGAGGTGCGTTGGCGCACCCTGCTCCATGCCTCGGTTAACGTCATCTCCATTGGCTGTGCCTACAGCTCCTTCATGATGGTGCCCAGTGGCAACGCCGCCACTGTGCGCAAGGGTTCCTCCACCATCTCCTCCGTCCTGCTGGCCTTCTGTATCGAGAACAGTCAGCTGACCGGCTACGACTGGTTCGGGCTGGTGGGCAGTACGCTGGGCTTGATCATCATGGTGGTGCCGGACCTGTTGAGTTTGGACAAGAGCACCCAGATCTACAACACCTTCGGCTATGTCTTGTCCTGCTCAGGAGGCATGGCATTGGCCTTGGGGCTGATCATTTTCCGGAGGCTGGACTTCCCAGCGAAGCTGATGACCGTGGCGTTCCTCTTCGGTGTGGTGGGCAGCCTGGTTTGCTCCCCACTGATGTTCCTCTTTCAAGAGCCGGTGCTGGTGCTGGATTTGTACACCTGGATTTATGTGGTGTCCATCAGCATCCTGGCTTTGTTCTCCTTCTTGTGCGCCAGCTACGCTGTGACGAAGGCCCACCCGGCGCTGGTGTGCGCCGTCCTGCACTCCGAAGTGGTCGTCACCCTGGCCGTCCAGTACTACGTGCTACGGGAGGCTGTCACGCCCTTCGACATCATGGGGGCCGGCGTCATCTTGGGCAGTATCGCTATCATCACAGCCCAGAACATCAGCTGCCACCCAGCTGATGAAGAGGAGGGACCGATCGTGCTGCAGCAGGAGGGCAAGCATGCCAAGGAGGCCCCGGGTCGAAGCAGGCACCAACCGCAGTAATTCCACGGCACAGAGGGATTGCGTGGATTAAAGGAGGTGGTGGGTGAAAGCTTTGGGCGCCAACCAGCAGATTGAACAGCAGGGAGAGTGCAAGTAGATCAGTGAGCCAGTTGGTCAAAGTAGGCACCAATTGTTACAGCAGAAGGATCCAGTAGACCCAGCAGGCAGTTGGTCCAAGCGGGCACCGACCAGCAGATTGGAAATCAAAGAGGGTTCCCGTAGATTAAAGAGGCAGGTGGTCAAAGTGGGCACCAACTGGTAGATAGTACAGCAGAGAGGGATCGAGTAGATTGTCCAGGCTGTGTGTCAAAGTGCATACTGGCAGTTTGTACATCAGAGAGGGATCCAGTAGATTAAAGAGGCAGGTGGTCAAAGCGGGCACTAACCAGTAGATTGTACAGCAGAGAGGGATCGAGTAAATTGTCGAGGCTGTGTGTCAAAGTGCATACTGGCAGTTTGTACATCAGAGAGGGATCCAGTAGATTAAAGAGGCAGGTGGTCAAAGCGGGCACCAACCGGTAGATTGTACAGCAGAGAGGGATCGAGTAAATTGTCCAGGCTGTGTGTCAAAGTGCATACTGGCAGTTTGTACATCAGAGAGGGATCCAGTAGATTAAAGAAGCAGGTGGTCAAAGCGGGCACCAACCGGTAGATTGTACAGCAGAGAGGGATCGAGTAGATTGTCCAGGCTGTGTGTCAAAGGGCATACTGGCAGTTTGTACATCAGAGAGGGATCCAGTAGATTAAAGAGGCGGTTGATAAAAGTAGACACCAATCAGCAGATTGGACAGCATAGAGGGATCTGGTAGATAAAAGAGGCAGGTGGTCAAAGCGGGCACCAACCAGCAGGTTGTACATCAGAGGGATCCAGTAGAAGTGCACAACAACCAGCAGATTGGACAGCAGAAAGGGATCCAGTCAATTCAGGAGGCAGTGGGTTCAAGTGGGCCCCCACCAAGATGGGGAGGCCAGGAAGTAGAGCGGCAGAGGCCCTGGGGCAGCCAGGAGGTCCCATCTGACAAAACAGCGGGCAACAGTAGCCAAATTTTTCAAACCAAAATCTTGGTGGCAGTTGGTGGAAGAAGAGAGATGGCTAACTAGCCAATGGATCCATGCAAGAAGAGGACATTGTTGGTTTCCTGAAAATCTCAGCTGCACCACGAAGCCGCCATCTGCCGAGGTGTCCCTGGCAAGCAGCCTTGTCCAAAGCAAGGCTGCCGGACATCCGGACGGCATGGTTACTTCGAGACCCGCTGACCTGTGGAGTGGAAAGAGAGCATTGGTGTTTTCGGTCTGTGCTGAGAAGCCAGGAACGAGACAAGTCCCCACACAAATTAGCATTTGTGGTCTGTTTTGGGTATATTGAGGAAGGGGACACGGGGCTTCTGGGGGGAGGTCCCCTTGGTCTCCATCTGGTGCGTTGATTTCCAAAAAACGATTTTGATGGAGACGTTTGGGCCTCAGATCCGGTCTGCGGGGTTTTTCCCCTCCATCCCTTTAAGATGGGCAGACTTCAACTCCCAGAATTCCACACTGGCTGGGGATTTCTGGGAGTTGAAGTCCACTTATCTTAGGGCCAGGATTTGAGAAACGCTGCTCCACAATGGATGCAGGAAGGAACACAAATCCTGTATGTTGAGTTTCCCCTCAACCAGCCCCCCCCCCCCCAAATCCAAAGTAAATCAAATTTGAGAAACTGGAGAATTTATGATTGTTTCTGTACACACAGCTAAAAAGACGGCTTGTAATGGTTAATCTATTATTATTATTATATTCATTAAACATGAAACTCAGGCAACTAAACATTTAAAAACAAATCACAAATCTCATTGACTCACGCTGATGGTTGATACAGGTTACTGCCTGCATCCTAGGTACCAATCATCATTATTATCATCATTATTATTATTATTAAACATGAAGCTCCATTTTATTTTTTATGTTTTGTTTTTATTAATTTTTATTATTACTATTTATTATTTTATTTATTAATAGTAAATTAATAATAATTGTTATTATCTCTTTTATTCATTAAACATGAAACAGTCAACTGAACATTTAAAAATGTATCACAATTATCATTGACTGGCGCTGATGGTTGATACGGGTTACTGCCTGCATCCCAGGTATCAACCAAGTATTTTCTTTATTACTGTTGTTGTTATTATTATTATTATTATTATTATTATTATTATTATTATTATTATTTATTATACGCAAAGATAGAAGGAGCCCCTCAATCTATAGGACTCAGAAGCCGAGTCTGATATTTGGCTTGTATGCAGAAGAGATGAAGTGATTGGAGGATTTCAAAGCAGGGGTGAATCTAGAAGCCCTCCTTAAGGAGAGGATTAAAAAATGGGGGACCGCTGGCAAGCCAACTTGAGACTGTACAAACAGAACTGGGTTAATATTCAGGAATCTGTACAATAAACCAGGATAGCATCCAGGTGGCTGTGGAACAAACTGGAAAATGCAAATTGTTTGGGCCCAGAACAATTCTCGATCTAGGTTAGCATTATTCAAACTTAGCTAAGCTTTGTGGACTTCAATTCCCAGAATTCCCCAGCCAGCTGGCTAGGGAATTCTGGAAGTTGAAGTCCAAACTGCTTCAATGCCCTAAGCTTGAAAAACTTTTAGATTTAGAAAGGTACAGAGTCTACAATTCTGGAGAGTCTACTATTCTGAATTAAAATGCCACTTACTCCTATTTCACGATGGTCGCCATGTCCTGGGGGGAGTCACATGATCCCCTTTTGCGACCAACCATAAAGCCGGATTTGCTTAACAACCATGTTACCAACAACGGCAGCGACGGACTTAAGAACGCCGGGCAAGAAAGGGGGCCAAATGGGGAGAAAATTCACTCAAGGGAGGGCTCGCTTAGCAACAGAAATATTGGGTGTGATTGTGGTCATAAGTCAAGGAGTGCCCCGTTTCTCCTAAATGACCTCTGGTTACCCTTGGGACCATTTCATTCTGGTTCTCTACGGCAATTTAGATGATCCTGGTTAATTTGGCAATGCCAGCCAAAATCTATTCTTCTCCTTTGTCTTCCTTCTTCCTTTTCCTTCCTTCCATCCATCTATATAAAAGCGAAATACCCCTCATGCATCATCACAAAATCTTCAGAATCATAAAGCCTACAAACTTGAAAAATGGGCATGTCTGTTCCTCTTGGCTTCTAGGGGCTCCCTAAGAAAGGATTTTTCCAAATGACCATCGGAGCATTTAGAGTATTTCCTATATTATTATTATTAACACGCTCTGATGCTAAGGAGTTCTACTCCCCCTCCTCACCTGGGAAGAAATCTCTTCCAAATGCAAAAAACACAAGCAGAGGGGGTTCAGTTTCAGAGCACCAAGCAACTTCAGTCCAGAACAGTTGAGCTAAGCCACGCCCAGGCTCCTTGCTGTCTCCTTCTTGCTCTTACAGCAAATACTCTTTCAGTTTTCAAACAGTTCTCAACTCTCTCCCACACTGACAGGATGCTAGCCAGATGAATACTGATGGATGTTGGTAGGCTGAGGCAGAATTCCACCCCCACCCCCTTATTTTCCTCCCCCAAAACTAAGCCCAATCACATAGTTTCGTAGCGAAGCACGGGGATCGAGTTAGTGCTTTAGAAAAAGAAGGAAGAGAGGAGGTTACGGTGTGGCGCCCGGCCCACAAATGGACATGAAAATGGAATTTCTTGCAGATTATAAACCAGCCCTTCTCCTTTTAAAGCACAAAGGCAGCATCTTCTCATCATTTCAGAGATGACAGCGGGAACTTTTTCCGTCTTTTCACGGCTCCAAAATTGGTTTTTCTCTTTTTTTTCTTTTCTTTTCTCTTTTTCTTTTCTTATTTCCCCTCCCCCCCCCCACGTCTGAATTTCCCAATTCCTGGCAGGTCGGTTCCTTTTCCAAGCCATCCTTCTCTCTGGCCTGCGTTGATTGACCGCAAAGGGCTGGTTATTTTGCTAAATTCCAGAGTTGTGACTCAGCGGCCCGGGGCCGGCTGAGATTTGAGAAACAACAGGAGGCAGCCATCCCTCCCCCCCTCCCCCACTTTCCTCCCCCAAAGTGTTCTCTCAATCAGGGCGCTCTCCTTCATGAGGACTAGAAAGTCGGCCAGGTTGGCATCCCTCCCGCCTGGAAGGAACCTGCCCAGTTGGTCCCATGCAGGAAGGAAACCTGAGAAATGGATTTGATTTCAATCGGAGAGGGAGGAGGGGGAGGAAGGGGACAAGGAGGGGGAGGGGGAAGAGGGAGGGGCCTGGCATCCAGGACAGCTAATTAACATGCAAATGTAATCAGAGGCACTTCCAGACTGGAGACCTCGGCCACAGCCAGATGGCACGGATACTTACAGATGTCCAAATCGGAAGGCAGAACTTGGTGGGGAAGGGGAGATGATGGCATGGGTGGGGTGGAAAAAGTGCTTTGGGGACCCCCTCCAGAAGGTGTGGATGCGGCAACACTGGAAAGTTTTCAAGAAGAGATTGGAAAATCATTTGTATGAAGTGGTGTAGGGTTTGCTGACTGGGCAGGGGGTTGGATTAAAAGACCTCCTTCCAACTGTTATTCTATTCTGTTCCATTCCATTCCATTCCATATTTTCTATTCCATTCCATTCTATGCTATGATTCTGTAAAGATCTGCTTGAGCAGCGGGTTGGACTAGAAGACCTCCAAGATCCCTTCCAGCTGTTCTGTTCTACTCTACCTTGATACTGCTACGAAAACTATGTGGTGGCGCTTAGTTTTTGGGGAGGTAAATCAGAGGGAAAAATTCCGCCTCGGCCTACCAGCATCCATCGGTATTCATCTGGTTAGCATCCTGTCAGTGGATGAGATAGTTGAGGGCTGTGTGGAAACTGAAAGAGTATTTGCCATGTGAGCAAGGAGACAATAAGGAGCCTGGGCGTGGCTTAGCTCAACTGTTCTGTACTGAAGCTGCTTGGTGCTCTGAAACTGAAAGTCCTCTGCTTGTGTTTTGCTTTTGGAAGAGATTTCTTTTTGTGTGGGGAGGGGGAGCAGAACGCCTTAGCATGAGATAATAATAATAATAATAATAATAATAATAATAATAATAATAATAATAATAATAATAATAGTATAGGAAACACTCTAAATGCTCTAAATTAGTGAGCACCTAGAAGCCAAGAGGAACATATGGGCCAAATTTCAACTTTGTAGGCTTTACGATTGTGGAGATTTTGTGATGATGCACGAGGGGTCTTTCGTTTTTATGCAGATAGATAGAAAAAGAAGATTATATATGCTATTCTATATTCTATTCTATATTCTATTCTATTCCTATTCTACAATGGAGGTGGAGTCTTGCAAGGAAGAAAGATTTTGGACCTGGGGGGAGGATGCAAAGATTGATTGCAAGAAGGCAAGCGCCTTGGACCCAGTTCCAATCCTGCTGAATTCCGAACGTGGAGAAACTTCCTAGCCAGTGAGGACTATTAACCAGTGGAACAGTTTGTCACCAGAAGTTGTGGGTAGGCAGGCTCCAAGGCTGCAGGCGTTTCAGAAAAGACAGGACAGACACTTGCGTGAACTGATATGGAGCAGGCGGGGAGGGGGATGGGGGGGCTGGACTAGAAGACCTCTAAAACACCCTTCCGGTTCCGTTCTGATTCAAATCCACAGCGTTCAGGTCTTCTGGAGTTGTTCGCAATCGTTGGCTGTTGATCCCTCCTCGGCACCCGCTTACAGAATATGGCCGCCTGCCTCCTTAAGCGGCCATTTGCAGCCTGGAAGGACCGAGCTGAGCTGGCTGGCAGGCATCCCAGCCTGGGTGGAATGGCCGCGAGCGAGCGAGCGAGCCATCGAAAGGTCCGCGAGCAGCTCGCGCCCTCTAGCGGAGGCCCAAAGCAGCGGCAGGAGGCCCGAAGGGACCACGTCACCAGCCCGGCCTCTGCTTTTAAAAAAAAACCAACCAACCAAAGCACGCATCTTTCTCGGCGCGATCCTCACGCCCTTCAAACACGCAGGCTCCAGCAGCTCCCAGGTGCTTTTGAGTTCAAGGCTGGCCTGCTTTGGGGCTTCTTTTCCCCTGCCTTGGCTGCCTTGTTTTCTTTTTGGCAACTTCCGGGCTTTTCTAATATTCTGATTCTTGGCCACTTCCTGGATTAGTCTCTCCATTTTGAGTTTGGTGTAGTCTGGTGAAAAGAAGGGCTGGAGGGGGACACGATAGCATTGGAGGGGCTGCCATAAAGCCCCTGAAGGCAGGACAAAGGAGCAATGGGTGGAAACTCATCCAGAAGAGAAGCAACCTGGAAATAAGGAGGAATTTCCAGACAGTAATAAGTAACCCGTGGAACTGCTTGCTACCAGAACTTGTGGGTGCTCCATCACTGGAGGCTTTTAAGAAAAGACTGGGCCTGAGATTATGGGTTGGTCCCTTCCGACTCTTTATTTATTTATTATTTCCATGGTCCAGTGAGTTGCTCCTATTAGAGCTGAGAGCAAATGACTGGCCCAGGGTCCTTCAGCTGGGTTTCTGTCTAAGGCAGAACTAGAACTCTCCTCTCCTGGTTTCCAGCCTCCCTACAGGCTGTAATTTATAATCCATAATTCCATTTTCCCGCTATGCAGAACTCTGCGCCCAAGCTATTTGCAGTAACGAATGAATACCCTGCTCAAAATGATAAAAAGGGGAGAAGGGACTTTCCAGGCATAGGTAGTCCTCAACTTACAACTGTTCCGTTTAGTGACCAGTTATCACAGCACTGGGAAGAGATTTATGTCAGGTCCTTGCATTTACAACTATTGCCATATCTTGTGTGATCAAAATTCAAGCAACTGGTATGTAACCCCCAGCATGGGGTTCGCTGTTTGCAACCTTCCCAGCTGGTGAAGTTTTTTGGGGGGGGTTGGGGGGAAGAGAAGGAAGCCCAACACGCTTAGTGACCCCTTGATTCACTTAGCAACTGCAGTGATTCACAACCCTAACAAAGAAAGGTCGTAAAATTGGGTGGGACTCACTGAACAACCTCGTTTAGCAAACAAATTCTGGTTCCCCATTGCGGCCTTAACGACGACCCTGTATTTTTTTTAAAAAATCTTTATTTTGCATTTTTCACTGTCTTTTTTTAGACTCAAAAGCTTGTAATTGAACCAAAAAAATTGCTTTAATAAGATTTTCCTCTCGTGTTTATGGTCTGGTTTAGTTAAACTATTAATTGCTTTCGAAAGCCAGTGGAACATGATATATCCAACCTTAACAATTTTAAGACTTGTGGACTTCAACTCCCAGAATTCTCCAGCCAGATGGACGGGGAATTCTAGGAGTCAAAGTCCACACCTTTAAGGCTGCCAAGGTTAGACACTCCGGCCTAAATCAATGTTTTTCAAACACAAGCCACTGTTTAAGATGAGTGGACTCCAGTTCCCAGAATCCTTTGATAAACATGGAATCAAGGCTACGTGTGCCATTCTACACAAATCTAATTCAATTAAGATGGTTAATAACTTCTCTAGGAACTGATGGTGACACCAATAAATATTTATGGCCTTTTAAAATGCAGTTTAGAGTTTCAATTAGAGTTGGCATACTTGCTGTTTGGATCCCAGATTCTGGAGGAAAAAATGGTTTTTACACACTGCAGATCCTAGTTATTTGAAATAGATGAGCAAAAATGCCCTTAATTTGGATTCTTCTTTGCAATTTCACAGCTGCAATCTGCGTAGCCTTGGTGACAATCCAGAGGTACACCACCACTGCTTCCCATGTGTTAAAACATCTTCTGGAATTCCTGTGACTTCTGAATTAGGTTTAATCCTAAGTAACAGATTCTGCCTTTCTGCTGAGGTGGACAGAAAGTCAGAAATAAACAGGATTACTGAGAAAGAACATTTGTAGCTCAGGATTGAAACGAGAGCTCCTTGGTGCTCTCTGGTCTTGGTTTTCTTGAAGACATTTCATGACCCAACTAGGTAACATCATCAGTGCTCATTGTAATGACATGATCAGTTTGAACAAAAACATATGCAACAAAACCACCAAGCTCAGAGAGCAACAAGGACTCCCTCATATACAGGATCCAGGCATAAATAAAACATTAGAACACCGATTAAACTTTTAACATCCAATGGTTTAAACTTTTGATTGTCTTATAGTTATTTATGACATCAGAAGCAGCACAGAGTTGCTTGAAGAAGATGAGAGGCATGTAATTTAACAAATCACAAGGACCTGCATTCACACAACAGCAAAAATCAGACCAACCACATGACAGTTTAGCATAGCAGTTTCCTTGGGACCCTCCATGTTTGTATGTCATGCAGAGCGGTTGTTTCTTCCTTCCCAAAAGCCTGCCAGTCAATTTTTTTTTTCCAGATTTTGAAGGTGTTGCATATATTTTATCTGTGCATTGTCTTATAATTCTCCTTCAAGCTTTTGCTAAAAACAGAAGCCCGTGCTAGGAATGCAAACATCAGCCCAAGTGTACTGACAATATCTTATTTTGATTTTTCCATCCGACTCTTGGACTATCAAGATCCTTCCAGATTCTTTTTCTTTTCCTGAATATCCCATTTTTGGCATATCCCAATTCATTCTCCTTCTGCCAAAAAATCCTCAAAAAAAATTGCTATGCCACTACAGGGAGTCCTCCACTTACAAGAGTTCGTTTAGTGACCTTTCGAAGTTACAATGCCACTGAAAAATGCCGTTTTTCACACTTATGGCCGTTTTTCAGAGTTACATTCCCATGGCCATGCGATCAAAATTCAGATGCTTGACAACTTTTGCAACCTTCTGACAAGGAAAGTCAATGAGGAAGTGAGATTCGCTTAACAACCAGGTTACTAACTTATCAACTGCAGTGATTCATTTAACAACTGTGGCAAGGAAGGTCGTAAAATGGGTAAATCTCACTTAACAAATGAATTTTGGGGCTCAATTGTGGTGATAAGCCAAGGACTACCTGTATTTAAATAGAGAAATTAAAGGGTCAGTGAATTATTAAATTTAATAATAGCACAGTGGAGGTGTTATTAACAGATCCCAATTCCATTCACATGTCTTTAAGATTTTAATGTTTAGTTCCAATTTATGTTTTAAGGTCCATGTACATTTTTATGACTATAAACTTCCCAAAGTTACCCTATGGTAAGATGGGAAGCTAATATTAATAAATATTTGCCGCTAATCTCACCATCGGGCTACTTTAGGCAGCTCCCATCTTAAAATAATAAAGAGGAAGTTTAAACAAAAGCAAAATAATAGAAAACAAAGAAGGTTGGTACGTCTAGTTTTAAAAATGGTTATTTGTAGACAAAGACACACAGAGAGAACTTCTGGCAATTTATTTCCTCCCCTTTCCAGTTTTTTTTGAAAAAAATAAATTCATTTATTGATATTCTAATCCTGTAAAATAAACCTAAAAATAAAGACATCAGGGAAAAAAAGAGGAAGAAGCGAGGAGGAAAGAGGAAAAACAACATGCATTGGCTTCCCACTTTTTTCAGGGCTGTAAAAATACGAAATATATTTTTTAAATTTCTCCCTCCACCACTTTTTCATCATTATTAGCATTATAATCCTGTAAAAAAAAGACAAAGGAAGATAAAAGATTGCCAGGAAAGGGAAAGAAAGCAGGAACAAAAAAAAAAAAAAATGGGGGGGGGAGCACTGGTTACAAAATACAAAAATAAAATGTATATATTTTGCTTTTCTCCTCATCCAGATTTTATTGAGTTGGGGTTGAAAACAGGCCTAAAAAGCAGCCCCGTAAGAGCCCTATGGTGGAAAGCTTGGCCCATAGGATGGGGGGCACCCCTCAATCTGGCACTCCAGGCCAAAAAGCCCCTCTCTGCCCCCTTTAATTTCCCCCTCCCCACACATTGAGCCCCCCAGTCTCCCTTCCTGCCCCCAAACCCCTTAACCCCCCCTCCGTTTCTCCATTTCGTCCAAATTTGTTCTCCCTCACCCCTCATGCCTGCAGGAGTCCCACAGATCGCTTCCCCTCCCCCCGAGCCCCATATTTGAAGGTTCCTCATTATTTACGTCCTCCCTGCACCCTCAAATCCCCTCCCCTCAGGCTTTCCTCAGACAGCACCCTTTAATTTTCACCTCAGGACGGACTTCCCTCACCCTTCCTATCAGAAGCTCACTCACCCCTCCATAGCAGCAACGCCCTGACTCCCCCCCAAGTCGCCCCTTCGCAAATAAATCGTCCCCCTTACAACCTCCTCTGGTAGGTTAATTCACCCGTTCTGGCCTCCCCGTAATTCCGCTAAATTTTAGCCCTCCGTACCCCCAAAGAAGCTCTCGGGAACCTTTCCGTCAAGGCCCGAGTCAGTTGTGGAAGTAGGCCCCGAAGCAGCGCGCTTTCTGAAGCGGAGTAGCCGGGCGAGCGAGCGCCTCTCCGTGGCCAAGAGAATCACGCGAGCGCGAGGCCTTGCAGGCCGCTGCTCGGAGCGTTCCATCCGCCTCGACTTCGCGCTCGACAAAAGCTGGCTCTGTGAGGCGACCGACTCTCCACCCTCGGGGCCACTTCGGCCCTTTTCGGAAAAGTTCGGCATGGGGGGACACACCCCCTGCTCTCAAGGAGCGGCTTTGTTTCCCCGCCTTTCGCAATGATGAATAGTCAATGAGGTGCGTCGGAAATCTTCGGGAAAGGCGCCTTCTTTCGTAAGGACTGTACCATTAGCAAAAGGGGGGAGCAGAATAATTAAAGAAATTGTCCTTATGACAAGGTTATTGAATAAGGTTTTTGAATCGTTATTTCTAACTTTGCAAAAAGATTTGCTTCCATTGCATTACTGAAAATAGTTTATTTGAAAACCCCCAAGTAATTCTAGCAAGCACGCCAAATAACATTTTATCCGAGCTTTTCAAATAACCTAATTACTTTCCTAGTCCAAGTGGCCTTAGGCACATTTCGGATCTCTGCTCAATAGGCGTTTACAAAAAAATAAAAATTAAACAGCATGACTAAGCTGAAAGTTACGCAAACCGAGAAGGATCCAGTTGAATCGCCCCAAAAGTAAAAATTGCACGAAAGTCTAAATTATATTTCTATCATTAATGTACATTTCCTTTTCTACCCCCCCTTACATTTGGTTCGATCTTTCCTCCTTCCCCGGCGCCACCTCTCCTCCTTGTTTTCCCTCGGGTCCTAGCCACGCCCCCTCTCGTTCGGAGACGACGCAAACGTAGCCCCGCCCTTTTCGGCGTCCTCGCCCTTGCCGTTGTACTCCGGTAGCCCCGTGTTGGGAGGAGCGAGGCTATATAAAGGCGGCGACGGCGCCACTTCGCTCAGTCGCGCCGGAGAGCGCGGAGGGAGAGGACGGGAGGGAGGGAAGAAGCGGCTGGACGTGGTCGCGTGGCGGGGCAAATTGGTGTTTCGGCGCGTCGATTCTCTTTTCCCGACGGCGTTGCGAGAAGCCGGACGCTTCCCCGGGGGACAGAGTTCGGGACGGCGGCGTAAAACAAAAACAAACAAACCCGGAGTGTTGGGGGAAGGGCCGGCGGCGGCTGCTGTAGCTTCTTCCGGGCTGGTGACGGACTAAGGCGGAGGCAGAGCAGCAGCGGCGGCGGCGTCATCACGTGACTCCGGGAAAAGAAAAAAAAAAAAAGCGGCGGCGGACGCGAGGGGGAAAAAAAAAAGGGGCCGCCAAGATGCACGGGGGCGCGCCCTCCGGGGACAGCGCGTGCCCGCTGCGCACCATCAAGCGCGTGCAATTCGGCATCCTCAGCCCGGATGAGATGGTGGGTGGCACAACGTTTGGGGTGGCGGCGGGTGGTGTGGGTTTGGGGTATCCAAAGTTTCCTTTTCCATCGGAATTTGGGGAATGGGAAGAAGAGGGTCTTGGGCTGCTTAGGGTGGTTTCAGTGACCCCCAATCAGACTGTCCTAAGCAGCCCCTCCCCCTCTTTCTTGGGGGGTGGTGCACAGTTTGCAAGTTTGTCAGTGCTTCTTTGCAAGAAAAGATAAAAAGGAGGGGGGAAGGGTCTCCAGTTAACTTGGGGGGGGGTTTCTCCAACACTACCACTTTCTCAGGCGCCCCATCTTTCTGGGGGTTTTGCAAGTGCCAAATGCCTCTGCAACACGCTCCTTGGGGCAGTTTGCAAGTTTTTTGCAACAAGTGTCAGTGCTTCTTTGCAAAGAAAAATGGGGAGGAAGGGTCTTCAGTTTAACTTCGAGGGTTCTTCGACCCCCACCACTTTTTCAGGTGCCCCCTTCCCTTCTTTCTGGGAGCTTTGCAAGTTTTTGCAAGTACCAAATGCTTCTTTGCAAGCCTCCCCCCCAAAAAAACTTGCAAAATGAGGCAGTTTGCAAGTTTTTTTGCAACAAGTGTCAGTGCTTCTTTGCAAAGAAAAATACGGGGTTAATGGTCTTCAGTTAATTAGGGGTTATTTGACCCCACTTTCTCAAGTGCCTCCTCCTTTTTAGGGGGGGCTTTGCAAGTTTTTGCAAGTACCCAATGCCTCTTTGCAAAAGAAAGAGAAAAAAATGGGTTTTTTTAAAAAAAACTACATCATGATTTGAGGAGGGGGGGTGTCTTGGATTATTTAGGGGTTTTTGATGACTCCAACAACTCTCCCGAGCAGCCCCCTGCCCTTTTTTCCAGGAGGTCTTTGCAAGGTTTTTTTGGTAAGTGTAAATCCTTTGCAAAAACAAAAATGCATTTTGGAGGGGGGAATCTTGAGTCACTTAGAAGGGGGGCTGTGACCACCCCATTCTCCCAAATGCCCCCCTCCTCTCACTTTTGGGAAGATTGCAGTTTTTCCAAGTGCAAATGGCTCTTTCCAAACAAAGTATTTGGTGTCAGTGGCCTTCCCTTGAGAAATGGTTTCACTCTGGATTGGGGTCTCTCTCTTTCCCCCCCCCCATCCCCATTTCTTTTAATCCTGATTTTTAAAAGAGTGGAGCTTGATAAAGATCAGGGCCAAGGGTGATCCTTGCCTAATTCTGCCATTTAAAGACTTTTGCCACCAACTTCAATTGTGTCTTCCAATTGTGTGTTATTCCAAAATATCAAAATTATTTTATATGCCGTTTGTCTCACTATCCAGAGTAATTGGGTGGGCAAGTTGGCAGCCTTGGCAATCTTCAAAGAGTTTGCTTGCTTGGAACTTCAGATTGGTTTACTGAATTTTTATTCTGCCTCTATTACTTAATAAGTCACTCAAAGCAGGGATTATTCCTAATCCTTTTCCCCACAACTACAACCCTGTGAGGTAGTCTGGGTTGTGGGGGGGAGAACTGGCCCATAGTTACTCAGCTACAAACATGTTTTCTTATGGAATCCCCTTCATTTTGTATAATTCTGTATTTACTTTTTTGTTACATTGTAAGTGCCCAAAGTCACTGCAACAGTGAGATGGGCAACATATAAATTTAATAAACAAATAAAATTCAGTCCACCAACTTTTTTTATTCCACAGCACTGTTTCCTAGGCTTTGTTTTGTTCAATCCTTAAGTCCTTTTTGCCCAAAATTCTGCCAAATCAGATTTTCAAGTTCCCCTTCTCTTTTTTTCCCCCAAAAGCCCCGTCCTGTGTGTCAGGTAGCTGAGATTGTCAGATATATCTATCTGCCAATGATGTGGATCAATTATTTTTCCCTCTCCAGTTAGCAAAATATCTTGTTAAACCAGAGTTGTGACAATTTGTATCATCTTGTTAAACATGTGTGTTGTGACAATTTGAAAAATCTTTTTTATTGAGGCTCCCTAGTAATCCCTTTGGCAGTAAATCTGGTTTAAACTATTTTATTTAACTATTTTTATTTATAAGCTACCTTTTTATTTCTATGTAAATAAGATATGGCAACTATATCCAACACATTTCCCTCCCATTTTCCCCACAACAACACTGGGAAGTGGGTTGAGATGAGAGAGAGAGAGACTGGTTCAAGGCCAACCAGGTGGCTTTCATGGTTAAGGTGGGAGTAGAACTCTCCATCACCTGGTGATTGACCTAAAGTAAAAAAAAAAAAAAATTTTAATATAAACATTCCATCTTCCATTAAACTGTCTAGTTACAAATATCTCTGTGCAATAGCAATCAAAAGTTACCACAGTGCACATTGTATTGTTATTAATTTTCTAATCTTACAATAACATATATAATAAATCTATTCATTTCTTCCTCTTAACGTGTCTTCTAATAATATAATAAGCATAGTAAACCTAATCGTATCAGTAACAGTCATCATAGTGTATATATCTTTGTTGTGACATACTTTCTATATTTCACTGCTTTTGTTTCTAGCTTCCAGTTTTCTAATCGATAAAATAACTCCCATGTCATCAAATATTCAGTTTGTTCTTTCTCCTTAATTGCAAGTGTTAAATCTATTCATTTCTTCACATTCTAATATTTTCCTAATCACGTTCTCACCCGTAGGAATCTCTTCACTTTTCCAGTTGGCTTTGATGCCTGAGGCAGGACTAGAACTCCCAGTCTCCCAGTTTTTTGCCTGCTTCCTTAACCACTAGGCTGGCCTACATTCTGCCTTTTCGCTTGTAATCTTTTCTCTCCCCCCACCCCCAAAGTATTAATTTCCTCTTGTTAGAGTTGCAACTGCTTTGTGGCACGTTCACATTTTTTAACCAGAGGCCCATCCTTCCCAGCACCCGGTACTCATCCGCTCTTTGCTTGCAATTTCTAGAAACGGATGTCGGTGACAGAAACGGGCATCAAGTACCCAGAGACCACAGAAGGTGGTCGCCCCAAACTCGGAGGGCTGATGGATCCTCGCCAGGGGGTCATCGAAAGGACTGGGCGGTGCCAGACGTGCGCAGGTGAGGACCCCGGCTGTGCCCCCATCTGGGCGGTGGACCAATATGGCCGGGGACATCACCGCCTCCTGTTTGAGAGTGGTGGGGTGGCCTAGAGTTGGAGTCTCTCCTCACAATCAGGAGGCTGTGAGTTTCTCTCTCTCTGGGCACGATGAGAATATATCCGCTGAACAAAACTCCGCGTTGGCAACAGGAAGGGTATCTGGCCAGTAAACACCCTGCTGGCTCTAGTGGCCCAGACTCCACCCTGCAAGGGATTATGGGGTTGTTCAAATATGGTTATGATCACTGCCTCCTGTTTCTCTTCGCAGGCAACATGACTGAATGTCCCGGCCATTTTGGCCACATTGAATTGGCCAAGCCGGTCTTCCACGTCGGCTTTTTAGGAAAAACCATGAAAGTCCTTCGGTGCGTTTGTTTCTTTTGCTCCAAACTGCTGGTCGACTCGGTGAGTAATGAGGCACCTCCGCTTCCCCAACATGGCAGCTGAACCCCGAGCGAAAAGGTCGAAGTCGGGATTTTTAGCCCTTACGACCACAGTTCGGCCCAAACATTTCCGTGGCTGAGCGAGACATTGATTGAAGTGAGGTTTAAGCCCCGCTTTATGACCTCATTTGGCACTGTTGTTAAGTGAATCCCTGCAGTTCAGTTACTCACACGGTTGTTAAGGGCTTCCCCGGGGACTCTGCTTCTCGGAAGGTTGCAAAGGGGGATCACCGGGGGTGTTATGGCTATCATAAATGCTAGTCAATTGCCACGGTTGCAGGTGTGGAAAAACTGCCCCAAAGTTATTTTTGTAACTGCTGCTGTAAGTTTGATCGCTAAACGAAGTGTTGTGAGTCAAGGACCCCTGTATTTTATTTATGTCTTTTCAGTTTGGTATATTTAGTCACCTTTTTAAGATTGTAGATTTAAGATTGTAAGTCTTAAGTATCAGAGTTTCCTTCTTATAAGAAGGGCGACCAATAAATTTTAAAAATACCATGTTTTCCCGGAAATAAGACCCTGTCTTTTTTTTTTTTTTTTTTAACCACCCAAAAAAGCACCAGGCCTTATTTTCGGGGAATGTCTTCCACCAACCTCACTTGCGCACATCACCTTCAGCCTCCTTTTGGCTGCCCGAGGCCTTCAGGAACTTCTGCGGCCGGCAAGGTTTTCCTGGAGGCCTTGGCAGTCAATAATAGCTGATAACTTCGGATCAATCCAGAGTCATCAGCTCCAGAGGCCTTCCGCAAAGCCTTTGCCCAGCCTTGCTGGCTGCAGAAGAAATAGGCCGGCAAGGCAGGTATTGAGGGGTGCAAGGCCTGGCTACACCTGTCCAAAGGTAAGAAGTAGGGCAGCTCCACCCATTCCCCATTCCCACCCTAGCTTAATTTTTACCCATCCACTCTGGAGTAGGTGGGATCTTAATTAGGGCTTATTTGGGGGGTAAGGCTTACATTGGATGCACGTGTAAAAAAAAAAAAAAATCAAGCTAGGGCTTACTTTCAGGGTAGGTAGGTCGTATTTTCGGGGAAACGGTCAATAAAGGCAAAGACTACTAGCATTCCATGCCCTTCCTCGTCCCGTCTTGTGAAGCCGCGGGCCTCATTTCCCGTATGTTTTCCCTTCTTCTCCTGGCAGAACAATCCGAAAATCAAGGATATCTTGACTAAATCCAAAGGCCAGCCGAAGAAGCGGTTAACCCACGTCTACGATCTCTGCAAAGGGAAGAACATCTGTGAGGGAGGAGAAGAGATGGACAACAAATTTGGGGTGGAGCAGCCCGAAGGCGACGAGGACCTCACCAAGGAAAAGGTGAAAAGGCCCCCCCACTTGGTGGGGAAGGGAAGCTGGTTTAGCCAACCCCTCTCTCCCCCTTCCCAACCCCTCCCTTCTTGGTCTTCACTTAGGAGTTTCCTCCTTCAGCTTGGAAACCTTTTGCAGGGTTTTGAGTCCTTCAATGAGCGAAGGAATGAATTCTTTATTGGCCAAGTATGATTGGACACGCAAGGAATTTTTCTTAGGACGTGTGCTGTCAGCGTCCATAAAAAGAAAAGGTCCATTCATCAAGAATTATAAGGTACAACACTTAATGGTAGCCATAGGGTACAATAGGCAATCAGAATACAGCTGGAAAGGGGACCTTGGCGGTCTTCTAGTCCAACCCACTTCCAGGGGTTCCACTGGTGAATTGTCCTCGTTGTTAGGAACGTTCTCCTTCGTTCTAGGTTGCTTCTCTCTCCAATTAGTTTCCGCCCATTGTTTCTTGTCCTGCCTTCTGGGGCTTTGAAAAATAAGTGGACAACCCTCCTCTCTTCTTTGTGGCAGCCCCTCAAATTCTGAAATAGTGCTATCATGTCACCCCTAATTCTTCTTTTCTTGACTAGCCAGACCCAAAACCTCTGCAGCCATTCTTCGTATGGCTTGGTCTCCAGGCCCTTAATCCTCTTAATTGCTCTTCTCTGAACTTTTAGTGCAAAATACTTGGGCCATTCTTTGTATCCTTTTGTGGCAGAACATCCTTGACTTCGCAAGGAATTGTCTTCTGTTGACACTGGCTGGCCCTAGAATTCTTTTGATCCTTCTTTCAATCAACTTTTTCCTAATCTAGCCTGAAAATCACTGCCTGGTTATTTATACCTCACTTTTATTCTTTTAATACAAATGACTCAAGACAGCAAATATATCCAGCATACTTTCCTCCTCCTATTTTCCTCACAGCAACAGCCCTGTGAGGTGGGCTGGGCTGAGATAGAAGAACTGATTCCAGGTCACCCAGCTGGCTTTCCTGCCTAGAACTCCCAATCTCTTCTGGTGATTGGCCATCACTCAGCCATCTTTCACCTTTTTTTTTTTTTCTTTGTTTGACCGAACATTAAATTGATTCACTCTGATTTTCAGCTTTGGCATGGTTTATGTGCAGCATTTGCCAATACTGGAGCCCGTACTGAAGTTTAGTTATTAGACTGGGAACCTTTTCCCTTGATAATAAATACAAAAATATCAATATTTGTCAGTCAAGTCTCAACGAGAAATTACAGTCTTGGATTCCGTCTGCCTATTGCCCTGGAAAACAGCTGTTCCCTTTCCCAAGGTCTGAATTTCCACCGGGGAAATTAATGCGCAGACGTTAACACCTGTGATAGTTTTAACCTGCTAATCTTCCAAGGGCAATTTGATCAAAGCGTGCATGCGTGCCTCACTTGTAATTTCCAATTTGAAAAAACATGGATGCTTCTTACTTGTCAATTCAGAAGGAAGAACAAAACTCCCCATTAACAGCTGCTTTTTAATATTTCCCCATCAATATTCCCTTGCAGGTCACTCAGGGGCAATTCTGCTGATTGTGTGCCTGAGTTTTCTTCTGAATTAATGTAATGGATGCCCATTTAAGAGAAACAAAGAGGTCCCAGAAAGGCTCTCAGGCTAAAAGAGCTTTTTATAGAATTAATTGGGTCTGAATTCTGCCTCAAGTCTACCCAGCTTGATTAGGATTTCCTGTTAAAACTCAAAAAGAAATGTTGTGGTAACATACAACACACACACACACACGGGTAATAATAGGTAAGCGAATTTCAGCCCGTTCACACATTGGTTTGCTAATGTTCTTTTGCCTAACCCTTAAAGACTATTCAGTGAAAATAGAAGAAGAAAAAGAAGAAAATTAGAGAAATATTGTCTCGAGTGAAAATATAAATTTCAGGAGAGCAGATCATGGCCATTGAGATAGATTTCAGTTCTGCACTGAAGGCTCTCCGGCTGCCTTTTGTTTTTAGATTTTTATTATTATTTTGACTATTATTTTTATAAACAACTCAAAGCAGTGCACAGGCCTAATCCTCCTCCCTCCTTTTATTTTCCCCACAACAACATCCCTTTGAGGTGGCTTGGGCTGAAAGAGACGGACTGGCCAAAGTTACACAAATAGTTTTCGTAGGTAAGGTTGAACTAAAACTCGCCAATCACTTGGCTGATTGGCCCAAAGTCACCAAGCCGCACCTTTCATGCCTAAAGCAGAACTAGAACTCACCGTCTCCTAGTGATTGACATAAAATCACCCAGCCAGCTTTCATGCCTAAGGCCGGACTAGAACTCACCCTCTCCTGTTGATTGGCCCAAAGCTCCCCATATAGCTTTCATGCCTAAAGCAGAACTAGAACTCACCATCTCCTAGTGATTGACACAAAGTTGCCTAGCCACCTTTTCTGCCTAAGGCTGGACTAGAACTCACCATCTCCTAGAGATTGACACAAAGTCGCCCAGCTGGCTTTCACGCCTAAGGCCGGACTAGAACTCGTCTCCTGTTGATTGGCCCAATCAATCATCGTCGAGAACTCGTCGTCTCCTGTTGATTGGCCCAAAGCTCCCCATGCAGCTTTCATGGTTAGGTCAGGACTAGAACTCACCATCTCCCAATTTCTAGCCTGGTGCCTTCATCATTGGACCAAACGGGGGAAAATAGGAGGAAGTATTGAATATTAGATTCGTCCACCATCTTGAGTTATTTTGTAAACAAAGGTAGGATGAAAAAGATGAGTGTCCCAGAGAGAAGTCCTTTTGCACCAGGTTTTTCTTTCAGGCCCCCCACCCACCCCAGTGACGACTTCTTCCTTCCCTCAAGGGCCACGGGGGCTGCGGGCGCTACCAGCCGAGGATTCGCCGCTCGGGCCTGGAGCTGTACGCCGAGTGGAAGCACGTGAACGAGGACTCGCAAGAGAAAAAGATCCTGCTCAGCCCCGAACGGGTCCACGAAATCTTCAAGCGGATCTCGGATGAGGAATGCTTTATCCTGGGCATGGACCCCAAATACGCCCGGCCGGAGTGGATGATATGCACTGTGCTCCCCGTCCCTCCGCTGTCTGTCAGACCGGCTGTCGTCATGCAAGGCTCGGCCAGGAATCAGGTGGCTGCGGGGCAGCTCAAGAGGTGGAGGGGAGGCTTTATTTGAACCCAGACCCAGTGCCGAATTCGCAGCAGGCCTGGAGACTGGCTTAGCATCCCTCCAAGCTCCCGGGGGGACTCACTCGGGGTTCAGTGAAACCGGGCCGAACCAGTAGCGTTTCAGCACTGTCCCATTGGGCTGCCAGACGCTGACCCCCAGCCCCTTCCCCTCCTTCCCCCAGGATGACTTGACTCACAAGCTGGCCGACATTGTCAAAATCAACAACCAGTTGCGGCGAAACGAGCAGAACGGGGCGGCCGCTCACGTCATCGCGGAAGATGTCAAACTCCTCCAGTTCCACGTGGCCACCATGGTGGACAATGAACTGCCCGGGCTGCCCCGGGTAAGTGCCTGAAGAGAGTGGGCAGGAACAGCCCTAAGGAGGTTTCCTCGCCCCCCTCCCCCCCCAAAAAAATCCTGGTGCCCATACTCTAGAACAGGGCTTCTCAACTACGACCCCTGGAAGATGGGTGGACTTCAGCCCCCCAGGAGATTCCCAGCCAGCGTGTAGCCCCCTCGGGATTGTAGCCCTAGCCCGTCTGGAAGGCATTTGATTGGAGCGTGGATCCGCATCTACCTCTTTGGGCCCTCTGCCGTGGCTCCCTGTTGGGTGATCCCACCACTGGCCTGGCCCCTCCCCTCGCTCTCCCCCTCCCAGTGACTCCTCACCTGGCCTGAGAAATGGGGAGGGAGGCAGGGACAGAGACCCATTTCCCCGCAGAAAACACCTGGAAGCCACAAAACCCAGGTAGGCAGAGCTGGGGCAGATCATGTGACTAGAAGGGAGTGGCATTGAGTTGGCCACGGCCACCCAGTTTTTGTGGCTCCCGGTGTTTTGTTTTTTCTGTCCAAATGGCTGTTTTGAGTGTTGAAGGTTGTGCACCCCTGGATTGGGGAAATGCCTGCTTGGCCTAAGCCAGCCTATTTCTATCTTGGCACTGAAAGAACGGGTGGAGCTCAATTCCCAGAATTCCCCAGCCAGCAGGGGTTTAACCAGCATTCAGCCTGGATAGGACCAGAAGGAAATGAGGCTAAATTACCTTTATTGTACTTTTTTTGGGGGGGGGGGGAATCGGGTAACTTCCTTAATAGACAGTGGGAATGTGGTCAACGTAATATGACTTCAGCAAAGTGAGGGAGGGGGGAAAAGGAGCTGTCGGGGGAATCCTGGGAGTTGAAGTCCACAAGTTTTTAAGGTCCAGCTTCCATGGGCAACAGTCTAGATAGGAAGATCTTAAGCTGCTAACTGAGTTGATCCTCTGAATGAATTTTCAACATTAGGAAGGCGTTTTCCTTAATACATTACTTATTAAAAGAAAGATTAATAGAGCTGCCCAACTCACTCCTGGTAACTCTGGGTGGCTTGCAAAACTGTAAAACCCAATCAAAACTCACAAACCAACCCTTCCCCGCCGACAGCTTGGCGGCCTTCCTATCACCCTGGGGTCTCCAGGTCCTGTCGTCAAAACGCCTGGAGCCTTTTTGGAAGAGTGTCAAAAGTGGGGACTGAGCTGGTTTCCACGGGGGCACAATGGGCAGTCAAGTTCCTCGAATGCAGGGATGAGGTCCCTCCGAGGAAGGGCTGTGAAGACTGAGAGAGAGGGGGGGGAGAGGCCCTAAAATCCCACATGCTGCCGTGTCGATCCCCTTTCATCAAAGTCCGGGGTCCTGTTTTTGTTTTTAACATCTGCATGCCAGAGGCTCTGATGCCTGCTCTGGCTTTGCCCCCTCCCCCCCTTCCAACTTGCAGGCGATGCAAAAATCAGGCCGGCCTCTGAAGTCCTTGAAACAGCGTCTGAAAGGGAAGGAAGGCCGCGTGCGAGGGAACCTGATGGGCAAACGGGTAGATTTCTCCGCCCGGACGGTCATCACGCCCGATCCCAACCTCTCCATCGACCAGGTGGGCGTGCCACGCTCCATCGCTGCCAATATGACCTTCGCCGAGATTGTGGCACCTTTCAACATTGACAGGTGAGGGCCGAGGCTGGGCTGGTACCCCCCTCCCCACTGGTGACCCAGCCCTTGCTGGTCTGGCCATCTCTTTGACCCTTTTGGCTACCCCCCTTCCATCCGACCCCTCTCAGGCTGCAGGAGCTGGTGAGCCGAGGGAACAGTCAGTATCCCGGAGCCAAGTACATCATCCGGCACAACGGAGACAGGATTGATCTCCGCTTCCACCCAAAGTCCAGCGACCTGCACTTGCAGATTGGGTACAAGGTCAGTCTGGCTGGAAAAGGGGTGTGTGTGTCTGGGGGGGGGGACTGGTCCCAGTGGGGTAGAAGAGTGGCCCAGTTTCTTGGGGGGGGGGGCGAACTGAAATAGCACCCTAGGAAACGGCAAGACTGATCTAAAAAGGGGCAGGGTGGATTATCTTTCCTGCCAACTCCGGTTGGGCAGCGTGGAACTGCAGGACATGTTACACAGATAGTGCTAAACTTTACAACAATCTGTTTAGCGACAGTTCAAAGTCACAGCGGGGCTGAAAAAAAAGGGGGCTTGTTCTATCCCTACTGCACGTTAATCTGTATGAAGCTCAACATGCAACTAAACCCACCTATAGCCTCCAATGAAACAGGTGGTGTGGGTAGATCTGAAGACTTTATTGGAAGAACAGGATATGGTGAAACGGGGGGGAAACAGGGATACATACAATGAGAACCAAATACCAGTATCGAGTTCCTGCTAACCACAATTAACAAATACAAGCAATTTAAATCTCACCAGCCATGCTCTGTGTGTGGGATGTGGGTGGGTTCTTGGATGACCACATGCCATGGATTAAGATGGAAACTTCCTTGTGTTTCTGCCTTCTCCGAAATGTTAAAGGAAATGGAGTCTGGCTTCCCAGCATGCACTTGTTTTGAGAGAGTGGGTGGATGGGTAAATGGGTGGGATCAGCTTCAAACAATATACTTGGGGCATGTTTGTCTCTCTGGCCACTAGATGGGGCTAGAGGGCAACCACAGTATATAAAGCTACATGCTGGGGCACAACAAGGCTTATGACCATTTTTCACAGTTACGACCTTTCCATGATCACGCCATCAAAATTCAGAGGCTCGGCAACTGGTTTATACTTACGACTGTTGTCGTGTCCCAAGGTCACGTGAATCCCCTCTTGCGATCTGACAAAGTTGACAGGGGAAGCAAGATTCGCTTAACAACTGGGGGACAACAACTGCAGTTGTTCACTTTGCCACCAAGACAAGAAGGCTCATAAAACTGGGCAAAGCTCCCTTAACAAACGTCTTCTCACTGAACAACAGAAACCTTGGGCTCAACTGCAGTCCTAAGCCGGGGACGACCTGTAGATCGTCCTCGACTTGACGACCACAATTGGGATCGGGATCTATGGCTCAGCCAAGTGGCTGCCAAGTGGTGAATGAATCATGGCGGGTGGACTCCCATGGTCGCTAAAGTTAATCCAACTTTGCCCCGTTGACCCCGCTGGTTGGAACTGGCTGGGAGGGTCACAAATGGGGATCCTGGAATCCACCCCAGGAGAGTGAAATCATTGTAAATACAGGATTGCCAAGCACCCAAATTTTTGATCACGAGACTATAGGCATACTATGGTCCTAACTGTGGGCAGCGGTTGTAAGTCACTTCTTCCAGTGCTGTTGTAACTTTGAAAAGTTGCTAAATAGTCATAAGTCAAGGATTACCTGTACACACCCCTTTTTAAAGAAGGAACCAAAAAAAAAATAATCATCCGGTAAATCTTGGCAGTTAGTTAGTTTGTGTTGTCCCTTTGCTTCCTCTGCGGTGGGATTCAACTGGTATGGAGCAGTTGATGCAAACGGTAGTACCAGTGAAGAATTGGACCTGCCTTTAGTCACTGAACCGGTTGTTGAATCCCACTACTGCTCTTGCGCTAAACAAGCGTAAAATTAGGATTGGGGTTTTTTGGGGAGTGGGGAGAACCCTTTGCCTTGGGTTTGCGTGGGTTTCTCCTCTCTGTCTCCCTCTCGTCAAACCGCTGGCCTTCTCTTCCAGGTGGAGCGACACATGTGTGACGGAGACATTGTCATTTTCAACCGCCAACCAACGCTGCACAAAATGTCCATGATGGGTCACCGAGTCCGCATCCTGCCCTGGTCCACTTTCCGACTCAATCTCAGGTTGGGCGTTGCTCCTTCTGCCCAAGGCTTTGAACCCTTCCGGTTCCCTTGTGAGCCGTTAGCACTAGCCCCTAGACTTATATACCACTTTACAGTGCTTTACAGTTCTCTCTCAGTGGTTTACAGCCTGTACCCCCAACAATTTTGAGTCCTCCTTTTACCCACCTTGGAAGGATGGAAGTGTTATGACCTAGACTTCCCCCAAGAGCACGAAGCCGACTCCTCGTCCTGATAAAATCCCTTTTATTGAGCGTACAGTGAATTCCTCTCCAGCAAAGTCCTGGCAAACCGTCTTTCAAGATATTGCACAATTAGAGACCTTTGTCAGGTCTGGAGAGTTGCCAGGCCAATATCTTCTAAATGCCAGCTGTAGCAGACAATACTTGGCAAGAATGCAGGAACTTCACCCAACTGAATTGAACTCAGAGTCTCCTGCAAACCCCACTCCCCTTTCGCTCCTCTTTATTCCCTCTGGGAGGAGCCATTTGGTGCCTTTGTTCCGGAGTCGACCCTTGTTCCTCAGCTGTTCCCTTCTGGCAGCTCTGTGCATGCGCACGCTGGGAACAGGCTCCGGCTTTTCTTCCTCACTGGTCTCCAACTCTGAAGGCAGATGATAACTGTCGGATGGCCCTGGCCCCGTCTCTGCCTCAGATGCAGAGTCCTCGTCCAAACCTTCCCCAGACTCCAGGACTGGCCCAGGTTCCTCCCCAACCTCCTCACTGTTCGAGTCTACCGCCAGCTCCACTGGCTGCTGGTGGGCCATAATAGGAAGGTTGAGTCAATCTTGAGTCTGGTAAGATTTCAACTGTCCAATCGTAGGCAGCTGTCAGGCAGCAGAAGTAGCCTGCAGTACTGCACTCTAACTGTTGTGCCACTGCAGTTATTTGTATTTATTTAGCTATTTGTATTCCACCTTTATTGTTTTTACAATGACTTAAGGTAGCGAACATATCCAACATAACTTCCTCCTCCTATTTTCCCCACAACAACCCTGTTAGGTGGGTTGGGCTGAGAGATTTGTGCCTAAGGCGGGACTAGAACTCCCAGCCTCTTGGTGATAGGCCCAAAGTCACCCAGCCAGCTATCATGCCTAAGGCGGACTAGAACTCACCATCTCCTGGTGATTGGCCCAAAGTTTGATTGATTCTCTCAAATTGGTAATTCCCGGATTGTGAGTATAATTACTTGCAGAAAATTCCCACCAAGGCAAATCTCTGTATAGAAACGGGGAAAAAAACCCTACTACCATTTAGTCCTGATGATGTATTTAGTCGGATCATGAAACGTCTGCAAGGAAACAACTGAGCTCCAGAATTCAGCCTTCACACACACCATCCCTTGAGCTGTGTGGCTTGTTTACAATAGCATCAACAAAGATGCAAAGTTGCATGTTCTGCTTCCTGAGTTGCCAGGAGCCATATAATTTTCACTCCAGGTCCTCCTACAAAACAAAGCTGGGTTGAAACCAGCTTAGCTCTCCTTCTGGATCCTCAGCTTACAAAGGGGAGCCAAAACCTGTGGCTGCCCTTCCCCCCTATGTCTTGATGGGGATCTTGCCTCTTTTCGTCCCCTATCAGTGTTACCACCCCATACAATGCTGACTTTGACGGCGATGAAATGAACCTCCACCTTCCCCAGTCGTTGGAGACCCGGGCGGAGATCCAGGAACTGGCCATGGTGCCCCGTATGATCGTCACGCCCCAGTCCAACAGGCCCGTCATGGGCATCGTGCAAGACACGCTGACGGCCGTCCGCAAGTTCACCAAGAGGGACGTCTTCCTGGAGAGGGTGAGCGTCTCTTGTCCGTCCCATTTCTTGGGCAAAAAAAGGCCTCAGGAAGTTGGCTTTCTTGATTGCAGCTAGTCCTCGGCTTAAGGATCACCTTTGAACTTGCATCTCTTTTAAACTCTCTTCCCTGCTGTGGCTAATGGAAGGGAATCAGGACCCTTTCCTCCCCCGTAAGCCAGGCAACCCACGTTGCTCCCTTCTCCATTCCTTCATGCATGCCCTAGGATGAAGAGGGGGTGGGCCTGGATCTTCCTCTGAACTCCCTCTCCCTCGTTCTACCTCTCCCCTCTGCTCTTCCCAGCCAGACTTTGCCCTTCCCCAGTTTCCTTCACAGCCAACGGAGCCCCACTCATGCTCCCTGTCAGCTGTTTCGGCTTCCTCCTCGGATTCAGACTCTTGACGGGGCATGACAGTCACCTGAGTAGTGCAAATGGGTGCAGGGCCTTCTTGGAGCTGCTGAAAGTGCCCTGTTGTAGATTGGAGGTAGATAACGGGGGAACCAAAGAGCCACTTCACAGACGCATGGCATAACGTAGTAGGAGAACAAACCCATGAGGACTAGATTCAGCAGTCCGTCTGCATTGAAAAGTCAAAGGCTGCTCTTTGGAAGACTGCAGAGCCCACATTTTGCACCGAGAGGAACCGCTGGTGTGTCCAAATTGAGTGGCCCACTTTCAATAAAGGGGGAGAGACACGGCACCCGTCTATCTCCACTCTACAACACGGCTCCTTTCAGCAGTTCCCAAGAAGGCTCCACACTCATTTGCACCACTCGGGTGACCCCGAAGACACAGAACCTCCCAAGTGGCCTCAATGGCTCGCTAAAAGATGACCAGTTGAATGCAAGGAGGATAAAATCCCTTCCATCCCCCACCCTCCAGTCAGAGCTGAAGAAGCTTCTTGGAGGAGAAGCAAAATGTCTTCGAAAGAAAAATCAGTCCAGTTGCTTCTCAGGTGGGGAGGAAGCACCACCTACCTGTAATTGCTGCAGAGTTAGCGTAGAAGACAAGAGGATATGGATTGTTACCTCTGTCTCCTTCCTTCCTTCCCTCCCTCCCTCCCTTCCTTCCTCCTTCCCTCCCTCCCTTCTTCCTTCTTCCTCCTTCCCTCTCTCCCTTCTTCCTTCCTTCCTCCCTCCTTCCTTCCCTTCCCTTCCTTCCTTCAGGGGGAAGTGATGAACCTGCTGATGTTCCTCTCCACCTGGGATGGCAAAGTGCCCCAGCCGGCCATCCTAAAGCCTCGCCCGCTCTGGACGGGGAAGCAGATTTTCTCCCTCATCATCCCAGGACACATCAACTGTGTCCGGACACACAGCACCCATCCGGACGATGAAGACAGTGGCCCATACAAGCACATCTCACCGGGAGACACCAAGGTAACCCTGGTTGCTTTCTGCCTGGGAAAAGAGAGAGTGTGTGTGTGTGTGTGTACACGTTTTCTCCAGAGATTTGCTTTCCCCGGGGCAAAACAAATCTTGAAATGGGGACTGCCATCTGTCAGAAACGGTGTAGGGTCTCCTGCTTGAGTGCGGGGGTTGGACTAGATGACCTACAAGGTCCCTTCTGACTCTGTCATGTCTACAGAAAACCCAACCTGTTAACAGAAGTGTTTGGCCCCACTAGAGACGGGGGGGGGGGCTGGAGGGGGTAGTCTTAGGACCCCTGGGGGCGCAGGCTTAGCTTGGGTGGTGGAGCTTTGCCCCACGATCCTACAGCCTTTGGATGAGACCGGCTCCACCTACCTCCTCCCAATCTCCAGGTGATCGTGGAGAACGGAGAGCTGATCATGGGCATCCTGTGTAAGAAGTCGCTGGGCACCTCGGCAGGTTCCCTGGTCCACATCTCCTACCTGGAGATGGGCCACGACGTCACCCGCTTGTTCTACAGCAACATCCAGACGGTCATCAACAACTGGTTGCTGATTGAAGGTGAGGCTGGCGGGGGCTGCTGGGACTTTGCCCTCCCCCAGCCCCCACCCCAAGCATTGGGGAAAGTGAGTGGGGGCCCCTGGTGCTTGGTTCCTCGGAAAAGAGAGGGTGGCATCAGTGGGTATCTTATACCACGTGGGATATTTTGCTGAGAATCCAAAAAACAGTTTATCTATTCCTCTGTCTATTGTCTAATTCAATGTCTGTCCACCTACCTACCTCTTATCCCATCTGCTGTTTGTCTCTGCCTGCCTGCCCTCCCCGCTCTATCTGCTGTCTGTCTGCTGTCTATCCATCTGCTGTCTGTCTGTCTGTATCTATCTACCTATCTATCAATCTCTACCTACCTGCTGTCTATCTGTCTATTCTCTCTCCTCCCCCCCCATCCATCCATCCATCCCCATATATAAAAACTAGACTTAAAATAGAGGCAAGGATAGTTACAATTTTAACATTAACATTTAATTAAAAGTTGGGGGGGGGGAAGGTCTGGGGGGGGTGCTTACCAGCCCCACAGCTGGGTACTCGTCTGTGAGGCCCCAAGCAAGACAGCCGAGCCGGGTCTTTACCTATTTTTGAAAAGCCAGGAGAGCGAGTAAAGCTCTTCGTTGTTGTTTTTTTAGGGTTTAGAGTTCTTTTTTTTTCATCCCGGCCTTCAAGTCGCTCCTCTTCTTTTCCCAGGGCACACCATCGGTATCGGGGACTCCATCGCTGATGCCAAGACCTACCAGGACATCCAGAACACCATCAAGAAAGCCAAGCAGGACGTGATAGAGGTAGGGGGGAGTCAAGCCCAGATCTGGGCTGCTGATAAGACATGGGTTGGATGCCAGGACATGGGATTGGGTCACCCTGTTGGTTCCCTGGTTGTTCCCTTTAGCTTGGTGGTTTCCTTGCAGGCATTTTGCGACCCAACTAGGTAACAACAACATCAACACTAAAGTTAGTGAGGTTTGCAGAATGAAGGGAGGAGGAGGAGGAGGCCTTGCTGGGTCCTTGGCACTCTTTTTGCAGACATTTCATGACCCACAACTAGGGAACCGTTAATCCCGCTCCCTTCTGATGATGCTACCCCGAGGAACAAATGCTCTCTTCTCTTGGTGCTTGGAGCTTGAGACCGGAGGGAGCTGGGCCTGTTTCAACAAACTTAATGTTGTCTTTGAAAAAGTCTGCAAGTTGTATTAAAAGTGGGATCAAGTTAAAAAATCAGAATAGCGGGCGGAAATCTTCCATCGAGAGCAGCAGAATTTGCAGGAGCTGCTCCAGGAACATGGGGACAATTTAGGAGGAAAAATCTCCCGCTGTGGGGGTGATGGGTGTTGAGGGAAGGTGGGAGGAAGGAATAGAGATGGGAAGGGGGAAAGAAGGAGGGAGAAAGGGAAGGTAGGGAGGGAGGAAGACGATGGAAAGGAGAAGGAAGGGAAGAAAGAATGGAGATGGGAGGGACGAGAGATGGAAAGAAGAAAAGAGGGAGGAAGAAAGGAAGGAAGACGAAAAGGAAGGGAAGGAAGGACATAAGGAATAGAGATGAGAAGGAGGGAGGGAGGAAGGAAGATGATGGAAAGGAGAAGGAAGGGAAGAAAGAATAGAGATGGGAGGGACGAGGGAGGGAAGGGAGGAAGAAAGGAAGACGGAAAGGAAGGGAAGGAAGGACATAAGGAATAGAGATGAGAAGGAGGGAGAGAGGGAAGGGAGGGAGGGAGGAAGATGATGGAAAGGAGAAGGAAGGGAAGAAAGAATAGAGATGGGAAGGACGAGAGATGGAAAGAAGAAAAGAGGGAGGGAAAGGAGGAAGAAAGGAAGACGGAAAGGAAAAGGAAGGGAAGGGAAGGACATAAGGAATAGAGATGAGAAGGAGGGAGAAAGGGAAGGAGGAGGGAGGGAGGAAGACGATGGAAAGGAGAAGGAAGGGAAGAAAGAATAGAGATGGGAGGGACGAGAGATGGAAAGAAGAAAAGAGGGAGGGAAGGGAGGAAGAAAGGAAGACGGAAAAGAAAAGGAAGGGAAGGGAAGGACGTAAGGAATAGAGATGAGAAGGAGGGAGGGAGGGAGGAAGATGATGGAAAGGAGAAGGAAGGGAAGAAAGAATAGACATGGGAGGGACGAGAGATGGAAAGAAGAAAAGAGGGAGGAAGAAAGGAAGGAAGACGAAAAGGAAGGGAAGGGAAGGACGTAAGGAATAGAGATGAGAAGGAGGGAGGGAGGGAGGGAGGAAGATGATGGAAAGGAGAAGGAAGGGAAGAAAGAATAGAGATGGGAAGGACGACAGATGGAAAGAAGAAAAGAGGGAGGGAAAGTAGGAAGAAAGGAAGACGGAAAGGAAAAGGAAGGAAAGGAAGGACATAAGGAATAGAGATGAGAAGGAGGGAGAGAGGGAAGGGAGGGAGGGAGGAAGACGATGGAAAGGGGAAGGAAGGGAGGAAAGAATAGACATGGGAGGGACGAGAGATGGAAAGAAGAAAAGAGGGAGGAAGAAAGGAAGGAAGACGAAAAGGAAGGGAAGGGAAGGACGTAAGGAATAGAGATGAGAAGGAGGGAGGGAGGGAGGGAGGAAGATGATGGAAAGGAGAAGGAAGGGAAGAAAGAATAGAGATGGGAAGGACGACAGATGGAAAGAAGAAAAGAGGGAGGGAAAGTAGGAAGAAAGGAAGACGGAAAGGAAAAGGAAGGAAAGGAAGGACATAAGGAATAGAGATGAGAAGGAGGGAGAGAGGGAAGGGAGGGAGGGAGGAAGACGATGGAAAGGGGAAGGAAGGGAGGAAAGTGGGGGAGGGAGTCAGTCTTGAAGAGCCTGGCCTGTCTCCTTGGGCCTGCTTTGAACCTTTGCCATCTCTTCCATCCTCCAGGTCATCGAGAAAGCCCACAACAATGAGCTGGAGCCCACCCCTGGCAACACCCTGCGCCAGACCTTTGAGAACCAGGTCAACCGCATCCTGAACGACGCCCGAGACAAGACCGGCTCCTCTGCCCAGAAGTCCCTCTCAGAGTACAACAACTTCAAGTCCATGGTGGTCTCGGGGGCCAAAGGCTCCAAGATCAACATCTCCCAGGTAGGGCCCACCTCCTCCCACAACTCCGGAGAGCTTAGTCAGTAGAGCAGCATCACAGGTTTCACCAGAGGACCCGGGGTTCAGGTCCCTGGACAGGCGATTGGTTTTGAGAGCCGGTTTGGTCTAGGGGTTAAGACCAGAAAGTGGGGAGGCTGTGAATTCTAGTCCCACCTTAGGCACGAAAACTGGCTGGGTGACTTTGGGCCAATCACCAGGAGGCTGTGAGTTCTAGTCCCACCTTAGGCACGAAAACTGGCTGGGTGACTTTGGGCCAATCACCAGGAGGCTGTGAGTTCTAGTCCCACCTTAGGCACGAAAACTGGCTGGGTGACTTTGGGCCAATCACCAGGAGGCTGTGAGTTCTAGTCCCACCTTAGGCACGAAAACTGGCTGGGTGACTTTGGGCCAATCACCAGGAGGCTGTGAGTTCTAGTCCCACCTTAGGCACGAAAACTGGCTGGGTGACTTTGGGCCAATCACCAGGAGAATGGGAGTTCTAGTCCCACCTTAGGCAGGAAAACTGGCTGGGTGACTTTGGGCCTATCACCAGGAGAATGGGAGTTCTAGTCCCACCTTAGGCACGAAAACTGGCTGGGTGACTTTGGGCCAATCACCAGGAGAATGGGAGTTCTAGTCCCAACTTAGGCAGGAAAACTGGCTGGGTGACTTTGGGCCAATCACCAGGAGGCTGTGAGTTCTAGTCTCGCCTTAGGCATGAAAGCCAGCTGGGTGACTTTGGGCCAATCACCAGGAGAATGGGAGTTCTAGTCCCACCTTAGGCACGAAAACTGGCTGGGTGACTTTGGGCCAATCACCAGGAGGCTGTGAGTTCTAGTCCCACCTTAGGCACGAAAACTGGCTGGGTGACTTTGGGCCAATCACCAGGAGAATGGGAGTTCTAGTCCCACCTTAGGCAGGAAAACTGGCTGGGTGACTTTGGGCCTATCACCAGGAGAATGGGAGTTCTAGTCCCACCTTAGGCACGAAAACTGGCTGGGTGACTTTGGGCCAATCACCAGGAGAATGGGAGTTCTAGTCCCACCTTAGGCAGGAAAACTGGCTGGGTGACTTTGGGCCAATCACCAGGAGGCTGTGAGTTCTAGTCTCGCCTTAGGCATGAAAGCCAGCTGGGTGACTTTGGGCCAATCACCAGGAGAATGGGAGTTCTAGTCCCACCTTAGGCATGAAAACTGGCTGGGTGACTTTGGGCCAATCAGCAGGAGAATGGGAGTTCTAGTCTCGCCTTAGGCATGAAAGCCAGCTGGGTGACTTTGGGCCAATCACCAGGAGAATGGGAGTTCTAGTCCCACCTTAGGCACGAAAACTGGCTGGGTGACTTTGGGCCAATCACCAGGAGGCTGTGAGTTCTAGTCCCAACTTAGGCACGAAAACTGGCTGGGTGACTTTGGGCCAATCACCAGGAGAATGGGAGTTCTAGTCCCACCTTAGGCAGGAAAACTGGCTGGGTGACTTTGGGCCAATCACCAGGAGAATGGGAGTTCTAGTCCCACCTTAGGCATGAAAACTGGCTGGGTGACTTTGGGCCAATCAGCAGGAGAATGGGAGTTCTAGTCTCGCCTTAGGCATGAAAGCCAGCTGGGTGACTTTGGGCCAATCACCAGGAGAATGGGAGTTCTAGTCCCACCTTAGGCACGAAAACTGGCTGGGTGACTTTGGGCCAATCACCAGGAGGCTGTGAGTTCTAGTCCCAACTTAGGCACGAAAACTGGCTGGGTGACTTTGGGCCAATCACCAGGAGAATGGGAGTTCTAGTCCCACCTTAGGCACAAAAGCCAGCTGGGTGACTTTGGGCCAATCAGCAGGAGAATGGGAGTTCTAGTCTCGCCTTAGGCATGAAAGCCAGCTGGGTGACTTTGGGCCAATCACCAGGAGAATGGGAGTTCTAGTCCCACCTTAGGCACGAAAACTGGCTGGGTGACTTTGGGCCAATCACCAGGAGGCTGTGAGTTCTAGTCCCAACTTAGGCACGAAAACTGGCTGGGTGACTTTGGGCCAATCACCAGGAGAATGGGAGTTCTAGTCCCACCTTAGGCAGGAAAACAGGCTGGGTGACTTTGGGCCTATCACCAGGAGAATGGGAGTTCTAGTCCCACCTTAGGCACGAAAACTGGCTGGGTGACTTTGGGCCAATCACCAGGAGAATGGGAGTTCTAGTCCCACCTTAGGCAGGAAAACTGGCTGGGTGACTTTGGGCCAATCACCAGGAGGCTGTGAGTTCTAGTCCCACCTTAGGCACGAAAACTGGCTGGGTGACTTTGGGCCAATCACCAGGAGGCTGTGAGTTCTAGTCCCACCTTAGGCATGAAAACTGGCTGGGTGACTTTGGGCCAATCACCAGGAGAATGGGAGTTCTAGTCCCACCTTAGGCAGGAAAACTGGCTGGGTGACTTTGGGCCAGTTTTTCTCTCTCAGTCCAACCCATAAATAGGGGTGAATATATCAAGGGGTGAAGGTTGTTCTTGTGGGGAAAATAGAAGGAGCACTTCACCCTTATTTATAAATAATAATGATGATGGTGGTGGCAGGATATAAGTACAAACTCCGGGCTAGGGGAGGTGTGGTTCCCCAGAAGTCTGGGCTGACTCGGCCGCTCTCTTCCTGCCTCCCAGGTCATCGCCGTGGTGGGGCAGCAGAACGTGGAAGGGAAACGCATCCCTTTCGGCTTCAAGCATCGCACCCTGCCCCACTTCATTAAAGATGACTACGGGCCGGAGAGCAGGGGCTTCGTGGAGAATTCGTACTTGGCCGGCCTGACCCCCACCGAGTTCTTCTTCCATGCCATGGGAGGCCGAGAAGGGCTGATCGACACGGCTGTCAAAACAGCCGAAACGGGTGAGTTTTGGACAAGGGTTGAAGTTGCTTCAGGGACAGGTCACAAAGAGTGGCAGAAAGAGACACTTTTTAAATCTCAAATTTGGAACTGCCCTGGACCCTTCAATATTTGAGGGGTGCCTTCAAAGAAGAGAGGGCCTCCCTGTTCTCCAAAGCACCAGGACAAGAAGCAATGGATGGAAACTCACCAAGGAGAGAAGCAACCTGGAATTGAGGAGGAACTTCCCAAAAGGGAGAACAATTAACCCGGGGGAACTGCTTGCCACCAGAAGTTGTGGAAGCTCCATCCCTGGAGGGCTTTTAAGAAGAGACTGGACAGCCATTTTGTCTGGAATGAGGGAGGGTCTCCCTGTTTGAGCAGGGGGGTGGACTAAAAGACCTCCCAGGTCCCTTCCTACTCTCTTCTTATTCTGTTATTCTGATCTCCTCCACTGCTTACCAGGTTACATCCAACGTCGGCTGATCAAATCCATGGAGTCGGTCATGGTGAAGTACGACGCCACCGTCCGCAACTCCATCAACCAAGTGGTGCAACTGCGTTACGGCGAGGATGGGCTGGCTGGAGAGAGCGTGGAGTTCCAGAACCTGGCTACCCTCAAGCCTTCCAACAAAGCTTTTGAGAAGAAGTGAGCCCTTTGCATCTTCTGTCCAGCCTGTGTTTTTGGGGGGAGGGGGTCTCCTGGGTTTCTTGGTTCTCTTTTTGGAGAAAGCTGCTTAAGATTCATTCCTATAACTAGTTCCAAGATGGCGAACAAATCCAATTAATCCTTTCTCCTCATTTTCCCCACAACAATAGTCCTGTGAGGAGAGGTGGGCTGAGGGGAGGATTGGCATGAAATCCCCCAACCGGTTTTCATGCCTAGGGCAGGATTAGAACTCGCCATCTCCTGACGATAGGCCCAATGTTCTGACCAAGGCTTCTGAAACCTTAATTATGCACACGCTTATTTTATTGCAATGCTGGGAATTATTTCCATCCCTAGCAGTAATGAATCTCAAACAGTCCCTCAAGATAAGCACCCACCTTTCTTTCCTGTGAAATGCTGCCAATAACAGAAGTGTCAAACTAGAACAAAAAACAACCAAAGTACAAAGAGCTTCAAGAATGCGTCTGAACCAAACGAACAACTTTGCTTCCTGCAAAGGTTTCGTCCTCTTGGCCTGTCCTTTATCCCTTATGGGAGGGGCAGTCCACCTCCCAGCCTTGCTCCCAAATTGCCCTTTTGTCTCAGTTGCTCTCGCCTTCTAGCAGCTCTGCACACCCGCGCACTGGGAACAGGCTCCCTTTGTTCCTCTGCCTTGCTGCTGCCAGACTCCAAAGGCTCCGGAGGCAGCACCCAGATGGTCCTGCCCCATCTCTCTGCCTGGTCCCCGTTCTTCCCCACTGTCCAGTTCTGCTCCCGTGGGACTACAACACCCAAAGACATCCAGCAGGGTTTCATCCCTAAGGCGGGAACAGAAGTTTACCATCACCAGATCATTTTGGCTAAAGTCACCCAGTTGGCTTTGGTGCCTCAGGCAGGACTAGAATTCCCTGCCCTCCTGGTGATCGACCCAAAGTCACCCAGATGACTTTGATGACTTAAAGCGGAACTAGAACTCCAAGTCTCCTAACGATTAGCCCAAAATCACAGGATCAGGCTGGTTGAGGAGGGCTTGGATGCAAAGAATTAGCCATGGGGTATCTCTTTGGGAAGCCTCCTGTTGGGATGAAGTGGATGAGGAAGAGCCCTTTGAAGAGCATCCCACATTCTTGGGGAAGGGGGGAAGAATGTGTGGGGTCCAAATGAGGACGCTGACTTTCACTTTGGCTGTCTCAATACCCCTGGGACTTGCCAAGAGGACGCAGTCCCCAGAGAGAAGTGCCTGGTGATGTCCTTGACAGTTTAGAAGTTGGGCATTTTAAGATCATGTGGGTTTCAGTTCCCAGAACTCCCCAGCCAGCATGAAAGAAACATGGCTTGACTTTTGTCACCTTTTGGATTGGATAATTCTTTTACTGTGTTTTCCCCCAAAAGTAAATCCTATTTTGATTTTTTACTTGTGTACCCAATATAAGCCCTAGTTGAGATTCCCACTCCAGAGTGGGCGGGTAAAAATTAAGCTGGGGTGTGGATTGCAGGGGTGGGAGTGGAACTGCCCTACTACTTACCTTTGGACAGGTGTAGCCAGACCTTGCACCCCCTGACGCCTGTCTTGTCGGCCCATTTCTTCTGAAGCCTGCAAGGCTGGCAAGGCTTTCCTGAGGGCCTCTGAAGCTTGTAAAGCTCCGGATCAATCCTGAACTCTGTTATTGGCTGTAGAGGCCTTTAGGAAAGCCTTGCTGGCTTAAGTCAGCGGACAACATTCCTCCCCCTCCCCCCCAAAATAAGACCGGGTGCCTTTTTTGGTGGTAAAAAAAATAAGCCAGAGTCTTATTTTCGGGAAACACGGTCATAGATGGCAGGAATGTGGCCAATGTAATATATCTTGATTTTAGCAAATGCCTGGCTGAAGAATTTTGGGAGTTGAAGTCCACAAGTTGCTAAGTTTGGAGACCCTGTTTTAGAAGAGTTAAGGAGCCATGTGACCATCCCGATTGACACACACACACACACACACACATATATATATATCCTGTTTTGGCTTCCCTCTTTCCAGGTTCAAGTTCGATTACACCAACGAGCGGGCTCTGCGCCGCACCCTGCAAGAGGAGATGGTGAAGGACATCCTCAGCAACGCCCACATCCAGAACGAGCTGGAGAGGGAGTTTGAGAAGATGAAGGATGACCGGGAGGTGTTGAGGGTCATCTTCCCCACGGGGGACAGCAAGGTGAGCAGCTGCCCACCCACCCACCTGCCCCGGCTCCGCTCCTGTTGCCCCACGCCGGGAAACCAGCATCTCCTCCTTTCCACGTTCCCCTTGATGGGTGGTCATGGGATTGCCGTGTTCCTTGGTGGCTTCCCCCATTCACACAACTAACAGGCGAGTTTGGGCTTCTGTTTGGAAGCGTGACAGAAGGAGGGTCCTTTGGGCATTACCTTGGCCCCTGGGATGTCGGGGACAGGTGTTACCAGAACAGAGTTGGAAGGGACCTGGGAGGTTTTCTCGTCCAACCCCTGCTGCTCAAGAGGAGACTTAACAGTGCAGAGAAGTGGCTGGCCCAGTCTCTTCTTGGAAACCTCCAACAAGGGTGCTTCTGGAGGCAAGCTGTTCCACGGATTCGTTTCAATTTCTCTTTAGAAAATTTCACTAGAAATTTCTCTTCGGTTCCAGGTTGCTTCTCTCCTCGATGAGTTTCCACCCGTTGCTTCTTGTCCTGCATTCAGGGGCTTTGGAGAATAAGTTGACCCCCCCCCCTCTCTTTTGGGGCAGCCCCTCCAATATTGGAAGGCTGCTATCAAGTCCCCCCATTCCTTCTTTAAACTACACATACCTAATTCCTGCAACTGTTCTTTGTATGTTTTAGCCTCCAGCCCCCTGATCATCCTAGTTGCTCTTCTCTGCATTCTTTCCAGAGTCTCAATGTCTTTTTTACACCGTAGCGACCAAAACTGGATGCAGCGTGGTCTGTCTGACCAAGGCATTACAAAATGGCGCTAACATGTGTTTCCCTCCCCTTGCAGGTCGTCCTCCCCTGCAACCTGCTGCGCATGATCTGGAACGCTCAGAAAATTTTCCACATCAATACGCGCCTCCCCTCCGACCTGCACCCCATCAAAGTGGTGGAGGGTGAGCTGGGAGTGTGGGAAACCAACGCTTTCCTTGGCAGAAAAGGGAGTAGTTTTGGATCCTGGAAAATAGAGAGGACCCATCTCTGGTTTTTCTGAGGTGGAGGTGAGGGTGGGGGCCTGGCCTTGCCTTCAGATCATTCAAGATGGGCATTGTGGCCCGCCAGTGGCCAGCAGAGTTGGCGCCAGACTCAGACAGTGAAGAGGTTGGGGAGGAACATGGCCAGTTCTGGAGGCTGAGGAAGGCTCTGATGAGGGCTCTGCATCGGAGGCAGAGATGGGGCCAGGGCTGTCCGACATTTCCCAGCTGACTTCATAGATAATTGGGGAAGAAGAACAGCTGGAGCCTGTTCCCAGTGTGCGCATGCACAGAGCTGCCAGGAGAAGGGAACAGCTAAGGAACAAGGGTCGACTCAAGGAGTAAAGGCTCAGGTGGACAATGAATGGCCCCTCCCAGAGGGAATGAAGAGAAGCGGAAGGGGAGTGGGGTTTGCAGGAGACTCTGAGTTCAATTCATTAAGATCTGTTCCTGTCCTCTTGCCAAGTATTGTCTGCTACTGTGTGGCATCTGAAAGATACCGGCCTGGCAGCTCTCCAAGCCTGATAAAGGCCTGTAGTTATTAAATCTCATGAAAGACTGTTGGCCGCCATTGTCAAAGTGGATCTGCCCGTTCTTAAGCAGATCTGGCTCCCCCCCCCCCCGGCCCCTCCGATTTGTGATAAGTTGGCAAAAGGAGATCAGGTGGCCCCCGGGACGATGCTGCGACTGTCATAAATGTGAGTCAGTTGCCAAATGGGCGAACTTTGATCACATCTCTCCCTCACACACACGCACACACACACTGGAGATGCCGCGACCGTCGTTGTGTGGAAAAAAAAACCTGGTCCTAAGTCCCTTTTCCCACTGTCGTAACTTAGAAACGAAATGGTTGTATGCCGAGGCCTGCCTGCCTGTATAATTTTCTAAAATAATTGTTAAAAAAAGAAAAAAAAAAGAGTGTCTTCCTTCCCCTTCTTTCCCTCCTTCCTTCTCATCTTCCTTCCTTCCTTCCCTCCCTCCCAGGCGTGAAGGAGCTGAGCAAGAAACTCGTGATTGTGAACGGCGACGACCCCCTGAGTAAGCAAGCCCAGGAAAACGCCACCCTGCTCTTCAACATTCACCTGCGTTCCACCCTCTGCAGCCGTCGCATGATCGAGGAATTCCGGCTGAGCGGGGAGGCCTTCGACTGGCTGCTGGGAGAAATTGAATCCAAGTTCAACCAGGCCATTGTGAGTTACAGGCACACACACACACACACACACACACGCTCCCAAAGGAAACTCACCTGTCCAACAAAATCAGCAGCAGGAAGAAGTGAAACCGAGCTGTTTCGGTTCCCAAGATCGGCTTTTTAAGTTCTGCTTCAAAGCCTGTAAACTTCCCCCTCTTTCTGCACATTTTCGTTTCCAACTTTTGAGCAGCTGTGGAAACAGCAGAGGGGGGGAAGGGGGGGGCAGAGTCCCTTGGGGTGGGGTGAGGGGGCCGTTCAGCCTAGTCAAGGAGTGGCCCACTGGGGACCCTAAAAAACGGCCCAGAATTCCTCGCTGGCATAGCTCGTTTTTTTCAGGATATGGAAATAAATAAATTCTCGAGTGTGTTTCAGGGTGGAAAATTTTGCCCCGGCTTTCAAAAAGGGGTCAGAAGATTCCTTGGTACGAGGCCGAGATTCTTAATTTCTCCTGGCTTTTGCTCCCTTCACTGTAATTGAATCCACGAGGGGTTAGGGAAGCTATTCACCTCCATTTTTTAGCAGCTCAGTTCCCCAAGATGGCCTGATGTTGGTTTTAAGTCAATCAGAGCTGGGGACCGCCAAGGTCTTCTAGTCCAGCCCTCGGCTCAAGCAGGAGACACTATCCCGTTTCAGACACGTGACTGTCCAGTCTCTTCTTAAAAGCCTCCAAGGATGAAGCTCCCACACCTTCTGGTGGCAAGCAGTTCCACGGGTTAATTGTCCTCAGTGTTAGGAAGTTTCCCCTGAGTTCTAAGTTGCTTCTCTCCTTGGTGAGTTTCCATCCGTTGCTTCTTGTCCTGCCTTCGGGAGCTTTGGATAATAGTTTGACCCCCCCCCCTCTTCTTTGGGACGGCCCCTCAAAACCTGGAAGGCTGCTATCATGTCCCCCCTCCCCGCCCCCATACACCTCCTTTTCTCCAGACTGGCCAAACCCAAATCCAGCAACCGTTCTTCTTCGTATGTTCTAGTCTCTGGGCCTTTGATCGCCTTAGTTGCCCTTCTCTGCACTTTTTCCCAAGTCTCCAACATCTTTTTTCTAACTGGGTGACCAAAATTGGTTGCAGGATTCCAGGTTTGAAGCAAGCCACGTTCAGAAAACGTTATCCTCCGTTTGAACAGCCTTCCCTTAACTCAGATGGGTGGACTTCAACTCCCAGGTGTCTCATCTGTTGCTTGGGGAATTCTGGGAGTGGGTCCATCTTTGTGCCCAGAGACTGCTGAGGTAGACTCTGATGACATGCTAAGCTGGAAGTTAGCCAAACAATTGAGGGAATCCTCAATTTATGACTTGTCGTTTAGCGATGTTTTGAGTTGCGGCTTATCTGAAAAGGGAGGAATTACAACCCAGTTCGGGTCGCCCTCCTGGTCATGTGACCGCACTTTAGGGGTATGCAAGCAACATGGTTTGCATTTCCAGCCTTGCGCAGTGCCCTGCAGTCATGTGGCTGCATTTTACGACAGTTGAAAAACCCAGAAAAGCCACATAACAAACCATTCGCTTAACGTATGCCTCAAGAAAGGACGTCATAAAACCGGGTTGGTCGCGCGACTGACTTCTTTTATGACCATGAGGACATGCGAATGGGGAGGCTCCGTAATGCGATAATAAAACCTCTTGCTTTCTTTATTCTTTATTGGCCAAGTGTGATTGGACACACAAGGAATTTGTCTTCGGTGCAGAAGCTCTCAGTGTACATTAAAAAATACAGTCATCGTGAATCATGAGATGCAACACTTAGTGGTGGTAGTCATAGGATACTAAATAAGCAATCAAATCATACTAGGAAACTAAATAGAACAATATAAATTGTAAAGATACAAGCAACAAAGTTATAGTCGTAAGTAGGAAAGAAAATAAGTAATAGGAAGGGTGAGAAGAATAATAGTCTTACTAAGTAATTTGACAGTGTTGGGGGAATTATTTGTTTAGCAGAGGGATGGCTCCCCTTGTGTCTATTTTTTCTGGTGTGCAATGCTCTATATAGCGTCCTTTTGAGGGAAGAAGTTGAAACACTTTTATGTCCAGGGTGTGAAGGGGTCTGGGGATATTTTCACAGCCCTCTTTTTTGACTTTCCAAACTGACAAACCATCAAACTCTGCCTCGAGTCCAGGAGATATTCCCAGCTGTCGTTTTTCCACAGGCCCATCCTGGTGAGATGGTGGGGGCCTTGGCGGCCCAGTCCCTCGGGGAACCTGCCACCCAGATGACCCTCAACACCTTCCATTATGCTGGAGTCTCTGCCAAAAATGTGACCCTGGGGGTGCCTCGGCTGAAGGAATTGATCAACATTTCCAAAAAGCCCAAAACCCCTTCTCTGACTGTTTTCCTCCTGGGACAGTCCGCCCGGGACGCTGAGAGGGCCAAGGTGAGGAGAAGAGAGGGGGGGGGGGAAGGGGGGGGAGAAGTTGGCCTTGGCTGTGGTGATGAGCGAATCTCAGAAGGTTCCTGCACCCATGGGCTGGAATGTCTCCCTCCTGATCAGGGTGGAGCTTAATTTTAGCCTGAAGGTGGTAGGTTGGGCTTATGGGATTATGGAGTCGTTAAAAGAAAATGATGATGATCTCTTGAGATGCAACTAGAAATGGATGGGCACACGTCAGTAGGAAGCAGCTCCCAAGGTTCGACTCTCCAGCCTCATGGTCTTAACCTGTCTCCATCCCAGGACATCCTTTGCCGCTTGGAGCACACCACCCTTCGCAAGGTGACCGCCAACACAGCCATCTACTACGACCCCAACCCTCAGAACACCGTGGTGGCCGAGGACCAGGAGTGGGTGAACGTCTACTACGAGATGCCCGACTTCGATGTCACCCGCATCTCCCCTTGGCTGCTGAGGGTGGAGCTGGACCGCAAGCACATGACAGACCGCAAGCTCACCATGGAGCAGATTGCCGAGAAGATCAATGCCGGTGAGACGGGGTGGATGGCCAAGAGTTCGCTCTGCCTCCCTTTGTCCACCGGCAGCCCGTGGACAATCTTCCTTCTCCTTCTGCAGGCTTTGGAGATGACCTCAACTGCATCTTCAACGACGACAATGCCGAGAAGCTGGTGCTGCGCATTCGGATCATGAACAGTGACGAGAATAAGATGCAGGAGGTAAGGAAGGCAGTCCTTTTACCATTAAACCTCTGGGGATTGGAGTAGACGGGAAGTGGGTACGATCACCGGGCTGTTCTTCATCTGAAGGAAGCAGACACCTCCTTGGGGTATCTCAGAGTAGCCTTGGCCAGCTCACACATTTCGGGTGGGTGGGTGGTTATGACTTTCAGGCCAGGTTAGGGCAGATGGTCTTGAGTCAAAGACAGCCCTGGTTCCACCAACCAGTGAGGGTTGAGTGCATGGCAGTGCCAACAATCCTATGTAGTCCGGTACCAGGTTGCCCATACATTGTGTCTTCCGACATGGATGTGCTTTGCTAATCTTCTGCCTGATTGTCCTACGGCGTGGCTGTATAGTCCTTGTTGTCTCTTGAATGGTGTGATGTGATGACCCAGAGTATATAAGAAATACAACAAAACCCAAAACTTAATTAAAATTCCTTCAATGCCTTCAACTTGGCTTCACTCTGTTTAATTGTTCACAGTGGAGGAGTAAACTATAACATTTCAAAGGCAAGAAACACAGTTCATATTCAAAGAGCTGATAACGAAGCCAAAGCTAAAAACAGACCGCATTGATTAAAATTCCTCAACAGGATAGATAATTGCCAAACTCAGGAAGATAAGCAGGGACGGTCCCTAGAACGCCAGCCAAGATAAACCTCCTTTAGGAATAAAACACTAATTGTCTCCAGCATCTGTTAGCGCTCCACACTCTTCTGCAAATCTCCCACCTGCAACCCATGAAGAGGATCGTGCCCCTCTCCTCCCGAGTAGACCACATTTTACCCTGATCCTCTCCTCCCTAGGATGGAGAGGGTATGAGCCTGGGTCCTCCTCTGACTGCTCAGCCAGCCTCTGCCCTTCCCCAGCCTGCACCACCTCCTCTGGAGCCACACTCCCACTCCCAACTGTTGGCTGTTCCTCTTCCTCAGAGTCAGTCTCCATCAATTTGGTCTAGGATGCTCAGTAGAAATTATGATGGAGTCTGCCCATGCATTGTGGGAGTGTCTTCATTGTGTCTTCCAGTTGGTGTTCATGGATGTGCTTTGTTAATCTGCCTTGTCCAACACAGTGGCTATCACAGTCCTTACGGTGCATGCTATAGATTTTATTGTCTCTTTTGAATGGTGTGTAAATGTGGTTTATTTCTGGTTGTCCTAGGGTTTTTGGATTCAATATAGTCTAGGTTGGTTACAGTAGAAATGTGATAATAATTAACCATTCAGGTATCAAGACAACTGGAGACTCGTGAACAATAAATAGGAGCTTTATTATGGAGCTTTTGCAAACGGGAATTCTGCTCATGGGCAGAAGGCATGTTTCCTGCGAAGGCTGGGGTTTATATACAGTTTCAAATATACAGTCTTTGCCCCTTTCCAGGTTCACAATCGATCCAACTGCGTATCTCCCTATACAATACCCGTATTATTGTAGCATACCATCTGTTTCCTTAACCTGTTTACTCGTTTCCATTTCCAGTAATCTCCATCACTGACATGACACTGGACACCATGACTTGCCAAATATAATCTTTGCACAAAACAATGGAGAATTCTCACATATTATTCCAGTAAATCACCTTGGGTTAATTCAGAGGTTTAAAAATGGCACTACCATTCCTTTATATTTTCACAGGTATAATTTTAAATGTCACAATCATCCCCCTGTTCTATTTCTCCAGTTTATACCTGTGAATTTAGCAAGAGTCCATTTAGCAGAATCTGCCCATGTGTTGTGAGAGGTGTCTTCATTGTGTCTTCCAGCTGGTGGTCATGGATGTGCTTTGCTAATCTTCTGCCTGGTTGTCTTGCAGTGTATGGCTGTACAGTCATTACATTGCATGCTGTGGGCTTTATTGTATCTCTTCAATGGTATGTAAACGTGGTTTATCCCTATATGCATCTCCATGAGAGACCTTTCTTCTCTGGTGGCTTAGGAGGAAGAGGTGGTCGACAAGATGGACGATGATGTTTTCCTGCGCTGCATCGAATCCAACATGCTGACAGACATGACCCTTCAAGGCATTGAGCAAATCAGCAAGGCAAGGACGGAGAGGCTGTCCTAACAGCAGCTCCTGAGCAAAGTCCTTATTTTCCCCCCCCCCCATCCCATCAGGGTTGCTGGCCTTGTTAATTTATCCTCCTCTTCCTCCTCCTCCCTCAGGTATATATGCACCTGCCCCAGACCGACAACAAGAAGAAAATAATAATCACGGAAGACGGCGAGTTCAAAGCCCTCCAGGAGTGGATCCTGGAAACCGATGGCGTGAGCCTCATGCGTGTGCTGAGTGAGAAAGACGTGGACCCCGTGCGCACCACCTCCAACGACATTGTGGAGATTTTCACGGTGAGTCCCGAGCGGCGTGGCATTTCCTGGGGGTTGCGATAAAGAAAGGTCCTGGAGAAGAGCGCCAGGTGATTGAAAATCCGCCTTCCCTCGTTAACAGGTGCTGGGAATTGAGGCGGTGAGGAAGGCTCTGGAACGGGAGCTGTACCACGTCATCTCCTTCGACGGCTCCTACGTCAACTACCGCCACTTGGCCCTGCTCTGCGACACCATGACCTGTCGCGGGCACTTGATGGCCATCACACGGCACGGTGTCAACCGCCAGGACACGGGGCCACTCATGAAATGCTCCTTCGAAGAGACGGTAAGTTTTATGTTGGGCGCAAGCGACCAGGCCCACCTGCGTAGAGTTCAAACTGTCTACTTTATTGCTTTATGCCTGCGGTACAAGAATCGTCCCAGAATTGCACCTTCTGCCTGGAAAGACCAGATAAGGCTGTACGGTTGGGGTGTCAAACTTAAGAGTTGGGGGCCGGATCTGGCCCACGGGGTATTTAGATTCAGCCCATGGGGCTGCCCTGGAAACAATAAAGAACCAGCCTGTTGTGCCTTGAAAACTGAGCTTGGGGCAAAGGCTGCACGCATGCCCCCACCCCAAGCTCCATTTTCGCTGGCAGAGGACTAGCAAGACAAAACACTAAAAACTCTTTCCCCTTTTGCATTTGAGCATGCAAGAAGGGACGAGAAAGGGAAAGAGAAAAGATAAAGAAAGATGGGAAGAGAGCAAAGAAGAAATAGAAGGATAGAGGGGAAGGAAGAAGGAAGGAGAATGAAGTGGGAGGAAAAAGGGAAGGAGGGAAGGAGATTATAATGAGAGGGAGGGAGGGTCTGAGCATTTTGTTCTGACCAAGACTTCCTAAGACAATAAGAATCACACGCTGTTCCCAAAAACATTTTGTTTTTATTTCAATGGCTGTGAATTCTATGCATTCACAGCCTGTAATGAGTCCCAAACAGTTTGTGAATGGTCCAAACAGAAGTTCTGCCACATTCCTTCGGGATAAGTCTGATAAGCACCCACCTTTATCTCCCTTGAAATGCTGCCAACGACTAAATGGCCCATTAGCTGTACAAGGCCAAACGGAGCACAAAGCCCACACGGAGCTTCAGAGTTTAAACCGACCATAACGAATGAAAGTTGCTTCCTGCAAAGGCTCCTGTCCCTTTGGTCCCCCTTTATGTCTTATGGGAGGGGCCAATCACCTCCAAGCCTTACTCCCGAGTCGCCCCTTTTGTCTAAACTGTTCTTGCCCTTCCGGCAGCTCTGTGCATGGGTGCACTTAGAACAGACTCCCCCTGTTCCTCTGCCTCGCTGCTGTCAGATTCTGGAGGCTCCAGAGTCACCACATAACTCCTGGTTGGCCCTGGCTCCATCTTTGTGTCGGACGCAGGTCCCTCATCTGAGCCCTCCCCAGACTCCTGGACTGGCCTATGTTCCTCCCCACTGTCAGACTCTACCACCAGCTCCACAGGCCACCAGTGGACCACAACACATTTGGACACCCCAGGTGACCCCTGACATGAGTGACATCGAGCTCCGTCGGGGTCCCATGGCTCAAATCCCACCCACGGGGGGCTCTCCTTGCCCTTCCCCAGGTCGATGTCTTGATGGAGGCGGCCGCCCACGGTGAGAGTGACCCCATGAAAGGGGTCTCGGAAAACATCATGCTGGGGCAGTTGGCCCCCGCGGGCACCGGTTGCTTCGACCTGCTTTTGGACGCGGAGAAATGCAAATTTGGCATGGAGATCCCCACCAACATCACTGGGCTGGGCGTTGGGGGACGTAAGTCTTACTTTGCCTCTCTTGGTGGTGGGGTGTCCAGGGGAAGGGCAGCCATGGGTTTTAAGAGCTGGGAATCTTATCATTTGGGTGGGGTGGGGGAGATTCGAGGTGCCACTTTCAGCTCCCAGAATTCCCTAGCTATACAGGCGGTCCTCTTATCTACAACCAGGATTTCCGTGGTTAAGAGAGTTACCCCCAATTTTGCAATCTTTTTTTTTTTTTGCCACCGTCGTTAAGCAAATGGCCACTGTTAAGTGAATCAAATGGCTTCCATTATGTTGGAAGCTGGCTGGAAAGGTCGCCGGTGGCAAATCCCATGAATCCATGCTGGTTGCCAGGCACCTCAGTTTTGACCATGACCATGCAGCCGTGGGGGGGATGCTGCAGCGGTCATAAATGCGAGGACAGGTCATAAGTCGCTTTTTTTCAGCCCTTTGAATGGTTGCAAGTCGTGCCAGCGGGTGCATCTTTGGCATCCAACTTTAATGCTTTGTTGGAGCTGCTGGTCCTGGTCTTCTCTTTCTTCCCTTACAGCTACTGGCATGTTCTTCGGCTCTGCACCTAGCCCCATGGGTGGGGTGTCCCCTGCCACAACGCCATGGAACCAAGGTGCCACGCCAGCCTATGGCGCCTGGTCTCCAAGTGTGGGTAAGTATCGGGCCTCTTGCCGTTATAGGAATAGATAAGATTAAGATAAATTATGAAGATAAAATTTAAGATCTTAAATCTTACCTTATCTTACCTCATCTTTATCTTAAACTTTAAATCTTAAGGTTTAAGATGAATATTGAAGAGACAAGATTTAAGAGATAAGATTTAAGTGATAGATAAGATTTAAGGGAAGATTTAAGAGAGGAGATTAAAGATAGGCTTAGCTTTATTGTCATTTTTTCCTGTGGGCACAGTGGCACACATTAAAAACGAAATTCTGCTTCCTGATCTCCCAAGTATACACATACATCACACACATATAGATACGCTATATACGTGCATCTATATGCCTACACCCTAACCCAAAAATACATATTAATCACTACATATAAAGATTAATCAGTGGTTTGTTTGGATGGGCTGATTTTCATCCGTCAAAGCAATTAAGGCCACCATCGATGGATCTATAGGCCAGGAGAACAGATCCCAGCACCTTTTTTAAAGAAAAATATTATGCAAATACGCCTCAGAGGATCCCTGGGGCATCACGGAAAAAAAGTTCTCCGATTTCTGTAGGTCCGTTTGGAATAAAAACGAGTTCAGTGAACTTGGCACGTTGATTTGTTCCTCTTTTAAAAAAATCTTGGCTTCCTCATCGGAGAATTCCATTGTGGGTGTTGAAGTTTGAGAGCACTTAATCTAGAGTGCACTTCAAATATGCAGCCCCCTCTACTCCCCCCCCCCCCGGTGCGTGGGCCTTAGGGGGCTTCCTGGCTGCATTATAGGATGCTCAGGGCGAGGGGAGGAGAAGAATGCAGGGAGTTTTCATTACATTTATTTGTAAATTGCTCCCCGGGCAAAAGTGCCCTCTACTCACAGCCCTGCCGGGTGAGGAAGGGGAAGAGAGAAAGAAAAGGAAGAAGGGAAGAGAGAGGGTGGGAGGAAGAAAGAGATGGGAAAGGAGATATGGAAAAAAGAAGGGAGGGAGGAGAGATGGGAAGGGAGGAAGGAAGGAAGGGGAGAGAGGGAGGAAGGAAGGGGAGAGAGAAGAAGAGGGGGAGGGTGAAGAAGGAAGGAAGGAAAAAGATGGGAAGGAGAAGGGAAGGAAGGAGGGAGGGAGGGATAAAAGGAAGGAAGGAGAAATGAGAGGGAAGGGAGGGGCTGGTTTCTTTCAACTGCACCTCTTCCTCCTCTTTGTAGGGAGCGGAATGACCCCCGGGGCTGCCAGTTTCTCACCCAGTGCAGCTTCCGATGCCAGCGGTTACAGCCCCGGGTATTCCCCTGCCTGGTCGCCCACCCCAGGCTCCCCCGGTTCTCCGGGACCTTCCAGCCCTTACATTCCGTCTCCAGGTACGTGGCTATCCCAATCCCACTGCCCCTCCCGATGCCGTCCTCACAGGAAGGAGTCCTGGGTTAACGTCGCTTTCCTTTTGCTTTTCCAGGGGGCGCCATGTCTCCCAGCTACTCCCCAACCTCTCCCGCCTATGAGCCACGCTCGCCCGGGGTATACACCCCGCAAAGCCCCAGCTACAGCCCTACCTCCCCTTCCTACAGCCCCACCTCTCCATCATACTCTCCCACCAGCCCGAATTACAGCCCCACCAGCCCCAGTTACAGTCCCACCTCCCCGAGTTACTCTCCAACATCGCCCAGCTACAGCCCAACATCACCCAGCTACAGCCCAACCAGTCCCAGTTACAGCCCGACGTCGCCTAGTTATTCTCCAACCAGCCCTAGCTACAGCCCAACCAGCCCTAGCTACAGCCCGACATCGCCCAGCTACAGCCCAACCAGTCCCAGCTACAGCCCAACATCACCTAGTTATTCTCCAACCAGCCCTAGCTACAGCCCAACATCGCCCAGCTACAGTCCAACTTCTCCCAGCTACAGCCCGACGTCTCCTAGCTACAGCCCTACCAGCCCTAATTACAGCCCGACCTCTCCAAACTACACCCCGACTTCTCCCAGCTACAGCCCGACGTCTCCCAGCTACAGCCCGACGTCTCCAAACTACACCCCGACGTCTCCAAACTACAGCCCAACTTCTCCCAGTTACTCCCCGACCAGCCCTTCCTACAGCCCCACCTCGCCCAGCTACTCCCCATCCAGCCCCCGCTATACCCCGCAGTCCCCGACCTACACTCCCTCATCGCCCAGCTACAGCCCCAGCTCGCCCAGTTACAGTCCGACCAGCCCCAAGTACACCCCGACCAGCCCGTCCTACAGCCCCAGCTCTCCGGAATACACCCCGACCAGCCCCAAGTACAGCCCGACCAGCCCCAAGTACAGCCCGACTTCGCCCACCTACAGCCCGACCACACCGAAATACAGCCCAACCAGCCCCACCTACTCGCCCACGTCGCCGGTCTACACCCCCACCTCCCCCAAGTACAGCCCAACCTCGCCCACCTACTCGCCAACCTCTCCCAAGTACAGCCCAACCTCGCCCACCTACTCGCCCACCTCCCCCAAAGGCTCCACCTACTCCCCAACCTCTCCCGGCTACAGCCCCACGTCGCCCACCTACAGCCTCACCAGCCCGGCCATCAGTCCGGACGACAGCGACGAAGAGAACTGAAGGGGCTCCTGTCCGGCTGGAGAGGAGTTGCAGCGCAACGGCAGGGTGACGGTGATTTGTTGACGAGTCTGGGAGGGGCAGGTGGCGGGCAGACGTTCAAGAGTCCTGGGTGGAGTGGGAGCCGGCTGACCTGCCCAGTTGCCAAAGGAAAACCAAGATTTTTTAAAATAGAGGTGAACATGGGGGGTGGGGGGGAAGAGGAAGAACAATCGGCAGTCTTACTTTGGAGAAGGTCTCGATTCTTCCTTCTGATTGTTCTTTTCCGACCGTTTCCACCTTTCAGGAAAAAAACAACAACTATCCAACCTTGTAAAACGTTTGCGTAGATTTCCTAATAAACCTGCCAAATCCGTATCTGTTTGCGGGTGGGTGCCTGTTACCCCGATTTCTGCTGCGCCCACCCCCCCATGGACTGTACCTCCCTATAGTAGGTTTCTCTGTTGTATTCGGTTGGGATGATTAATTTATGTTGGAAAACTAGGAGGTTTCTTGACTGGGATTGGGGTAGGGGTGGGGCGTCCGAGCATCCCGAAACTCTCACGGCTGACCTTATTTTTAACTCTGATCTTTTTAAGGGGGAGGAGCAGGGGGAGTAAGCCTGGTTTTAACTGAGTTTTCTTTTTTGAATCCTGCATAGCATGTTTAAAAAAAAAAAAAAATCCAGATTTTTATTCTTACTGGTTCTGCTTCTTTCCCACTAGCGGGTGGGTTGGGATCTGGGGGCAGTCAGAGTATGCGGGGGGGGGGGGAGAGCAGGGGCCAGAGAGGCTTTGTTGCAGCCCCAGGACAATAGTCTCACCTCCCCCCAGCAACGGAGGGAGGAAGGAAGCGAAACAATGCCTGTCAGAGCAACATTTGTTTTTGTTAAGCATTTTTTGAGATTCTCGCTTTTGCTTTTTTTTTTTTTTTTCCCTCTGCAAAATTGGTAACTTTCTGGACAAAAAAAAAAAAAAGAAAAGAAAAAATAAATAAATAAAAAAATTTTAACTAACAGTTGACTTTGCGAAGTTTGAAATTGTGCAAATGGGGGGGGGGTAGGGAGGGTGGGCTTCTCTTTCAGAATGCAAGAGACGGCTTGCTTACCGTCTGTTCGAAATTACGACCGACTTCAAAGAAGGGGGCTTAACAACCCAGACCTGAAGTTCAGACTTTTTGGTGTGGTCATGTGACACACACACACACACCTTTTGCCTTCAGGCATTGGGCAAGGGTTGCATTTACTGTTTGCAGTGTCTTGCTGACCACATTTTACAACCGTTTTGCCCTAAAAGTAGCAAAACCTCCATTTTCCAGTAAAACTGCATCCACAGTGAACCGCTGGTTCACTTAATGACCACGGCGTTTGGTTAACCACCTCAAAAGAATGGGAGGGGGGAAAACCAGGTTGGTCCCAGTATGATTGGCCTGTTTTACAATTGTAATGGGCTGAGTCCAATACAGTCAGAACTGGTGGACACCTGTAAACTCATTGCAAGCTTTCACGAAGTCTGGGGATCTCAGGATTGCAAGAGTTGGGGGAGGGGGACAAGAATTCCCCAGGGTGGGTCCTTGTGTTACAGGTTGTGTTGTCCTGGGGCGGGGGGGGGGCACAGTATCCATACTTGTCAGGAAATTTGTGAAAACTGGCTAGGGAATTCTGGGAATTGAAGTCCAGACATCTTTGCTTTAAGATGATTTAATGAGCCCAGTGAGCTTACAGCCTCAATATTACGACGCTGGAAATGACCCGAGGAAGTGAAACTGACCACAAAGGGGGCAAAAACAATGAAAACTGAACAGAAAGGGAAATGAAAACGGCACCCACGGCAACTTTTAAGATGGAGTAGGACTTGACTTCAACTCACAGAATTCCTGTGCTGGCCATGAGTCATAAAATGGCCACCATTCCCCATGCTGGCTCAAAGAATTGTGGGAGTTGAAGTCCAGGAGCCATAAAGACCATGGTTTCCCACCTGCTTTATGACTCCTGGACTTCAACTCCCACAATTCCTTGAGCCAGTATGGGGAATGGTGGCCATTTTATGACTCATGGCCAACACAGGAATTCTGTGAGTTGAAGTCAAGTCCTACTCCATCTTAAAAGTTGCCTTGGGTGCAGTTTTCATTTCCCTTTCTGTTCAGTTTTCATTGTTTTTGCACCCTTTGTGGTCAGTTTCACTTCCTCGGATCATTCCCAGCGTCATAACATTAAGGCTGTAAGCCCACTGGGCTCATTAAGTCATCTGGCTGTCCTGGGTGCAAATCAGGCTGCCTCGAACAACAGCATTGGAAAATTTATTAAGTAGGATGGTCATTAAGTGAGGCATTACATGGCCTGATTTTACAACCTGTTTTGCCACAGTTGTTAAGCGAGGCATCATGCAACTGCCACCTCCGTTGACTGTGCTCATCAAGAACTGTCTGGGTTGCAATTAGTGACCATGTAATCCCAGGATAATGCAACCATCATCCTTAACTTTTGGTTGCTAGGCACCCAAATTCAACCACAGGAAAGCTACGATGGTCATAAGCGCGAGGACCTGTCCTAACTCACATTTTCCAGTGTCATTGTAACTGTTGCTGAGCAAATAGCGGTACCTTTAAGGACTTCCTGTATTTTTAAGGTTTGCTGTGCCCCAACATGCAAAGAAAAAGGAAGTCCCACCCTAACCCCGCCCCTTCCCCCAGCATGCTCACTGGGGGATTCTGGGAGTTGAAGTCCACCCATCTTCAAGTTGTTGGAAACCGGTACAGGAGATGTTTTGGTCTGTGCAATGCAAACCGAATGGTTTGTCTACCATAACAGTGAAGCAACTTTTACAAGGGCTTAGATCAAACTTCCAGAGGCAGGAGCAGTTTATCCCACCCCACTCCAAGGTACAGGTAGTCCTCGACATGACCACAATTGAGTCCAACATTTCTGCTACTAAGCAAGACCTTTACTGAAGCGAATTTGTTCACTTTTGCCTTATTTTACGACCTCTCATGCCACCGTGGTAAGCAAACCAACTGCACTTTGGTTCAGCTAGCGACGGGAGTTGTTAAGCGAATCTTGGCTTCCTCCCTGACTTTTCTCATCAGAAGGTCACTGCGACCGTCGTAATTATGAACCCATTGCCAAGTGCCCAAATTTTGATCTTGTGACTGATGTAGATGCTACAAGAAATTCCTTGTGTGTCTAATCACACGTCCAATAAAGAATTCATTCATTCATTCCTATAACGGTCACGTAAGTGTGAAAAAGGATCATCAGTCTCACTGTAACGGTACCGTTGTAATTTTGAACGGTCATTAAAATGATTAACGTGAGGAAGATAGATATTTCTCTCTCTGGGCACATTGAGAATATATCTGCTGAACAAAAAACTCCACACTTGTGATAGGAACGGCATCCGGCCAGTAAAAACACACTGCTAGCTCCATTCAGTTGCCCAGACTGCACCCCACAATGATTACAGGGTCATTAAAAAGGAGATGATGATGATTCATTATTATTATTTTTGCACCTTTCCATGGTGGGATTCTTCCCATTTCCCTCTTCAGCAAAATCCTGCACCACAACCGCGAGGTCCTACAGAAACAAAAAAATATATAGATATCCTTCTTCCAAAGAAGGCTGCACACTTTCGCCCCAAACTCTTGCACACCCTGCATAGCTGGCTCTGCAGCCAAGAAATAATTAGAATTATTTCCATTCTCATTCCACTTTCATGGCTTGCTGAACGTGGTTTCCTGGAAAACATGTTTGTTTTTTTTCTTGCTTGCTTGAATTCAACAGGCCAGCAGGGGGCGTCTCTTTCGCTGCCGGGGGAGAATGGAGCATCTTATGAATTGGGGTGGGGGAGGGGGGCAAAAAACGCCCCTTGCATAGAAATATTGTGCAAAGAAAAATGAATTGCCAAAAAGAAAACGAAACTGCGTTGGCCGGGAATCGAACCCGGGTCAACTGCTTGGAAGGCAGCTATGCTCACCACTATACCACCAACGCCGGTTGGAAAAATATGATACCAAAAGATCTACATAACAGGCAATTTTGCACGCTTCGATTCATGTAATTCAAAAAAAGTGAGGGTAGGGGGGAGGATTTATTGACCCGTGGAGACCGCGACACGATCCTTTCCCCCCTTTCGTGTCCGGAGAAGCGTCGTCCGGCCCAACAAAAGCCACGGGGAAAGAAAACCATTCTTGGCAGCGGTGGGATTCGAACCCACGCCCCCGGAGGGACTGGAGCCTAAATCCAGCGCCTTAGACCGCTCGGCCACGCTACCTCCGATGGGGGCCAGCGGGAAGCGAGGCACAGACATTTTTAAGGCTGGGTATAGGTTGGGGAGGGGGAGGGAGGAAAATACAGGTAGGGAAGGGGAAAAGGAAGTTGGGAGACACCCCCCCCCCCATGGGCCTGGGTCTCCTTCCAGACGTGCTGCAGGGGGAGAGGGTTCAATGGGCGGGGCTCAGCCCTCCAATTAAGGGGGTCGAGGTTGGCCCCCTAAGCATGGGGGTGGGGCGAGGGGAGGCGATTACAAGTGGGGAGGGGGCGAGGACCCTTCTCCCCAGCTGAGTACCTCACCAGTTCCCTCCGGGTTTCCCGGAGTGCAGCCTGCATGCCGGCTGGGAACGATGGGGCTTGGAGTTCACCCGTCCGGGATGCAGCCAGGCAAAGGGTGGGGGAACAGCCCCTTTGGAGACCCCCCTTCCCAGCCCCCTCCCGATCCCGGGGATCTCTGCCCAGGACCGGAGCCTTGAAGCCTACAGCTGATCCAGTCATACGGGCCGGGAATGATGGGACCTAGAGTCCCAGTTCCTGAAAAATCCGGCAGGGAAAGTGGGTACAGCTCCAAGCCCGGAATCTGAGGATCTCAGTCCAGCGTTGGAGTTTTCCCCGAGAAGCAACTTGGGTGGCTGCTGGGGTGGATGGGGCTTGGAGTCCCAACTCCTCCAAGAAGCCCCAGGGCAAATATGGGCAAATTCCAACTCTCCGGGGCCAGCAGTGCTCAGCCAAAGAGGCTGAAAGAGCCCCGGAAACAGGCAGGGCAGGGAGAAGGTACACTGCGTTTCTCCAGGGAGGCTCTGCGGGTGGGTTTTCTCTCTCGCCATCCGAAGTCCCTGGCGCTGGCTGCGTTCGGCTTTGGCCTCTCCCCGGCCCCGTAATTTCCCCGAGCTGGAGCCTTAGAGGCCGGGGGTGATGGGGGCTGGAGTCCAATCCCTCCGGCAAAGCCTTTGTCCGGACATGGGTGCCCGGTCGGAGAGGGAGGGCGGAGTAAGAAGCGGCACCGCGATGCAGAGATTTAGCTGGCACGTAGATAGACTGCAAGGTAGACTTCGCTTATGCGGGGAGGCTCTGCGGAGGGCTTCCTCTCGCGGCCGGGAATCCCTGGCTGCGGCTGCCTTCGGTCTGCCTCTCCCCCACCCACCCACCCCCATGGTTTCCCCCAAGCTGGAGCTTTGATGCGGGCTGGGGATGATGGGGTCTGCAGTCCGACTCCACTGCATGGCCTGCGGGACGGGGCAGGAGGAAGCGTCCGACCTCCGGGGACGGGCAGTGCCTGGCTGGCTGGAAAGTAGCCTGCCAAGGTAGACTGTTCCCGTCCGGGGAGGCTCTGCTGCTCGCTGGCTCTAACCTCGTCCCACAGTTTCCCCCACACTATTGCGGGCTGGGGATGATGGGACCTGGAGTTCCACCCCAATCTGGAAGCCTTCGGACACCGGCCGTGCCTAAGCGTCAGGAAAACGACCCCAAAATTTTGGCCAAAGATAAACTGTTCCCGTCCGGGGAGGCTCTGCTGCTCGTTGGCTCTAACCTCGTCCCACAGTTTCCCCACACTGTTGTGGGCTGGGGATGATGGGACCTGGAGTTGTCTTCGGATATATGCCGTGCCCCAAGCGAATGCCCGGCCAGCGGCAGGAATCGACCCCAAAACTTTGGCCAAGGTAGACTGCTCCCGTCCGGGGAGGCTCTCTGCTGCTCGACCCGGCTCTTTCTCCGCCCAGCCCCTCCGGCGGGCGTTGCCTTGCCTGCCCCGCAGTTCCCGGGCTGCACCTCTTCGAGGCACCGGGCGCTGCTGTTGCTGCTGCTGCTGCTGGCGGCCGGCCGAGCTCGGCTTCCCTTCGGCGGCCTCGCTTCCTCCTCCTCCTCCTCCGGCCCCTCCGGCCACCCCTCCGGCCGCCGCCGCCTCCTCCTCCTCCATCTCCGGCCGGCTGCAGAGCGACTCGGGTTCCGGGCCGGCCATGGGCAGGCGCCGCCGGGCACGGGACGCGCCCGGCCGGCTGGTGCTGCTGGCTCTGGCGTTGGCCTCCTTCTCCGCGCTGCTCCTCGCCTCGCTCAGCCTCTGGCTGGCCGCCTGGCCCCGCCACACCGCCCGCCCGGAGACCCCCGAGCACGCCGCCGGTGCCCTGCCGCAGGTGAGGGGGCGGGCCGGGGCGCCTGAGGAAGGGTCTCTTCTTACCCGCCCCCCCGGCTGGGGGGTCCAAGACGGGAGACCCCCACTCTTATCCCCTTCACCTGCCCCCCAAAAGCGATGGGGAAGGGTTCTTGGCCGCGGGGAAAGGGTCTCTTCTTGTCCCCAGGTAGGATGCGGGACCACCCCCTCACCCCGCTCATCTGGGGGGGGGAGGTTGAAGCCAAAAGGGGCTCGGGGCTGAGCGGGGTTATTCTTTGCCCCCTTTCCCTGGTGGATGGGACAGGACACGACCCCCCCCCAATCCCAGTCATCTGTTCCAGGGAGGGGGCTCCGCCACTGGGGAGAATATCCCTTCATTCACCCTCCCCCAGCAGGCCTAATTCCTCTAGGGGGGCAAGCAGGACCCTTCCTCACTCTCATGCCCTCACCTGCACTGTGGGAGGTCAAAACTTTTTACCCTCCCCCCCAATGAGTGGGTGGAATGTGAGACCCCCATTCCCATTCTACTCAGGTGTATCAAGGGGAGGGGGGTAATCAAAGGGGTTTGGCAGCCAGGGAGATGGGTGCCTCCTTGGTGAGTGGGGGGGGGCAGTAGGGCCGGCCCCTTTAGCCCCCCCCATCTGGGCCACAGGGCCCACTCCTCCCCCCCACCGGCTGGTCTAGCTCACCTGCTTGGCGTGTGAATGCTGAAGTTCCTTAAACT
>JAUCBL010000035.1:366851-403617 GCA_033807585.1 Hydrophis major
TCTGTCTCTCTCTGTCCCTCTCCCTCTTTCTGTCTCTCTCTGTGTCTTTATGTCTCTCTCTGTGTGTCTCTGTCTCTCTTTCTGTGTCTTTTTCTCTCTCTCTGTCTCCCTCTTTCTGTCTCTCTCTCTCTCTCCCTCTCTCTCTCTCTCTGTCTTTATGTCTCTCTCTCTGTCTCTGTGTCTCTCTCTCTCTCTGTCTGTCTCTCTCTGTCCCTCACTCTCTTTCTGTCTCTCTCTCTGTCTTTATGTCTTTCTGTCTCTCTCTGTGTCTCTGTCTCTCTTTCTCTCTCTGTCTCTCTCTCTGTCTCTCTCTCTCTCTGTCCCTCTCTCTCTTTCTGTCTCTCTCTCTGTCTTTCTGTCTCTCTCTGTGTCTCTGTCTCTGTCTCTCTTTTTGTCTCTCTCTTGTCTCTCTTTCTCTCTCTGTCTCTCTTTCTGTCTCTGTCTCTCTTTCTGTCTCTGTCTCTCTCTCTGTCTCTCTCTCTCTCTGTCCCTCTCTCTTTTTCTGTCTCTGTCTTTATGTCTCTCTCTGTGTCTCTGTCTCTGTCTCTCTTTCTGTCTCTCTCTCTCTCTGTCCCTGTATCTTTCTCTCTCTCTGTCTCCCTCTTTCTCTCTCTCTCTCTGTCTCCCTATCTCTCTCTTTCTCTCTCTCTCTGTCTTTATGTCTTTATGTCTCTCTCTCTGTCCCTGAGTCACTCTCTCTTTTTGTCTCTCTCTGTCCCTCTCCCTCTTTCTGTCTCTCTCTGTGTCTTTATGTCTCTCTGTGTGTGTCTCTGTCTCTCTTTCTGTCTCTTTCTCTCTATGTCTCTCTCTCTGTCTCTCTTTCTGTCTCTGTCTCTCTTTCTCTCTCTGTCTCTCTCTCTGTCTTTATGTCTTTCTGTCTCTCTCTGTGTCTCTGTCTCTCTTTCTCTCTCTGTCTCTCTTTCTGTCTCTGTCTCTCTTTCTCTCTCTCTCTCTCTCTCTGTCTTTATGTCTTTCTGTGTGTCTCTGTCTCTCTTTCTCTCTCTGTCTCTCTTTCTGTCTCTGTCTCTCTTTCTCTCTCTCTCTCTCTCTCTGTCTTTATGTCTTTCTGTCTCTCTCTGTGTCTCTGTCTCTCTTTCTCTCTCTGTCTCTCTCTCTCCGTCCCTGTGTTTTTCTCTCTCTGTGTCTCTCTCTGCCTGCCCCACCTCACAAGGTTGTTGTTCTGGGTTAATAAGAGGAGGAACATGTTTTTCCCTCCCTCCTTGGCTGGTTTATAAAATTGAAAGGCACAATACAAACCGATCAATAACAATAAAAATAAAATAAATAAAATTGTCTATTTTTTATAGTTATTGATTGGTGAAAAGAGAACCACGGAGCATGTGCATGGGGCTTTGGGAGCTTCACCCTCTATTTCCCCCAGGTCAAATTTTGTAGCCTACTTTTTGTTTGCAATTACTTTTCTTCTTCAAACTCTTGCTCACGTAAACTCTTATTATTTTTCTCTTGCTACTACCGGCTTGGGGGGAAAATACACACACACACACACAGAGAGAGAGAGAGAGAGAGAGAATGAGAGATAAATATTTTGGATTGCAGAAAAACATTCTTATTTTTATTCCTTATTTTGGTTTGAACTCCTTTTGCCGGAGCTCAGAAAGAGGGGATTAAAGGAAAGTTGGGTACGATTTCAGGCCCACCCCACCCCACGCACCCCCCAAACAGGTGTGTCCAGATGTTGGAGACCTCCAGCCCCACATATGGGGACAATGTGCCTCCCAACCCCGTAAGCGCCACTTGCATTCGGAAAAAGGCTATATATATATATATGTATATATATATATTGGGGAGGTCTGTTCCGCTGCTGGGGCTAAACATAGATGAGTTTGGCTTCCCTCCCAGATGCAATTTTTTAAAAAAATTTTTTTAGAAACCTCGCCACCAGCTGAGCACAAAACAATCAGCAAATTCCCTTTTTATTTAAAAAAAAAAGTTTGTTTTTTTTTTGCAAGGCACACAAACAGCTGGGGAGTTGGGACATCTGTTTTGCTATGTTGCCATAGCAACCTCTGCTCGGGCCTGGAGCCTTCAACCCGTCTTGTACATTTCAAATACATTTTCCCATGGATAGAAATAGAAAATAGAATAGAAAATTAGAATAAAACAGAACAGGACACAACACAACACAACAGAAGAATAGAATAGAGTAGAATAGAATAGAATAGAACACAACACAACACAACAGAAGAGTAGAAGAGAAGAGAAGAGAAGAGAACACAACACAACACAACACAACACAACAGAAGAATGGAATAGAATAGAATAGAATAGAACACAACACAACAGAAGAGTGGAATAGAATAGAACACAACACAATAGAAGAGAACAGAACACAACATAACAGTAGAGTAGAATAGAATAGAATAGAATATACAACACAACACAACAGAAGAGAACAGAACAACAGAACACAACACAACACAACAGGAGTAGAATAGAATAGAATAGAACAACACAACACAACACAACAGAAGAGAACAGAACAGAACAGAACAGAACAGAATAACAATGTTGGAAGGGACTTTGAAGGTCTTCTAGTCTAGCCTCTTGCTCAAGCAGGAGAACCTATACCACACTCCTCTCCAGGTGTAAGCCCTGATTGACGGCTATACCACACTGGTTGGGGGAGAAATACACACACACACACACACACACAGAGTTTGGCTATACCAAACTGGTTAAGAAACACAGGCAGTCCTCGACTTACGACAATTCATTTAGTGACTGTTCAAAATTACAATGGCACTGAAAAAAAAGTTTTTTCACACTTAACGACCTTAGTAGCAGCATCCCCGTGGTCACCGGATCAAAATTCAGATGTGTAGAAACGGACTCATATTTACGACCACTGCAATGTCCCCTTTTGCGACCTTTGGATGAGCAAGGTCAATGGGGAAGCCCGATGTCACTTAATGACCGTGCTGCCCACTTAACAACCACAGGGATTTGCTAAATGCCGGGGTTACTAACTCAAGGGCTGCAGTGATTCACTGAACAACGGTGGCAAGAAAGGTCGTAAAATGGGGCAAAAGTGTACTTAACAACCATCTCGCTTAGGATGGAAACGGACTCAGTTGTGGTTGTAATTAGAGAACAGAGTCTTGCAAGGATCCAGGTGGGGTCAAAATGTGAATTTTCAGCCACTAGCCAACGTGACAGCTTGAAGGACTTGTGGACTTCAACTCCCAGAATTCCTCCTCCAGTCATGTCAGCTCAGGAATTCTGGGAGTTGAAGTCCACAAATCTTAAACTTGCCAAGTTTGAACAAAAAATGGTTTTTTTTCCCTCCCAATCTGGGCAACTTTCAAGACCTGTGGACTTTAACTCCCAGCATTCCCCAGCCAGCATGAAGAAACGTGGTTGGACCATTTTTTCCCCCCATTTTAGCCAATGGCTGGCTGAGGAATTCTGGGGGTTGAAGTCCACAATTCTTTAAAGTGGCAGAACATATATACATATACACATACACACATAAACACACACACACACACACACACACACACTGCACAAGTGGGAGATGAACGAAATCCACACATTTGGAGGCTCTCAAGGTTGTGTTAGATGCACAATTTTCATCCATCTCAGAAACCATCCTGGTTTTCCTGGATACTTCACATAGTCCTCGCTTTACGGCGACTTGCTTAGTGACTATTCAAAAGTTACGACGGACCTCCCTTGAAGGCGGTGGGGAAATCACCCAGTTCCCAAAGCTGCCTCTTCACCCGCTCATGGAATCACATGCTGTACACTTGACAATTGTTCCACATTTACGTCCATTTGCATGTAACTGCGTTTGTGACGGTTTTCGGCAAAATCAACATCCCCCCTCCCCAATTTCTGGGCAAAACTGGCCGCTAAGCAAACCATGGATTCCCTGAACGACCACCGTCAAAGAAAGAAAGAAAGAAAAAGTTGTCAAATCAGGTTGGTTGCAAGGATAACTCAATTTACGACTGTGATAGGCAAGAAGGCATTCTTGTCGTAACTAGAGGACAACTTTAAAAAAAAAAATACCCAGGTGTGTTTGGTTCGATCCTGGTTCTTTAGCCAAAACCTTCACACGAAAAGGTTGGGTTTCGTGTTCACATAATGCCTCTTCTTTCTTCGGAAAGGGCGAAGGTGGCAGGGGAGGATGGTTTGTGTAGTCCGGGGACTTGATTTGGGCTTTTCTTTCTGGTCCTCAGAACCTGCTGACAGAGGAACTGGATCCGGTAAGCAAAAATTTTCTTTGGTTAGCCATGCACAAAAATGGAAACTTTGCATGACGGGTGGTCTTCAACTTATGACCGTTTTGTTTAGCGACCGTTTAAAGCGACAGCGGCCCTGAAAAAAAGTGACTTTTTGGGCCTCTTATTTCAGACTTACGACCTTTACAACATCCCCCCCTCCCCATGATCACATGATGAAAATTCAGACACTTGGCAGTCGGCTCACAGTTACGACGATTGCAGTGTCTCATCTTAATGACGGTTCATATAGCCTGGTGGGGAGTGTCAAGTGATCCCCTTTTTGCGGCCTTCGGGCCAGGGGGGCAGTTGGATTCGTTTAACGGCCGCGTGACTCACTTAACCACCGCCGTGATTCGCTTCATGACAGCGGCATGAGGCAGTTGTAAAACAGAGCAAAATTAACTGAACAAATGTTTCACTTCATGACAAGTATTTTGGACTCAAAATTTATGACAGGGTCCCCTTTTACGACTTTTTGACCGACAAAGTGAATGGGGGAAGCTGGATTCAGTTAACGGCCATGGGACTCATTTAACAACCGCAGTAACTTTATCTCATGACGGCGGCAAGAAAAGTCGTAAAACGGGACAAAACTCCACTAATGTCTCACTAAGCAGCATGTCCTAAAAGGGGTGGGGGCAAACTCACTTAGCAATGGAAACATTGCTCTCGATTGTGGTCATAAGGTAAAGACTGTCTGTATCACACCAAAAGGAAAAAATGCTTTTTGTGGTTTCGTCGTCATTGCTCCAAGATTGCCAAAAAGCTTTTGCAGAACCACACAGGTTTAAAACTCTGGGTTGCCCTTTATCAGAAATGATGCTTGGGTGGGGGGGTTGGACTAGATGACCTACAAGGTCCCTTCCAACTCTGTTTAATCTAATCTAATCCTAATTTAATCTAATCATCTAATCTAATTAGTCATCCCCCGCCTATCCCAAAATTAGGGGGGGGGAAATTATAAAGCCCACCCTTGGGGAAATAAGCCGGCCTTAACCCTGGTCTTGAACAAGCCAGGATGAAACCAGCATGGGGAGATAAAATATTCAAAGGGCCTTCTATCCATCTAAGCTAAGGCTACCATTTATTGCCACCAAACAATAAAATACAAATTAATTCATAAATTATTTTTATTGAATACTTTTTATTATTATTAGTTTAATAAAAATAAATTAATAAACAAATGAATAAATGAATAAGAGTAATGATTTTTTCCTAGAGTGGTGCGGTAGTCTAGAGGCGGAGCTCTTGCTTCACAATCAGAAGGCTGTGAATTTGATCCTAGGGAGAGGCAGCTGTTTCTCTCTCTGGGCACAATGAGAATATATCTGCCGAACAAAACTCCGTACTGGCGACAGGAAGGGCATCTGGCCAGTAAAACACCCAAAGCTCCATTCAGTTGCCCAGACTCCGCCCTGCAAGGGATTACAGAGTAATTAAAAGAAGATGATGAATAAGAGTTTCCTCGTTTTGCCCTCCCACCACCTCGCAAGCTATTGGTATTCTTGGGATAGACTGTCCCTTTGCATGGAGGTTCCATTATTTCTAGCATGAGTAAATGGCGCCCTTGTTTTCCTAAATCTGTAAAATCTCGTTCAGAAGGTCTCTTAGACTAAATTTATTTTTTATTTTATTTTTGGGGGAGGGGGAGGGGGAGGGGGAGAGAAGACCTTAAATTTCCGTACATGATTTTAAGAGATTTAAGCAGGAAATGTTCAACCATTTTCGTTGTAGTTATGGTTTTCCTTGTGGGAAAGGAGGACAAATTGAGGGGGAATTAAGCGGGCCCGAGGAAGGATCAGCCAATTCCTTTCTGGGTTGTATGGGCTGGCAAAGCTATTTGTCTTCTATAGAACAGAAACGGAATGGGTAGTATAGGGCAGGAAACCCTATACTACACCATTCCAAGGATTGTCCAATGTCCTCTTAAGAAGCTCCAAAGTCGGAGCACCATGGGGCGAAACTTTTCCTTGGAACAACGTGGCTTGGCTTGCTGCTTTGAGACTTTCGTGGAGTGCGTCCCGTCTTTTGGTGACCAACGGGCTTTGTAGTGGCTGCAAAGGTGCTTTTGCCAAAATGTGGGGTCGGGATAGGCTAAAACTTGTGCACTTCTCCCCCAAATTTTGCCAATTTTTGCCCAAACTTTAGGTCATCTGCAGTTACCTCTCTTGTCCTCTAGGTGGTGCTCTCCTCCAGCTGGGACAACCAAGGCAAGTTCCTGCACCATTTTGCCCAGGAGGGGGCGCTGCGGCATCGAAGGCAAGGTGAGTGGCTCCTTCTTAAGGCGGGACAGAACAGTAGTCCTCGACTTAACGACCATTATTCGTTTAGCAACTGTGCAACATTAGGCAAAATGGAACTTACGGCTGGTCTTTGCACTTATGACCGTTGCAGTGTCATGGGATCGCCCGTTGTGGCCTTTCCAGCTGGCTTCCAACAAGTAGAAACAATTGGGGAGCCGGATTCACTTAACAACCATGCAATTCACTTAACAACGGAAGTGATTTGCATAACAACCGTGGCCAAAGTTGCAAAACTGAGCATGATTCGCTTCACGCCTGTTTTGCTTAGCGATGAAACTTGTCCCCCATTGTGGTCGTAAGTCAAGGATGACCTCCATAAATCAGTAATGGGGGGGAGGGAGACGGAGAACAATTACTTTCTCTCGGTCCTCAACTTAATGACTACAGTTGAGCCCAAAATCTCCATGGCTAAAGCAAGACCTTTGTCAAAAGATGTTTTGTCTCGTTTTACAGCCACCGCTGTTATTATCCAAGGCTCTTATTATAACTTTCTTCTCCAAAAACTTATCACCTTTTCCTCACCAGACTCCAGCTGTTGATAGAGCACCTGCAATATTACTCTCCCATGCTCTTCCCTCTATCTTATCAAATAGCAACGTCCTTGGAAAAGAGTCTCAGTTTTCTTTCTCAGCTTTGTCTGGTCACAGGGAAATAGAATATTTTCAAGCCTCTAGTTGGCTGTGTTACAAAGTTTCTTTGCTCTCACTTTCCCCCTCCTTTTCCGAGCAGGATATAATAAGAATTAATTAAAAAAATAAAAATATATATTTTTAAAAATGAAATAACTAAAGGGAGCCTCTAGCCTAAAATATTACAAAGTCAAAAAGGAGACAAAAAAATAAATAGATATGAATGAAAAAACCAGTCCATTTTCAAAATACAAGATCGTATATAAAAAATCCAGCAATGAGAAAGAAAAAAAACCCATTACTTTGACATTCCTGTTTAAAATCGCTGCTTAATCACTTCTGTCAAAACTTTTACAGATTCTTCCTTTTCCTTAGGGTGTCCTTTCAGATCTTAGAATAAAGAAAAAGTTCTCACCAAACCGGCACACTCTCTCTTTCCGTTCTCTTCCGTTTCGGAGCTGTCCCAACTTCAGCAGCTTTAATGGCTGCCTCTTTGCCGCTGGCAAGAAGAGCTTCTCCTGGATCTACCAGGGACTTTGCGGTGTCCCTGGGATCGACATGATGCGCTCTTCACTTTTACCGTCTCTTCGGGACGGTTTTGGTCCTAATGGACCATCCAGGAGCAAAGATATCGGCAGCGATCTCAGACCTCCGAGATCGCATGCCGTATCGTCGCAACGCCAGCTCCGCCCCTACAGCCACCGTTGTTAAGCGAATCATGAAGGTTGTGAACTGAATCTGCCTTCCCCTTGGATTTGGCTCATCGGTGGTTATCCCCCCCCATCATAAATACAACTCAGTGGGTGCCTGTCATATATACAAGTTAGTGGCCAAGTGTCCGAATTTTGATCGCATGACCATTGGGGAGGCCCCAACTGTGAAAAAGAGTCACGTCAATTTTTTTTGAGTGCCGTGCTAATTTAGAACGGTCAATAAATGAGCCGTTGTAAGCCTGGATTCTGAGGGGCAGGAAAATGGACCGTGGCCGCTGTTGTCTTATTTTCTGAGGACTCCCACCCACCCAAATAACACCTCCCCCTTTTTTCCCCCTTCAGCTGAGAAAGGGAAGCGATTGCGGCCATGCAGGACAGGAACCATCTCCGCAGCTCATTATGAAGGTGAGGGAGGTCTCCCCTGGTCCTCAGCCCCACCCCCCACCCCCACCCCAGAGGAGAGATGCCAGAGTCTTTGGGGGGGGGAAACGGAGGGAGGGGGCTTCCGAGTATTTGGAGCCTCCACACTGGACATCCATCCGTCAAACTGATTCATTCTTTCCTTCCTTCCTTCCTTCCTTCCTTCCTTCCTTCCTTCCTTCCTTCCTTCCTTCTTTCTTTCTTTCTTTCTTTCTTTCTCTCTCTCTCTCTCTCTCTCTCTTTCTTTCTTTCTTTCTTTCCTTCCTTCCTTCCTTCCTTCCTTTTTCTTTCTTTCTTTCTTTCTTTCTTTCTTTCTTTCTTTCTTTCTTTCTTTCTTTCTTTCTTTCTTTCTTTCTTTCTTTCTTTCCTTCCTTCCTTCTTTTTTCTTCCTTCCTTCCTTCCTTCCTTTCCTTCCTTTCCTTTCTTTTGTTTCTCTCTCTCTCTCTCCCTCTCCCTCCCTCTCTCTCTTTCTCCATCCCCTTCTTTCTTTCTCTCCTTCTCATCTCTCCCCTATTCTTCCCTTCTTCCTTTCTTTTCTTTTCTTCCTCCCCCCTTCCTATCTCTTTCCTCCCTCCCTCCTCTCCTTCCTTCATCGCTTTTCCTTCCTTCTTTCTTCTTCTTTTCCTCCCTTCTTTCCTCTTCCCTTCCTTTCTCCCCCTTCCTGTCACCTTCCTTCCTCCTCTCCTTCCTTTCTTCCTCCCTCCCAACCTCCTCTCCTTCCTCCCTCCCATCCTCACTTTTCCTTCCTTCTTTCCTCCTCCCTTTCTTCCTCCCTTCCTTTGCTCCCTCCCTCCCTCCCATGCTCGCTTGCCCTTCCTTCCTTCCTTCCTTCCTTCCTTCCTTCCTTCCTTCCTTCCTTCCTTCCTTCCTTCCTTCCTTCCTTCCTTCCTTCCTTCTCCCTTTCCCTTTCTCTCTCTCTCTCTTTCAGTCCAAGCCACCATAGGACGAGCTGGGATGCAGGCAGGTAACACTTCTAGGGGTCTGGGGGTGGGGGGAAAGCTTTTGGAAGGCAGGTGGGACACGTTGGCTGCCCCTCCCCGGGCTGGCCTCAGCCGCCTCTCCCGCATCCTCCTTGCATCAGCCCAGCCAGCACCATCCCAAAGTGGGCAACATTGTGGTGGCACATGGGAAGGGCACCTGGGCAGTTGTGTTGGGTGGCTTTCCCCACCTTGTGCAGGGGAAGGGGGAAGGGCAAGGCCTCCCCACAGCCCCTCCCCTCCCATGTTCATTCCTCCTTCCCTTCACCCGTCTCCCCTCGCCCTCCAGATGCCAACGGAACCATCCGCGGATGGTCAGAAACGAAGCTCAACGCCACCAACCCCTTGCGCTACGACAACAGCCGTGGCGAGTTCACGGTGGTCAAAAGGGGCCTGTATTACCTTTATTGCCAGGTGAGCTCAAAAGCCAGGGAGCTGGTGGGTAGGGAGACCAAAGCATTCTGGTGGCTTTGGGGAGGAGGGAGGGTTGCCAGGATTGGAAGGAGTTGGGGGGGCGTTCACGAGAACCCCCAATGGATTCTTGGCAGGGGGGGCATGTCAAGGTTAGCTAATTCCATGTTGTGGACTTCAACTCCCAGCAATTCCTTGCGATTCCCCATAAAGAAAATGACCATGTCATACATAGTATTCAGTTTGTTCTTTCTCTTTAATTGCAAGGAATTCTGGGAGTTGAAGTCCACCTATGGCATGCGGGACAGAGGTGGCACGCAAAGTGCTCTCATGGGCATGCATGCCATCGCCTGCTGATCTGCCACGCACATGATCAGCTGGACAGCTGGAGTGGGCGCTGGAGTCAAAAAACCAAGCCGTTTTCAGACCTTTTTTCAGGATGTTTTTCGGGCTGTTTTGGCCCGAAACAGTGTGTAAAATAGCCTGAAAACAGCCTGGGAAACAGCCCGAAAAATGGCCTAGAAATGGTCCAGAAATCAGCCTGAAAATCACCCAAAACCCAGAGTGTTTGGGGCCTTTTTCAGGCCATTTTGTTCAGGCTATTCATGGTCTGAAAACAGTCCGCAAAATGGCCTGAAAAATCGTCTGAAAAACAGCCTGGAAATGGTATGAAAAATAGCCTGAAAAACAGCCTGAAAATTGCCCCCAAACCAGAGTGTTTTGGGCCTTTTTCAGGCCGTTTTGTTCAGACTATTCTTGGCCTGAAAACAGTCTGTAAAATGGCTTGAAAAACAGCCTGGAAATGATTTGAAAAACAGCCTGAAAATCGCCCCAAAACCAGAGTGTTTTGGGCCTTTTTCAGGCCATTTTGTTCAGGCTATTCTTAGCCTGAAATTTGTCCGTAAAATGGCCTGAAAAACCGCCTGAAAAACTGCCTGGAAATGGTTTGAAAAACAGCCTGAAAATCACCCCAAAACCAGAGTGTTTGGGGCCTTTTTCAGGCTGTTTTGTTCAGGCTATTCTTGGCCTGAAAAACAGCCTGGAAATGGTCTAAAAAAGCCTGGAAATTGGCCCCAAAATTGCCCAAAACCAGGCCGTTTACAGGGCTTGGGGGGGGTGAAAATGGCCTGAAAAATGGCCAAAAACAGCCTGGAAATGGCCTGAAAAATATCCCAAAAATGGGCTGGAAAATGGGCCCAAAAACGTCCCCCAATAAGTCCTGCACATGCTTATGTGTTCTGGTTTGGGCACTCAGTGTTCACCATCACTGTTTATATGATATGGAAACTCGTCTATCAATGGCTGGAGAACAAAAATGGAAATTAGAAATCTATCTATCTAAATGTGAAAGGCCCCTCACGAAATCTCCAGAACCGTCAAGCCTACAAACTTGAAATTTGGTACGTCTGTTCCTCTTGGCTCCTAGGTGCTCACTAATTTAGAGCATTTAGAGTGTTTCCTATATTATTATTATTATTATTATTATTATTATTATTATTATTATTATTATTATTATTATTATTAACACGCTCTGATGCTAAGGAGTTCTACTCCCCCTCTCCATCTGAAAAAAAGAAATCTCTTCCAAAGGCAAAACACAAGCAGAGGAGGTTCAGTTATAGTTTCACAGCAGCAGCAAGCAGCTTCAGTCCAGAACAGTTGAGCTAAGCCACACCCAGGCTCCTTGCTGTCTCCTTCTTGCTCACAAAGCGAATACTGTTTCAGTTTCCAAACAGCCCTCAACTCTCTCACACACTGACAGGATGCTAGCCAGATGAATACCGAAGGATGCTGGTAGGCAGAGGCACAAATTTTATCTCCTTATTTTCCTCCCCCAAAAACTAAGCCCGACCACAATTTCGTAGCGAAGCATGGGGATCGAGCAAGTTTAAGATATTAGCGAAAAGTGATAAACAAGAATTAAATGTGATAAAAAGGGGATTTGTTATAATAATTAGACATTATTATGCATAGTGTTATAATAATTAGACATTATTATGTATAGTAGCATAAAATAAGAATAGAGTGTGAATATTTGAATATGTATTAATTGTAATTGTTGCTGCACGAAAACCCAGACGACACACTGGTTAAACAAAAGATGGATTGTTTGTCTATAATAAAAGAAAAAAGGAAACGGAAAAAAAAACTCCCAGAATTCCACAGACAGCCTTGGAAAAACCCTGGTGTGGTCCTTGACTTATGACAGTTTGTTTAGCAACCATTTCGAAGTTACAACGGCCTTGAAAAAGAAGTGATTTAGGACCATGGTTCACACTTACAACCATTGCAACCTCCCCCGTGGCCATGGGATCAAAGCCCAGACCACTCAGCCATTGACTCGTATTTATGACAGTTGTAGCGTCCCAGAGGTCACTTGATTCCCCCTTTTGCAACCTTCCAACCAGGACAGTCAGTGGGGGAAGCCAGTCACTCACTTAACAACCATGTGACTAACTTATCGACTGCAGGGTTTCGCTTAACAATCGAGGCAAGAAAAATCATAAAAAAGGGCAAAACCTACTTTAACAAATGTCTCACTTAGCTCAGTTGCGGATGTAAGTCGAGGACTTCCTTTATGGAGGGAGAAGGGTTGACCATCAGAACTTCAGATATAGATATAATTCCCCTTTTTTGAGTAGGTTGTAATTTTGAACGATGGCTGTGACCAAGTGTAAAGAGACGACTCATTGTTCAGTTAGTATTTGATTTACAACCACAATAACAGAGTTGGAAGGGACCTTGGGGGTCATCTAGTCCAACCCGCTCCTCAAGCAGGAAACCCTATAAATTTTCACACAAATGGTTGTCCAGTCTCTTCTTAACAACTTCCAATGTTGGAGCATTTCACAACTTCTTGATCAAATCATTCCACTGATTAATTGATTTGGGATTAGTGAATAACTGAGGTGGACGGGACCTTGGAGGTCTTCTAATCTAACCCACTCTTCAACAGGAAACCCTGTACCATTTCACACAAATGGCTGTCCAGTCTCTTCTTAAAAGCCTCCAGTATTGGAGCACCCACAAGTTCTAGTGGCACGCAATTCCGCTGGTTAATTGTCCTCACTGTCAGGAAATTTCTCCTAGGTTACTTTCTGTCCCAGAATTTCATCTCATCTGTGTTTCTCTTCCTCTCCCCGTTGCCAGGTCCACTTCAACGAGGGTAAGACGGTCTACATGAAGCTGGATGTGATGTTGAGTGGTCAGCTGGCCTTGCGCTGTTTGGAGCAGTTCCCGCCCACCAGCTCGGGACCCCGGGAAGCTGAACTGCATGTGTGTCAGGTGTCTGGACTTCTCCTCTTGCGTCCCGAAGCCTCCATACGTCTTCGCACCATCCCAGACGTCCGTCTGAAAGCAGACCGCTACCTCACCTATTTCGGCCTCTTCCAAGTCCACTGAGGAAGACCAGGCAGCGGGAAAGACCACAGGTGGGCTCCGCGGAACCAGAGAGGTGGCACGGAGCCTCCTCCCTGTTTGCTGCCTTCCATATGGCGGGGGCGTCCGAGCGCGGAGCAGTGTACCGGTTGCTCCTTCTAGTTTCTGGACCGGCAATTCTCCGTTTTCTTGCTTTCGGGGCCGTCCTTCCAACATCCACCCGGGTGCCAGCAGAAAAAGGGTGGTAGGACGGGGGGGGGCTGTCTAATCAGGCTCTGCACCTTCGCTTTGTGGCAGACATTGCAATCCAAACAACCGCAGGGATCCGACAACAGATTTCAAACAATGAGGAACTGGCTCGGTGATAACATGTGTAGACTCTGGTTTAACCAATCCCGTTTCTTGCCAGGTAGTGTGCATTCCCGGCACTTGTTATGCTTCGCACCCTGGGTGGACACTGTGGCATTGTCTATTTTGTATTTTCATACTTTTATGCTGTTTCTTTATTGGGCTTGCTGAATGTTTGGAAGGATCCGTGCCATCTTGGCATGGTACGACGTTGATGCGACACGACGCAACTGCAGGCAAGCAAGCAGAATTGTGGGGGGCTGCTCAGGGAGGACCCACAGTGCGCGTCTAGCTCCACAGACTGATGTTTGGGTTCCAGCCAGCAATGGGCAGCAGAATCCCAAGGAAGTGGATGCTGGGCCAAACAGGGAAGGTCAAAGGTCGAAGTTCCTCATTGACTGGGAAGAGGGGAAGGGGTCCGAGCCCTGCCCTGGTGGTCTGTTACAGGGAGAGTGGGCATTCAGACAAACACTTGGAAATGGAAAGTGTGAAAACCCCAGTTGGTGCTGCAGAAAGTTACACAGGTCAGCAAATTCAACATTGCCACAATTACATGCACCTAGAAAATGCAGCATCGCAAAATATTGCATGCACCCCCAAAAGCTGCATCACAGAAGGTTGCTGCCGATGAAGTTTGGCAAAAGGTTACATTCATCTAAAAATTGGGTGCCGCAGGATTGGCATGCCTCTACAAATGCAGCGGCGCAAAAAGCGGCGCCTACCAACGCAGCGTTGTAAAAAATCACGCAAAAAGTTGTGTTGCACCCGCCAGCACACTTTTCAATAGCTGACCTGCATCTCAGGATTTAGTGTCACACAGGTTTACCTGCGCCGGCGAATGCAGCCTCGTGAACAATTGTGTACGTCCGGGGACACAAGCCTGCGTGAAGTTGTGAACGCAGCATCGCCCGCCGTAAAAAAGTTACAGCTCCTGGGAGCTTTCACGCACAAGGGCTTCCAAGGCAACTAAACCTGTGGGGCATGGATGACCCTTCCCTCCCACCCACCCCCAATCTATACACTTTGGAATGGTTGCAATGAGCAACCCCCCTCCTCTCGCCATTGCTACCAACACAGCTTAATGCAGCTCATTTATTATAGTGGACATTTGCAAGGAGGGGCTGAAATACCTGCCCTCTTTTTCCCCAACACTGTTGCTTTAACTGCCTTCCCCGCTCACCATAACAATTAACACCCAGTGCCCTCTGTCATGGAGAGGACATGGGCACCTTTTCCCTTTTTATCGCACTGCATCGAAATAAAAGTAGAACAATACAGGTGTCAACTCATAAAACATTCCTATGCCTGTTTTAGGCATAAAAAAGGGGAGGGGGAGGAAGGAAATCTGGAAGAATAGTTTGAAAGCAAAAGTACATTCCAACTCTTTATCTTTAAAATATTGTAACTAAACTACCAGATCTTTTGCCTGCAAATATATTTAATTGGAGAACGTGATACCCAGACAATGAACTGGCTCAATTGGAGAATTTGGTTTATGAGACACCTGGGGGGGGGGACAGGGGAAACAGGGTCACAGGGGGCTGTAAATTATGTAGGCCAGAGTTGGTTTGCTGTCAGGATTCCTGCACTCTAGTTAAATCATGATTCTCGAGCCAAACTTCAAAAAACTTCAAAGGATTTATTAGAGGCGATATACAGGGCAGTGCCAATAAGTCGCCTCTAATAAATCCTTTGAAGTTTTTTGAAGTTTGGCTCGAGAATCATGATTTAATTAGGGCAGTTGCTGGAATTCTGACTCACAGGTTTGCCGGCTGTCGTCGCTTTGCAAGGGTGCCCTTGGTTGCATATCATTGACCCTACGTCCCACACGGAGGCACCGAGCATTGGCCATGCCAGCCTCGTTCCCACGCCACTTCCTTTTTGCGTACCTCAAACCCACTGCACTTCCTTTTTCTGAAACAGTTTTTTTTCCTTTCCAAGGAAGATGTTAAGATAGTTTAATTCATCGGCTGAGTTCCGCTTGCGTGCCTGAAATTTACATTATTTCTGCTGAGACTGAGTTGGGGTTTTTTTGGGGGGGGGGGTTGGGAGCATCACACCTGCCACAAAGACTTTACAACTTGCACAGAAACTCCACTTAAAGCCTTAAACTGGGGATTGTTTGTCTGGATTTAAAGGAACAATCAAAAATAGTGTCAGGTCTGCTTGGGTAGAGGGTTGGCCTAGATCACAAATTGACAACCTGCAGCTCTAGAGCTGCATGTGGCCCTTTCATCTCCCTGTTGCGGCTCTCTTGCCACTCAAAATATACATCACAACCGGCAATGTACAACACCCGCCGTTACCTGATCAAAATTAATATGCTTGGCAACTGGCTCATATTTATGACGGTCGCAATGTCCCTGGGGTCACGTGATTCCCTTCTGGCACCCAAAGTCAATGGGGAAACCAATTCAGTTAACGACCATGTTAATCAACTACAGCAATTCCCTTAACAACGGTGGCAAAAAAGCAATATAATGGGGAAAAACCTCTTTTAAGAAATGTCTCACTTAGCAACTAAAGTTTTGGGCTTAATTGTGGTCCTAAGTAGAGGGCTGCCTGTATAGGCCTTTATTCTGTCACCTGCCACCCTTTTGGCTTGAAGCAAGCAACTTTCACCTCCATATTTCAAGCAAAGCGTTCTATAATTCAAGTCTATGCACGCTATTGTACGTTTTCTGCGAACACCTGGACAATAAACACGATTGCGTTCATGTCTTTCTCGTGAATTGGAGTGAAGGATTTACGGAGAATAACCTTGGGACAGGATGGCAGTGAGGGTGTTCGCACTAGCAATAACCCTTAGACTTATATAACACTTTATAGTCCTTCCTTCCATCCTTCCTTCCTTCTTCCCTCCTTTTCTCTCTCCCTCTGTCCCTCCCTCCCTTCCTTCATTCTTCCCATCCCTTCCTTCTTCCCTTCCTCTCTCAGTCCTTTCCTTCTTTCTTCCCTCCCTCCTTCCTTCTTTCCATCCCTTCCTTCTTCCCCTCTCTTCCTTCTTCCCTTCCTCCTTTCTTTCTTTGTTTCTTTTTTCCCTCCTTCCTTCTTTCCTCCCATCCCTCCCTTCTTCCCTCCCTCCCTCAGTCCCTTCTTTCCTTCCTTCCTTCCTTCCTTCCTTCCTTCCTTCCTTCCTTCCTTCCTTCCTTCCTTCCTTCCCAAGCAATATTATTTAGACTTATATACCACTTCACAGTGCTTTACAGCCCTCTCTAAGCAGTTTACAGAGTCAGCCTATTTGCCCCAAACAATCCAGGGCCTCCTTTTACTCACCTTGGAAAGAGGGAAGGCTGACTCAACCTTCAGTCAAGAAAGAGAGAGAGGAGAGAGAGAGAGAGAGAAAAGAAAGAAAAAGGAAAGAAAGAAGAAAGAAAGAAAGAAAGAAAGAAAGAAAGAAAGAAAGAAAGAAAGAAAGAAAGGAAAGAGAGAGAAAGGAAAGGAAAGAAAGAAAGAGAAGAAAGAAAGAAAGGAAAGAAAGAAAGGAAAGAAAGAAAAAGAAAGAAAGAGAGAGAGAGAGAGAGAAAAGAAAGAGAGAAAAAGGAAAGGAAAGAAAGAAAGAAGAAAGAAAGAAAGAAAGAAAGAAAGAAAGAAAGAAAGAAAGAAAGAAAGAAAGAAAGAAAGAAAGAAAGAGAAAGGAAAGAGAGAAAAAGGAAAGGAAAGAAAGAAAGAAGAAAGAAAGAAAGAAGAAAGAAAGAGGAAAGAAAGAAAGAAAAAGAAAGAAAGAAAGAGAGAGAGAGAGAGAAAAGAAAGAGAGAAAAAGGAAAGGAAAGAAAGAAAGAGAAGAAAGAAAGAAAGAAAGAAAGAAAGAAAGAAAGAAAGAAAGAAAGAGAGAAAGGAAAGAAAGAAAGAAAAAGAAAGAAAGAAAGAAAGAAAGAGAAAGAAAAGTACCACTCTGCCCTCATAAAGGAAGGAAGGAAGGAGAGAGAAAGAAAGGAAGAGAGAGAAGAGAGAGAGAGAGAGAGAAGGGAAAAGAGAGAGAAAGAAAGTAAAAAAAAAAGAAAAGAAAACCACTCTGTCCTCTGGACAATATTATTTAAGGTAACTTTCTCACCAACTTGGCTGAGAAACCCAAATCCCATGTTCTTAGCTGACATGGCTGTCAGCTGGCAGGCTGTGGTTAAAGCCCTGACCCTCCATGGGTTTCCAGACGAGAAGGAGCAGAACTGGGGATTTCTCAGTCTGGTCTCAAACTTCTCTTTTTTTGCATGCTGGATGTTTACAGACACACACATACACACACACCCCCGTGGGTCTTATTTGCAGGGGAACAGGATGTATATACCCTTTCCCCCTGAAATAAGCTCTAGCGTGAATTTTTCAGGATGCTCTTAATAAAAGCCCTACCCAGAAAATAAGCCCCGGTTAAGATTGTCAGCCAGAGGGATGCGTTAGAGCCATATTTTCCCTCAATAGAAGACCTAACTGGAAAATAAGCCCTAATGCGTCTTTTGGAGCAAAAATTAATATGAGACCCAGTCTTATCTTCGGGGAAAACATGGTACGTACAAAATATACATCAGCAAAAACCTTCCCAACAACTTCTTTTTTTAAAAAAAATAAATTTTTCCTAGCCCTGCAGCCAAGAATATTTGGACAAGAAGAGCTCCCAGGTGCTTTCCAATTCTGTTATTCTGTTCCATGGCCGGCCATCTCTGCTTCCCTCCACGCCTGCTCCGTTGCAGCGACTGCCGTTGACTTCCCAACCTTCCCCTTGGGACGTGCCACAGGGCCGCGGTCAGAGCCTCCCCTCCATCCCAGGGCCCCCTTGGCTTCTCAGAACCGGAGCTCACTGAGAAAGGGCACACAGAGGCCTCCTTCCTTAAAGGGAGCCCTTCCAAGTCTTCTTTGGCAGCCATCCTGGGAATCTGGCTTTCTGGGATTAGCAGGCGATCCCGAGGTCTGGGTGCCGGGAAGTGGCCACGCCTGGGAGCAGCCAGCCAGGCCCTTGCCAAGCCTGGAAGGAAAGTATGGCATGCATGCCAGGATATGGTGTCTGATTGCCACTTGGCGGCTCTCCAAGCAGGGCGGGCACAGCTCTTGCCCAGCTTCCTCAATCCGTTGCACAACTTCTTCACTTGGCCTTTGGCAACCCATTTCGCCTGCTCCCTGCAAGGGAAAATCCCGGTGTCCAGGAAGCTGAGGAGGAGTGTGGGGGGGAGGCCTCAGGGTGGGTGGGCCAGCGGTGGGCGAGGTCCCTCTTCCCCTTGCAAACAGCCACCCGTGGGCACACACAGACCCATGCGGTCTACACCCGGGGCACAACCAGACCTCTCCAGCCTGCAGCCACGAGACGCCAAAGTCCAGATGCTGCACGTTCCTTCTGCCAGGTGGTGACTTGGGGTGTGTGGGGAGGGGTATACCAGTCATGTCTGGGGACCCTTGCCATGCAAATCCTTCTGGAACTGGGGCACAACCTTGCCCCAAACCGGGCAGCCCCCTAGGCAAAAGCTGCGGTTGCCAGACCGGAATGATCTGGGAGACTAAATCTGGGGGGGCGATGAGGAGCCCTGGGCCAATCCTCCCGCTTTGGGGGACCGCAGGGGTCTCTGATATAGGGTCCTCTGTGGGTTTGAGCTCTGTGAGGCAGGATTTGGCCTCTGTGGGGCAGGAGAAGCCTCGACCCGGGAAAAAACTGGAAAGAATGATGTCTCTCAAGATCTGGAGGGGTGGGTTAAGCACCTTCTCGGGGCTGGATTCCTGTGGGGTGAGGCAGCGCCCCCCAACCCTCTGGGCTGTCATGGGGGCCCTGGCAGTGGGCCTGCTGGCTTGTCTCTTCATGCTGTTCAGCATCCAAGCCAGCCTGGAAAACTTGAAAGAGGAGCTGGCCATGCTGCGGAGAGAAGCACTGTGTCGGGCCCCCGGAACGGATGGACAACGGGATGCCTCCGACTTATGGCAGGTAGGGAGTGGGGCTCTGCAGAAGGGGGGTTGGGCCCCCTCAAGGGGGGGCCTCTGACATCATCCCCCCCCCACACACACACTCCATTTGTGTAATTCTAGACCGGACTTAAATGCATCTTCGGTAGTGAATTCGCAAGGCAGAAACGCAACTTGGGATCCATAAGGCACTCCCGCTGCTCCTCCTCCAAGAACCGGATAGCAAACCATCTTCCCATCATCCCTCAGCCAGACAGTGAGGGGAAGATGGGTGTTGGAATCCAGCAGGCAGGAGCAAATCTGATACAGTGGTTTTGGAGCAAAAAAGGGTCCTATTTTTTTTTCTTTTTGTCTCTGCAGCCAAACTATCTTGGCTTCGCTTAAAATTTCTGTTTTCCCAGAAAATTTGGGATCATGGAGTGATGGGGGCGGGGCAAGTGGGCCTGGGGGGGGAGGAAGGGGGCATTTTTCTGGATGGGAGGGGCCATTTCACTGACTCTGCAAACCTTCGGATGATGTTATGATTCCCCCCCCCACATACACACACCTTACAAGAAAAAAGGAATTTTTTTTGTTGCACAATTTTTCTATCCGTTTCTCAACTTTTGGAGAATTGGCAGATATTTTCCCTCTTTCTGCAAATTCAACTTCTAGGCAGGGCAAAATGAATGATTTCCTTGGCTGTCCGATATGTGTCTTTGCTGGGCAGAATCCCATCCCTCAGATATATGCAAAGAGGGAGGGGGTGTATGCCTCACGATGGGAAATAAAGGACCTCTGAGCACGTGCCAAGTGCAAAAGGAGAGAGCCATTGCCTGTGTTCTGTGGCAGCCATTTAGCTCTCTCTCTCTCTCTCTCTGCTTTTTTAATGTATATTTTTATTATTATTGATCAACATTTTGAATAGAGTGTATCGTCAGAGCATATCATTTACAAAACAGCAAAGGAAGAACAGAAAGGGAATATTAACATATATCCCAATAACACTAGTAATACTGTAACAGAATAGTTTTAACTAGATTTATCCTTCTATTAGCTTATTTGTAACTCCGTTGGTTATATTGGTGCATTTATAATTATAAACCATCATGATATTTAGTTCATACTCAGCAAAATCTTTCTTCATCTAATTTCTACCTCTTATCTCTAACCACTCATAAAATCTATTCCATGTTCAGTAATAGTTGTGTCTTCTTTGTCCTTTATTTTTTTTAATATCAATCTATCCATCTCTGCACAGTCTAATATTGTCCAAATTACATCCTCCTCTGATGCAGTGTTCTCATTTTTTTCCAGTATTGTGCAAATACAATCCCTGCAGCTATCAATACATGCAAAACTAGACATATATCATAGCCCTTCTTGGGCATTATACCCAACCAAAATATCAGATTTATAATGTTGCTTGATTATCGTTTCCAACCGTATATCTATTTCTGTCCAATATTTTCTTGCTTTCATTCATGTCCACCACATGAGATAATAAGTACCTAAGGTCCGATTAGACTTCCAACACTTGGCGGACATGTTGTTGCTAAATGTTTTTGCCAATCTTGCACGGTGGCAAGCGCCACCTATAAAACGTTTTATAAAGATTTTCCTCTCTTGAGAGTGCCAGTCAGAAAGGCCGTGGCATGCTGGTACGTGGCCAGGAGAAAATCCAGGAGCTTGAATCCTTTCCAAGCCAGCCTTGTTTTCTCTCCTCTCCTTCCCTTATCTCCTTCCGTTTTTTCTTTTTGAACTTTATCTTCTGGCACTTTGGAGTTAAAAACCCCCACCAGATTTCAATCATGACGGAAGCAGCTTTGAAATTGTCCCCAGGTGCAAAATTTCCCCCCCCTTTCCCCCCCAAGGGCCAAAAATGAGACACTTCTGCAAAAAGGATGGCCAACTTTTCTGGATACCCTTTGCTCCTCTGTTGTTGTTATTTATCAGCGGCCTGGTAGATACAGCTAGTCCTTGACTTAACAACCACCATTGACACAGCCAACATTTCCGTGGTTAAGCAAGACAGTGGTTAAGTTGAATTCTGCCCCGTTTTGCCACCTTTTGGGGCCACCGTCGTTCAGTGAATCGCTGCAGGGGTTGAGTCAATCACGCCATCATTAAGCAAACCTGTAGCTGTACAGAAGGTGCCAAAGAGAGATCGCGTGACACACACCCCTTTTCGGGGCACTGCATCCGTCATAAATATGAGTCAGTGTCCAAGGGTCTGAATTTCGATCACGGGACCACGGGGGATGCTGTGACCGTTGGTCGTAAGGGTGAAACATGATCTTAAGTCACTGTTTTCAGTGCTGTTGGGACTCTGAATGGTCACTAAATGAACAACAGCAAGTGGTTTTTTTTTTTTTAATGCTGTCTGGGGAATTTGGGGAGTTGAAGTCCACAGCACTGAATGAGCTAATTTGCAACCTTGAAATGCCCCCAAATGTCAATCAAGGTTTCTCGGCACCCCCTCTCCCCCTCTCCCCCTTCCAATCCTGGCAACCCTCTTCCTCTTCAAAAATTTTAGCAACTGGCTCTCTGTTTTCCTTGACCCTCTGGGAGGGCAAAAATGGCCTCCCAGGGCTCCGAACACCCTTCCTGAGCCTCTGGCAGGCCCGTTTTTCACTCTCCCCGAGCCGCCACATGGGCCCTGTACTTACCTGGCATCCAAAATGGGCTGCGCGGGTCTCCTGGCCTGGGAGGGGCCAACCGGGGTGGGATTTGCCGCTTTGCAGAACCAGTCATTAAAAATGATAAAATTTAGCAACCGGTTCGCATCAACCGGGGTGAACCAGTAGCAGCCCAAGGCAACCAGAGTCCTGGCGTGCTTTGCTCTCCCTACCCACCAAGCCCCTGCTGCTTTCGAGCTCAACCTGCCATGCAGGTACACAGGTAGGACTGCTGAGGTCGCTCTTCTGGCTTTCAGAGGGACGTTGGCGGCCCGGCGGCCCACGTACGAAGGACGAGATGGACAAGGGATGTGGCGAAAAACCCCCAACAAGAATCTCTCATGCGTCCCCGCAGTGAGTAGACCGTACTTAGAAAGAACAACATGGAGTAAATATAACTTAGCACTGTCTACTTCAAGGCTCTCTGTCTCTGTCTCTCTCTCTGTGTGTGTGTGTGATTGTAGAGCTCCAACCTTCTCCCAGGAATTTTTTTTGGGGGGGTCTTTTAAAAGTTAGGTTGCCTTCATTACAGAACAGAATCAGAGAATTGGAAGGGACCTTTAGAGATCTTCTAATCCAAACTTCCGCTTGAGCAGGGGCCTCTATACCGTTCCAGACAAATAGGTGTCTTCTTAGCAACCTCCAGTGATGAAGCACCTACAACTTCTGGTGGCAAGTAGTTCCCTTGGTTAATTGTCCTCCCTGTGAGGAAATTTCTCCTTCATTCAAGTTGCTTCTCCCCTTGATTAGTTTCTTCGTTGGGGCAGCCCCTCAAATATTGGGAAGCTGCTATCACATCCCACCCCCTCAGTCCTTCTTTTTCCTTAATGAGGTGAAGTTATTTTATTCAATTTATTATCAAACTACAGAGCCTGGACAAATCTGGGCAGTGTAAAATGTAATAAAAGCAACCAGTTATGCTATTAAAAGAAGTCTGGATAAAAGAACAGAAACCACAACATTACTGCAAAGAACCACAGTTGGTGTTGATCCAGGCGACCCAACCACACAGTGCCAACTCGAGAGGTGCCCATCTCCAAAGCCCCAAAGCCAGGAGAAGAAGCAATGGATGGAAACTCACCAAGGAGAGAAGCAACCTGGAATTGAGGAGAAACATCCTAAGAAGGAGAACAATTAACCTTTGGAACTGCTTGCCACCAGAAGTTGTGGGTGCTCCAACACTGGAGGTTTTTAAGAGGAGATTGGACAGCCATTGGTCTGGAATGGTATATGGCTTCCTGCCTGAGCAGGGGGCTGGACTAGAAGACCTCTAAGTTCCCTTCCAAGTCTGTTATTATCTTACTCTTCTGTAATTCTGTTATTCTTCTGTTTTCTCTTATTCTTCTCTTATTTTCTGGTTCTATTTTTCTTCTATTCTCCTGTTATTCTGTTATTCTTCTGTTATTCTCTTTTTTTTTTATTCTGTTCTTCTCTTATTCTATTCTTCCTTTATTCTGTTATTCTATTCTTCTATTCTTCTGATTGTCTTATTCTTCTGTTATTCTATTATTTTATTCTCTTATTCTTCTGTTATTCTTCTTCTATTATTATTAGTCTCCTATTCTTCTATTGTTCTGATTGTCTTAGTCTTCTTTTATTCTATTATTGTTATTCTATTATTCTGTTCTATTATTCTCTTATTCTTCTATTCTTCTATTATTACTATTCTGTTCTTCTATTATTGTTTTCTCTTATTCTTCTATTCTCTTATTTTTCTGTTATTCTATTATTCTTCTGTTATTCTGTTATTCTGCTATTTTATTCTTCTTCTGTTATTCTCTTATCTTTCTGTTATTCTCGTATTCTTCTTCTGTTATTCTCTTATTCTGCTCTCAACAGTCTTGGAAAAGGAGGCTAGGTCAATGCTAGCCCTGTCTTTGGCACCGGGGACGGGGTAAGAAGCCACTCCAACCTGCAACACACACACACACACACACACACACACACACATACACACACATGCAGGGGTGGGATTCAATTTTTTAACAACCGGTTTTGTGGGCGTGGCCAAGTTGGTGGGTGTGGCTTGGTGGTCATGTTATTGCTCAGTGTGGCCAACTCAATATCACTCACATCAAGGCACGTATCTCCTCGCCTGGCCTCTCATGACTGTGGGGATGCTGCAACAGTCGTAAGTGTGAAAAATGGTTGTAAGTCACTTTTTTCAGTGCCATTGTAACTTGAATGGTCCCTCCACACAAGCAAAGTACCAGCAAAGGAGGAAAAAAAAACTCCAGAGAAGTTCCTGAGACGGGAAGTCTAGTCCTGCCAAGAATGTAATAAGGGTGAACAGAGAGGCAGTTTCTGTAAGCAACACCAGAATGTTTCCTTCCTGCCTTCCTTACAGGATTAGGCCAGTAATTTCTTCTAACAAGTGGTTCTCCGAACTGCTTAGAATGTTAACAACCGTTTCAAGCGAACAGGTGCAAACTGGTAGATTCCCACCCTTGCACACATGCAACCAGAATTGCACGCTCTCTCCAAGCGACAAATTCGGTCCAGGCAACTAAACTTTTTTGCAGCAGAAGAGATGAGAGCTCCGGAGCAAAAATTGCAAGTTGGAAAGAAGGGAAGTGAAAGTGGTAGAAAAAATGATGAGGACATTGTGTCCTTTTGTTTTGTTGTCCAGAGTTGTGACGTGCCACAAACGGCCCGTGAAAAAGAAAACAAAGGCATCTCGATCCTGCAGGGCTTCCAATATTGCCTCTGGAAAAATGGTTTTAAGCACCAGAAATCCCAAGAAGCGTTTTTGACCCAACGAGATAGGTTTAGCCAAAAATTTTGCACGATTTTGCAATTTTGCAAAGTTTTTAATTTCTGGGTGGGAGAGCTTGCCATGCTTTGTGTCGTTTTGATGGTCTTTAGAAAAGACCGTTATGAGCAAAATAATAGATAACAGATAATTAGAGTTGGAAGGGACCTTGTAGGTCATCTAGTCCAACCCCCCCTCCGCCCAAGCAGGAGACCTTACACCATTTCTGACAGAGGGCAGTCCAGTCTCTTCTTGAAAGCCTCCAGGGATGAAGCTCCCACAACTTCCGAGGGCAACTTCTGTTTCATTCGGTCGATGGTTCTCCCTGTCAGAAAGTTTCTCCTTTTTTCCAGGTTGAATCTCTCCTTGATCAGTTTCCATCCATTGTTCCTTGTCTGGCCTTTGAGGGATTTGGGAAATAGCTTGACCCCTTCCTCCTCTCTGGGGCAGCCCCTCAAATATTGGAACACTGCTATCATGTCTCCCCTGGACCTTCTCTTCCCTAGACTAGCCAGGCCCAGTTCCTGCAATCATTCTTCATATGTTTTAGCCTCCACTCTCCTCATCATCCTGGTTGCTCTTCTCTGCACTTTTTCTAGAGTCTCAACCTCTTTTTTATAGTGTGGTGACCAAAACTGGATGCAGTACTCTAGGTGTGGCCTTACTAAGGCTTTATAGAGGGGTATTAGTACTTCCCTTGATCTTGACAGTATCCCTCTGTTAATACAATTTAGGATTCAGGCCGTTGCCAGGCCGATTTTGGCTGTTCTTTGGCCCGTTTCTCAGGACATTTTCTGGGCCGTTTTCAGGATTCTTTATGGCCTGTTTTCAGGCCATTCTTCGGGTGGTTTTGGGGGCAAAAACAGCCTGAAAATGGCCTATAAAAGGCACCAAAACAGCTTGAGAAATGGCCCCAAAATGCCCAAAATCATCCCAAAAACAGCCTGAAAAATGGTCTGGAAATGGCCTGAGAAATGGCCCAAAAATGGCCTGAAAAAGGCTCGAAAACAGCCTGGTTTTTTGGCTGATTTTCAGGCTGCTTTCCGGCACTCTGGTGCCCATGAAGACCAGCTGGCGTTCATGTGTGCACCAGAAACCAGAAGACCAGCTGGCGATGATGCGCATGGCCACCGAGAGGGCTCTGCCTGCCACCCCTGGCCCGGGTGCCATAGGTTTCCCCCTCACGGATTTAGCTTGCCGTGGGTTATTTTTTGTCCCACTTTTTTTAAAAGTCAAGGTATATTACGTCGACCGCATTCCCACCGTCTATTAAGCAAGTTCCCCCGTCAAACAAATAAATTGCGTTTCTTCTGGTCCTATCCATGCTGAAACATTTGGCAGCTGGGGAATTCTGAGACCCAAAAAAAAAGAGTTAGATCAGGAACAAACCATCATGGTTATACTAAGTCTTCAGTTCATGTAACTAGTTTGAGAAACATGGTTTAAAGAAGTATTTCCTGTGCTGGGTTCAACCTGACAGGGTTCACAGCAGCCATAAATGAGGGGACAGCGTTCCTGAGTACATGCAGAGGGCCTGGTTCGTGTTTTCAGTTAAATCCCATTTTTTTTATATTTTAATTATATTTTATTCCAAAAAAGGTAAAATACAAAACACCCATTTTTTAAAAAAAGAAAAGAAAAACATGAAATTAAAAAAGGGAAAGGTATGCTTAAAAAAGGGAGTAGCACATACACGCATATATTGTCCTGTGTAGTTGAATGCTGATTAATATATTACAACAACATTAGATTCCCACCTTTGAAAAACAGGCCCAACGAATTTTAAATACTTAAGTGAGGAAATCTGTTTACAGATTATTAAGCTGTCAGCCATATAATATCCCCATTATTTACAATTGTGTTTGATTTCCACAGAAAAACATTCCGTCTTGCATTTGGTTCCTGTTCGTCATTCCAATAATGGTGAGTAGCAGGTTTTGTTAAATGAGGAGTAAAATAGTATTTCTTAAATTTATAAGGCCTTCCATCTTCTCTGGCATGTGACTGTGGGTGACGCACAGAGCTCAGCGAAGTTAAAAATAATCATAATGTCTCACATGGCAAACAATTAAGCTAGATTTAAATGCAATAATCAAAAGAACACTCAGGCCAATTAGAGTTACGATAATTACAATTGCAATTGCAATATACCTGCGTGGACTAAAAGTGTGGTTCTCGGCAGGTCAACCTGAGTTTAAAAAATAATAATAATTAAATGGCATTCACCTTCTCAGTGGGCATCTCCAGGGTGGCTGGCTTGAGTATTTGTAACTTTGCAAAATGATAAGGAACCTCCCATTTTCCCACTGAAGGTGTTGGTCACCTGGGCAACTCTGGATCTTCTATGAGGGGGCATGTTGGGGCACGTCCCACATCTGGCTGGCCCCCTGCCTGCCCCTCCCCAACCAGGCAGCCATGCAAGCTGCGTGGTCCCTCCACTGGAAGGCAAAGCAAGGAGGCTGGTGAAATATGGAGTGTTTGGGATGGATAATGGCTGACTTGGGGGTTGGGGGGGGGCATCTGGGGACCTCGTTCAAATTCCCCCCTTGCTGGAGCCATCTGGTCATCCCCCCCACACACACACCGCATCATCTCCTTCCTCTTCCTCTCCTTCCTCCTCCACAAAGCTCAACCTCTTCTAGCACTGATGATGTTCCCTAGTTGGGTCACAAAACGCCTACAAGAAAACAACCAAGAGAACATTGGACCCCACACCCTCCCTGTCCCCCTCTTCTTTGCAAACCCCCACCCACTTCTAGCACTGATGACATTCCCTAGTTGGGTTATGAGACGTCTGTCAGAAAACCACCAAGGACCCCATACTCCTCTTCCTCCTCCCCCTCTCCTCCCCCCCCTTCCTCCTCATTCTCTCTCTAACACTGATGATGTTTCTTAGTCATGTCACGAAAGAAAACCATCAAGCTCAGAGAATAGAACAGCAAGAGCTGGAAGGACTTTGGAGGTCTTCTAGTCCAACCCCCTGCTCAGCAGGAGACCCTGCACTATTTCTCCTCCTCCTCCTCCTCCCTTCTCCCCACAAAACCCATTCCTTTCTGGCAATGATGATGTTCCCTAGTTGGTTCATGAAACGTCTGCAAGAAAACAATCCAGCTCAGAGACCAACAAGGACCCTACAATACTCCTCTGCTTCCCCTTCCTTCCTTCCTTCCTTCCTTCCTTCCTTCCTTCCTTCCTTCCTTCCTTCCTTCCTTCCTTCCTTCCTTCCTTCCTTCCTTCCTTCCTTCCTTCCTTCCTTCCTTCCTTCCTTCCTTCCTTCCTTCCTTCTTCCTTCTTCCTCCTCCAACCCCACTCCCTTCTAGCACTGATGATGTTTCCTAGTTGGGTCATGAAACGTCTGCAAGAAAACAGTCCAGCTCAGAGACCAACAAGAACCCTACAATCCTCCTCCGCTTCCCCTTCCTTCCTTCCTTCCTTCCTTCCTTCCTTCTTCCTCCTCCAACCCCACTCCCTTCTAGCACTGATGATGTTTCCTAGTTGGTTCATGAAACGTCTGCAAGAAAACAGTCCAGCTCAGAGACCAACAAGAACCCTACAATCCTCCTCCGCTTCCCCTTCCTTCCTTCCTTCCTTCCTTCCTTCCTTCCTTCCTTCCTTCCTTCCTTCCTTCCTTCCTTCCTTCCTTCCTTCCTTCCTTCCTTCTTCCTCCTCCAACCCCACTCCCTTCTAGCACTGATGATGTTTCCTAGTTGGGTCATGAAACGTCTGCAAGAAAACAGTCCAGCTCAGAGACCAACAAGAACCCTACAATCCTCCTCCGCTTCCCCTTCCTTCCTTCCTTCCTTCCTTCCTTCCTTCCTTCCTTCCTTCCTTCCTTCCTTCCTTCCTTCCTTCCTTCCTTCCTTCCTTCTTCCTCCTCCTCCAACCCCACTCCCTTCTAGCACTGATGATGTTTCCTAGTTGGGTCATGAAACGTCTGCAAGAAGACAGTCCAGCTCAGAGACCAACAAGGGCCCTACAATCCTCCTCCGCTTCTCCTTCCTTCCTTCCTTCCTTCCTTCCTTCCTTCCTTCCTTCCTTCCTTCCTTCCTTCCTTCCTTCCCTCCCTCCCTCCCTCCCTCCCTTCCTTCCTTCCTTCCTTCCTTCCTTCCTTCCTTCCTTCCTTCCTTCCTTTCTTCCTTCCTCCTCCTCCTCTAACCCCACTCCCTTCTAGCACTGATGATGTTCCCTAGTTGGGTCATGAAACGTCTGTAAGAAAACCACCCAACTCAGAGAGCACCAAGGACCCCACAGTCCTCCTCTTCCTTCCTTCCTTCCTTCCTTCCTTCCTTCCTTCCTTCCTTCCTTCCTTCCTTCCTCCTCCTCCTCCTCTAACCCCACTCCCTTCTAGCACTGATGATGTTCCCTAGTTGGGTCATGAAACGTCTGTAAGAAAACCACCCAACTCAGAGAGCACCAAGGACCCCACAGTCCTCCTCTTCCTTCCTTCCTTCCTTCCTTCCTTCCTTCCTTCCTTCCTTCCTTCCTTCCTTCCTTCCTTCCTTCCTTCCTTCCTTCCTTCCTTCCTTCCTTCCTCCTCCTCCAACTCCACTCCCTTCTCGCACTGATGATGTTTCCCTTCATGGGTCATGAAAAGTCTTCCAGAATACTCACAAGCTCACGAACTCCAAGGACACCACAGTCGTTTCCTCCTCCTCCTCCTTTTTTCCTTCTTTTTTCTCCTGTTCCCTCTCCTTCCTTTTTCCTCCTCCTCCTCCTCCAGTCTAGGCTGGGAAAATCCCTTACTGGCTCTTTCCTGGACTTGCTAATTTCCTTCTGGCTGGCACTGTTGGCAGGCCAGCCTGGGGATTAGCCATTTGCTTTCTTGTGTTTCTGGCTCCCTTCTCTGCCTTAATTAAGGGGTGCTGACCCCCCCCTCAGGAATGGTCATTTGAAAAGCTTCTGCCTGTAATGTTAGATAATAGAATAGAAATAAGAATAGAATAGAAATAAGAATAGAATAGAAATAAGAATAGAAATGAATAGAATGGAAATAAGAATAGAATGGAAATAAGAATAGAAATGAATAGAATGGAAATAAGAATAGAAATGAATAGAATAGAAATAAGAATAGAAATGAATAGAATAGAAATAAGAATAGAATGGAATAGAATGGAATGGAAATAAGAATAGAATAGAAATAAAAAATAGAACAGAATTAGAATAGAATAGAAATAAGAATAGAACAGAATTAGAATAGAATAGAAATTAGAATAGAATAGAAATTAGAATAGAATAGAATAGAATAGAATAGAATAGAATAGAATAGAATTCTTTATTGGCCAAGTGTGATTAGACACACAAGGAATTTGTTTTTGGTGCATAAGCTCTCAGTGTTACATAAAAAGAAAAAAAATACATTCATCAAGAATCGTAGGTATAACACTTGGTAGTCAAGGGGTACAAATACGCAATCAAATCATACTAGGAAACATAATAATAAGCGATCAAATCGAATTATACTAGGAAACAGTCAATTTTTAAAAAAATCATAAGAATACAAGTGACAAGGTTATAGTCATACAGTCGTAAGTGGGAGGAGATGGGTGAAAGGGAGCATGGGAGGATTAGTAAAAATAATAGTAATTATAGTTGGACAGTGTTGAGGGAATTATTTGTTTAGCAGAGTGATGGCGTTTGGGGGAATAAACTCCCCTTGTGTCTAGTTGTTCTGGTGTGCTGGGCTCTATAGCCTCGTTTTGATGTCCGGGATGTGAGGGGTGTGTAAATATTTTCACAGACCTCTTTTTGACTTGTGCAGGATACAAGTCACCATGGAAGGATTAGTCTTGGTTAGTCTTTGGCTGCCAGGGGGAAAAGAGGATGGACAGAGAAATGAAAGGAATCAAATGAAAATGTTTTGGTCGGGAGTGCCAAGGGGTGGGGGGAAAATGGGGCAGGAAGGGGCCCAGGTGAAGCTGTCTCTTGGGTCAGAGCTGAGCCTCACCTGTTGGATTTCTGCCTGCCCTGCTCAAGGTCCAGGACAAGGGCAGGCAGGGCTGAGGGGGTGGGGGGCAGGGGAGGTGCTCCAATCTGACCCCGTCTTCTCCCCCCCTCTTCCCCCCACAGAGGAGGGCGATGCTACGGAGATCTGGTGGACGCCTTTCCTGCAACAGGGGGGAGCGCTGGAGGCCAGCGGTCAAGAGGTGGTGGTCAGGAAAACCGGCCTCTACTTTGTTTACAGCCAGGTGAGAAGATGCTTTCTGCCCCCCCCCCCGCCCTGACGGGGGGGGGGGGCGGTGGGGGAGGACAGCTCCTGGGGAGGGAGGCAGGCAGGAGGGGAGGGGAGGGGAGGGAGGGAGGAAAGGAAGGAAAAGGAAGGAAGGAAAGGAACGGGGAATGAAGGAAGGAATTAAGGAAAGGAAAGGAAAGGAAGGAAATGGGAGCCAAGAAAGGGAGGAAGGGAAGAAGGAGAAGGAGACGGAAAGAAAGGAAAGGAAAGGAAAGGAAAGGAAAGAAAAGGAAAGGAAGGAAGGAAGGAAGGAAGGAAGGAAGGAAGGAAGGAAGGAAGGAAGGAAGGAAGGAAGGAAGGAAAAAGGAAGGAGATTGGAAGGGGAAGGAAGGAAGTATCGGGCTGGTGGAAATGAGAAGAAATAGAAGGAAGGAAGGAGATGGGAATGAAAAGAAAAGAAAAGGAAGGAAGGAAGGAAGGAAGGAAGGAAGGAAGGAAGGAAGGAAGGAAGGAGATTGGAAGGGGAAGGAAGGAAGTATCGGGCTGGTGGAAATGAGAAGAAATAGAAGGAAGGAAGGAGATGGGAATGAAAAGAAAAGGAAGGAAGGAAAGAAGGAAGGAAGGAAGGAGAAACAAGAGAACTGGAGGACAAAGGCAATTTTTTTTCTCCTCTCTTCCATAGCTGGACAATTTCAGGATAATTCCTATATTTTCCTTGAGCAATTAATTCAACAAAGGAAATCAAATTACACCCAGATTCTCACACCAGGTTGTGTGTGACATTGTTACTCCTGTTCAAACCAGGCCAAAGAAAGAAAGAAAAGTCCTTTTTCCTGGGTTCAAAAGAGTCAGGAAGGGAAGGAGATTCTCAGCCTCATGGCTGGTTCTGGATCGAAGGTCCCCAGAGATGCGACGGACATAAAACTGAGCAGGGGAATGTCATATTATCCCATGGGGGGGGCTCCACTGAGTAAGGATCTTAATTAGAGATTAGCTTCCCCTGATTGCAAGGATTAATTATCCCCTGGGAAGCATTTGTCAAAAAAAAAGAAGAAAAAGGATCACCAGCTGCTGGGGAAAATAAATCCTTGCTGATATTCCCCTAGTCCTCGACTTATGACGACAATCGGGAGTAGAATTTCCCACGGCTAAGCAGGGTGGCAATTCAGCGAGCTTCGCCTTGTTTTATGATCTTTCGCTTTTTTTTGGCCATGGCCATTAAGTGAACCGCTCTGGTCATTAAGTGAATCCAGCTCCCCTTCCATTGACTTTGCTTGTGAGAAGCTGGCCGGGAAGGTCACAAATGGGGAATCACAGGATGGCCCCTCCCCCCCGGGAGGCTACGACCGTCAAAAAATACACGTCGGCTGCCAAGTAGCCCAACTGTCGTAACTGCTGGGACGCTTATCTTTTTCAGTTTCACTTTGAATGGTCGCTAAAGGAACAACGGTCCTCGGGCGGGGACCAATTTGTTTCTCAATGGAGTCCTTGACATAGGACCATAATGGGAAGGCTCCATGGTTGACCTGACTCATATTTTTGACGGTCGCATGATCCCCTTTTTTTAAGACTTTCTGATGAGCAAAGTCAAAAGAGGCAAACCAGATTCACTTAATGACCATGTGACTCACTTAACAGCTGCAGTATGGTTTGTTTAACCACGGGGGTAAGAAAGATCAGAAAATGGGTGTGTGTATATGTATTTGTGTGAGTATGTGTGTGTGTGTGTGTGTGTGTGTGTGTGGTATACACACACACATATATATTGTCAAGCAATTGTAAGATAAGAGGTATAAGTATAAATATAGTTATGAATACATAAAATGGGTACATATAAGAAAAGTGAAAAAATGTGCAAGTATGTGTGTGTGTGTGTGTATACTTGAGAAAACAAATATATATATATCTGGTATTCAGCTTTGTTCGGGTATTTTCCCACGTCATTATAGTTGTGCTTTTATAGTTGTAGCAACGTTTCAGCAGAATCTCATCTGCCATCATCAGGCTTCTGTATTGTGTTCATCTGTGAGTCAGACTTTTACAGTGGTTTCAGATTTAAATTTGGGGCTAGCCTACTGCTGTGCCAGAATGGTTTTTTCTTCCTCCTGATTGATTGGGAGTCTTGGTCTGTGTTTATTGGTTTTGGAGTTTGCTGTGTTCTGCTTGATTGGTGTTTCTAATATCTTCTGTCTGTTTTGTGGCTTTTTTGTGTCTTGATTGGCTGGCAACATTGTGTTCCTGTATTGGAGGCTTTTAGTGCAGCTTGCCTCCGAGTAAATGGATGGCTATCATTTGTTAGAAAGCTAGGTTTCATCTGGGTGCCTGGTTGGGGTGAAACCTAGCTTCTAGATTTTTGGGACCTTTCTGGAGAGCTTCTGGTGAGAAAAGTTGACAATTCACTTAATGACCCCATGATTCACTTAACAATGATTATGATTCACTTAACAAGAGTAATTTTTTAAAATTGTATTTCATGAAGGTTCCAGCATCCAGGGGTCATGTGTTTGGCTTTTGCAACCTTCCTGGAGGGTTTCCAACAAGGAAAGTCAATTGGGGGAATCCATATTCACTTAATGCCAGTGTTTCACTTAATAACAGTAATTTTTTATTGTATTTAATGAAGGCTGGAGTTGCCCGGGGTCACGTGATTGCTGTTGGTGACCTTACTGGAGGGCTTCTGGCAAACAGAGTCAATGGGGGAAGCCTGATTCACTTAACAACCATAATAATTCATTTAACAATGCTGTTTGGATGATTGGGTTTTATGTTAAGTTGGACTGGCTTAATGACCACAGCGAGACTGTCATAAGATCAGGAGCGATTCACTTAATGACTCCATCGCTTAGCAACAGAAACTGCAATCCGAACTGTGGTCGTAAGTCGAGGACTACTGATAGCAGGAAGCAAAATCCAATCTGACATTGAATGATGTCAAAAAGCTAAGCAGGGTCAGATGCGGTTCGATTCTGGAGGGGGGAATCTCTATAACTCCTCAGATATTTTATATTTGATTGCCTTACTTTTTGTATCTCATGTATGCATGAGACACAGAGCAGCTTGTCTCTAACTTATGCACAGTCCTCAACTTACTGACCATAACGGAGCCCAAAATATTTCTATCACTAAGCAAGACAGCCGTTTAAGTTTTGCTCTGTTTTACGACCTTGCTGGCCGTTGTTCAGCGAACCACTGCCAGGGTTAAGTGAGTCACATGGTCATTCAGCGAATCCAGTTTCCCCGCTGACGTTGCTTGTCCGAAAGTCGCAAAAGGTGAATCACCTGACACCGCCCCCCCTCCCCTCTGGGACACCGCGACCGTCTTAAATACGAGTCGGTTGACAAGTGTCTGAATTTTGATCACGGGGACGCTGCAATGGAGGTGTGAAAACTAGTCACGAACAGGGGGTGGGATTTCTCCGCCCAGTTGCTAGGTGGGCATGGCCATGGTGGGCGTGGCCTACCGGAACTTTCGGAAGGGCCGTTTTTTCGCCTTCCCGAGGGTCCGGAGGCTTCCATCGGGCTTCTGGGAGGGCAAAAACAGCCTCCCCTGGGCTCCAGAGGCCCTCCAGAAGGTGGAAACAGGCCTGGAACTTCCGGGAGGGCTGTTTTTCGCCCTCCCAGAGCCTCCGCATAGACCCTGAACTTTCCTGCCTCCAAAATGGGCCATGTGGAGAGGAGGGGAGGCCTGGGAGGGGAGGAGAAGGGAGGGGGCAGGGTGTGGTGGGCAGGGCCAGCCAGTCGGTTCAACTACTGGTTCAGCGAACCGGTTGTAAATTTAACAACCGGTTCGCCTGAACCGGTCCAAAACGGTTCAGAATCCCACCCCTGGTCACAAGTCACTTTTTTCCCCCCATGCGTTGTAACTTCAGTCACTAAACGAATTGTTGTAAGTCAAAGGACCTCTTGCGAATGAGTTCAGAGAAGTTCCATCTGCCCATCTGCTTTCTCCCATCCTTCCTAGGTGCTGTTCCATGACCCCACTTTTACTATGGGGCAGGTCTTACGGCGGGTAGCCTTAGGCAGATCGGATCAAATCCTCTTTCGCTGCATCCAGAGTATGCCCCCCAAGGTGGAGAAGGCTTACAACAGCTGCTACAGTGGAGGTACCGTTCGCCTTTCTGGAATGTCTTCAACCAGAGTTTTGCCATCGTGGCCCCTTTAAGAGGTGTGGACTTCAACTCTCAGAATTCCCCAGCCAGCAAGAGGTTAACAACAAACGTGACTACCTATATTGCGGGTTTTTTCTTTTCTTTTTTGAATTGGGTAAATTTCTTAGTAGATAATGGGAATGCAGTCGATGTAACATACCTTGAAGTGAAAAGAATTTAAAAAAATGAAAATGACTCCTGATAAGTTAAATTAATCAATGTTAGAAGTGAGCTGGCTAGACAGCCTGACAATTAAGTAGGAAACTGTAGTGCTGGCTCAGGAATTCTGGGAGTTGAAGTCCACACCTCTTAAAGGGGCCAAGGTTAAAAAATGCTGGTCTTAAGTTTTGGGGGAAAGTACTTTCACGTGAGGAGACAGCTTGGCGTGGCCAACTCCCTTTCTTTGCAAAGGGTTCGAAATAATTTTTAAATCATAACAGAATTGGAAGGGACCTTGGAGGTCTTCTAGTCCAACCCCATGCTCGGGCAGGACCCCCACTACCATTTCAGACAAATGGTTGTCCAAGTATCCTGCAGAGAGTGGTGGGAGTGGCTTTGCAGTGGAGATGGGGTCCCTGAGTTGTGGAAGGCAGGTGCTGCACGTGTCCTTCTGCTCCCTCCATGGCTCAGAAAATGAGCTGAACTTAGACGGGGAGCTGATGGAAAAAACTCACATTTTATTGGGCAGGAGATAGAAACCCCGTTTTCCAAATGTTGCATGTGTCCAGTGGTGGGATTCAAATAAGTTAACAACCAGTCCTCTGCCCTAATGGCCCACGGAATAGAAGTACAAGCAAAGGAAAAATAACTCCAGAGAAGCTCAAGCTATAGAAAGTCTGGGCGTACTGCCAACAACCATTAAGAGCTGTTACAATGTAAAAAGGCTTGAGCCAGAAGCAGTTTCAGAAAACACTTAAACAGGCTAGAAACAACACACACACAGGCATATCAGAATGCCTCCTTCCTGCCTCCCTGACAGGATAAACTCCATCAGGTGGGAAAAACAAAAGGCCGTTGGAAGGTGATTTCTTCCAATAGCTGGTTCACTGAACTGCTCAGAAAGTTAACAACCGGTTCGCTTGAACCAGTGTGAACCGGCTGAATCCCATCACTACACGTGTCCCCAGCCCCATGGGGGGCCATTGGTGCGACCCATAGCTGGGCTGGCAGTTTTGTTAAATGCGGGTCCCTGTTTCTGAACCCCTTTTTTTCCTATTTCTAGGGGTCTTCCACCTGCAGCAGGGAGACCGCCTGAGTTTGAGCATCCCCCGTTTCAACGCCTCCTTCGACATCTCCACTCATGGGACTTTCCTAGGTGTGCTGCGTTTGTAGACATCCGAGCATCTTTGCAACCCCCCACATATCCCCATCCTACCTCTGAGAAAGATCCCCCAGAAATCTTGGGGTTCTAAATCCAGAAGAAGAGCTCCTTCAGCAGATCATGGCTTGGGCCAAGGTAGACTTGACATATACGGGATGCTCAGATGAAGGAAAGAGACCAGTATTCAAGCTGGCGGCGGCTGAGATTTTCTGCAGAAAAGCGGGGCAGACTGATGGAGCCCACCATGGCTTAAGTTTCCAGGACACTATTGGAGATCCTTCAGCTGGGAGAACCTGAGAATCTGCTCTGAGTAGATTCTCAGGATCTCCCAGCAAGATTGAAGTCACAACCAACATTTCCTTGCTTTTTGGGATGATGTTTTGCAAATGTCCAGGAACCGAGAGATCTAGTCC